>CM032455.1:77141151-77156151 GCA_019049505.1 Pachyrhynchus sulphureomaculatus
GGGGCCAAATCTGAAGAATACGGTGGATGAGGAAGAAATTCGAAATTCAATTCATGCAATTTTGCCATCGTAACCATTGACTTGTGACACGATGATGAAAAAGCACTTTTTTTGTTCATTTGAGGCCGTTTCTTTGCAATTTCTGCCTCCAAACGCACCAATAACTTTATATAATATTCGCTATTGATAGTTTTTCCCTTCTCAGCATAGTTGATGAAAATTATTCCATGCGCATCCCAAAATACAGAGGTCAAAACCTTCCCAGCCGACTGTTGGTCTTTGGTCGCTTCGGGCGGCTTTCACAGGCTGCTGTCCACTCAGCTGACTACCGATTTGATTCCGGTGTGTAGTGGTGGATCCGTGTTTTATCCATTGTCACATATCGCATGAAAAAATCCTTTTTATTGTGCTTAAACAGGTCCAAACAGCGCTCAGAATCATCAAAACGTGGTCCACTGTGAGTAAACGGGGTACCCATTTGGAACAGAGCTTTCTCATGCCCAAATGTTCATACAAAATATGACCAACACGCTCTTTTGATATCTTTAAGGTGTCAGCCATCTCACGCAATATGACTTTACGATCGTCCAAAACAATTTTGTGGATTTTTTTGTTTTCCCGTAACCTCATTTGGGCGTCCAGAGCGTTCAGCATCATTTGTGTCTGTACGACCGAGTTTAAATTCAATATACTAGTAAATGATGAGTGATTTTCCAGGGGCAGTCTACGTAACACTTATCAAGCCACTGCTTTGTTTGAACGGTTTTTTTTCCATCAAAAAAGAGTGTTTAATCAATACACGAAACTCGATTTTTTCCATTGCTTAAGAAAGTAGCGTCATTAAAATCACTGTAATTTGTAAACTAGTCGTCGAAATATCATGAAATTTTGACACGTATAGTCCGAAGGTTGGCACTTCCTAAAAATCATACGGATTTTTTGAAAAGGGCGACATCTACGTCTCAGACTAAAAACTTTTCAGCTTACGTGTTATTTTTTATCATAATAAAAAAATAGCCACTGCCACACACAATACAAGATTTCAAACTAAACACAATTAATAATGTGGGGGAACTGAATAGTGACTTTTTTTTAGGAAAAAAATTCCTAACCAGTAATGAGGTCCCGTATGTGGAATATTTGTAGAGTCGTACTAAATTGTTTTTAGCTTGACCACTTGATTTGAATCAGATATAAAATAATCAACACTTTTTATTGAAATAATAAAAAGAAATAGTTCTATAACTAATATCTTATGACGGTTTTTTCAAAAGTAATATCTCTGAACCTATAAATTTTTTAAAGTTGGAAAAATTGCAAAAGTTCAACTCTGTATAAAAGGGTACTGATACGTGATGAAACAATGTTCATAAAGACATATACCCTACCTCTTTTTATCTTTATACACAGAGAGTTCAAAAGTAATGTACAACTTAGCAACTTATAATACACGATCCAGAGTAAGATCGACCTACTCTCATCTCTTATTTGAATGAGAGGAGATATTTTTTATAAAAGATAACATATAAACTGATGAAACGCGCATATGTTGCTAAATTATATCCTGGCCAAGCTACCCTTAATTAAAAACAATTTAAGTATATTCACTTCCCTGATTTGTTATTCCAATAAATTTAGTACTAATCGAAAGTACTGGACGTAAGAAAAACGAAAAAATTAGGTTGCCTATTTGTTGTTTGACCCTAACACTAAGTTGCCAGGTATAAAGAGGTGGGTTTGCATTATTAATTTACCGTCATCTGTTATTTAATTAAAATATATATCAAAATGAAGGTAATTATTATTATCATTACGATGGTATTAAGTTTCCTAAGCAAAAATGGTCCAGACACGCGCTTTAAAGTTCGAATATGTGAATAAGAGAGTGGGACGCGACAGAGAAGCGCTGCACCTACTAGGCAGCGTAGCAGGCCAAAATGTTAATAGTGGGAGTTAAGAATCGGAAAATGTACCAAGGCATCAGTACTAGGCGGGTGCAATAAAAGGAAATATTTAAGTTTACAGAAACTAGGGTAATAATAATAAAACTATTAAGTTTAATTATTTTGGAATGTCTTTCTAAATTCTAAAAAATAAAATAAGTTTTGGGGGAAAATCTAGCGACATTGGTAATAAAATATATCTGAAGGTTTAGAGGTATACAACACGTGGTTATATTATTTACTCCGATTAAATTATTAACTCCTGTTTATGTTAATTGTATGTGGCTTAATGCAACTGATCCTTGTTGTGTAAAACTACGTCCTGAGGATTGCGGTTGGCACATGGATGGCTATTTAAAGCCAACGGGGTCGTTGGGGATCCAACGCCCTTACAGGTTGATGACATATTACGCGTGACAACCAATGATAATAATGATGGTAATCCCTCAGAATTTGACTATAATATGTGTCTTCTAGTTGCAAAACCGGATACATCCAAAAGTAAAAATTTATCAGAAAATCGAAAAAACTGCTGACAGGGGAATTGGATAATGCCATTGAGTCATCATATTATTTTTACTTAGTTTGAGGGTACAGCACTTGATTTATGCTGTTGTTTAGTCTGAATCCATAATTAATTATTAATAATAACGAATTATGATTTGGATGTATCCGCTTTTGCATGTAAACAATGGATGTATCGTATTCTGTAAATTCCATTCCCCTGTTTCCCAAACAAAATGACGCAAGGATGTTAACATAAGACGGATAGCATGTCAAACTGATTAATTAAAGGGTTTAAAATGTTATTTATTCATATTTAAACTGAAAGAAATTAAATTGGTATAAAAGGTTAAAATTTCTTGTTCTGGCCAATATTTCCCATAGTGCTTCGTTAATAAATTTTTAACATCTTTTTAACAGTTTTTGAGGTCAAATCTCCACAGCTCCGGCCACAATCGGTTCCAGATTTTTTTTGTATTATTTGCAGTCTTGCCTCTTTTGCAGATACTTTTACTTGTTCCAACATGCCATCGATAGTTTACCTCCCATTAACAAGAACGTTCTTCTTTTATATCTTTTTTTAAAATAAATCTTTTCGAAGATTTGAACTTGAAGTGCCAGCTCCCTGTTGGTTTCACTACTTTCTCTGTAGCACTCTTCCAATCAAAAACTTTTCCATTAAGTGAAATTGTGTGTGTGTGTCCCAAATTCCCCAAAAATGTCCGTGTATTCGTTACGCGAAACTGTGCATGTAGCCTGTTTTCCAACTAAGCCCGTTTTACTAACACTATTTCTGACTGGATGAATTGTAATTTGATACTCATTCAACGTTACGTTGATAGTCTCTGTCGGGAACTTGTCATTTCTCGAAAAAAAGACTGTTCTTTCTGAGGACGGATGTATCTGGTTTTGCAACTAGGAGACACATACAGTGAAGTCCGTTTATAACGCACTCCAAAAAATCACTAAAAATGGTTCGCTATATCCGAAGTTCGTTACAAACAGTAAACAAAATCTAATATCATTTTTCACTACTTTTTTATTTGGATTAGGGGCTAATGCTTAGAAAAATGAATAATAATAATTATTAAATTAAAAGAAAACGTTCAAAGGAAAATAAAAACAAGTCACACTAAAGTTATTATTGTGTATGTTGGTACATATACGAGTATAAACGAAAACATTAAAATACGCAGTTTATACAATAAAATCAGTAATTTTTGTTTGTACATTTTTACTTGAAAAATAAATGGTGTTTATATAATTGTCAGTAGGATCTTCTCGATGTTTTACAATCCACTCAGTCAATGGTAGCTCATCAAATGAGTTATATCTACATTATTATTCTTTTAAAATCCGCCATGCTTAAAACAGTTTGCAATGGTTTCTCTACTGACTCTTTGCCAAGCCATATGGATAAAGTTTATAGGATCAAGAGAGTTACAGAAAAAAATATTACCTCGATCGATTGTCTCTAACATTTTCATAAGTAAAATCTTTCTATGACATTTTAAAGAATGCATCACACCTTGATCCATAGGCTGGCGCTTTGCACTTGTGTTTGGAGGCATTAAAACCAAGTAATTTTTTCTGTTTCTGAATTTTAATTCTTTGTCCCATTGAATCAGTTCGTTTTTTTAAAAATTTCTGATGTCATCCAGGCTTTACTGTTTGATTTACTGGTAAATGTTGGTTTTTAATGGGATTGGCGGACTTCCCTATCACCAACAATTTTATTTTCTCTGTTCCAGACATATTTGCAATTAGCAACACTGTAATTCTTACTTTTGATAATTTTCCACCAGCACAATTCTCTCCGACAAACTTTAATGTCTTATCAAGCGTCATCTTGTAAAGCAAACCCGTTTCATCAGCATTAAAAATCTCCACATATTCATAACTTTCTCGAATTTCTACCACTGATCAACACTCATATCCACTCCTGCAGTTTTTCCTACTATCTTACCCCCACTAATATTGTGTCGCTTTTTAAATCGTTTAATCCAACTTCTAGAACAGTTAAACTCAGTGTTCTCTATTTTCCTTCCCAATTCAATAGCTTTCTCTTGTGAAAGTATAGCCGGTAATAGAAACATGTTCATGTCGTTTTTGACTAAACCATTTAAAGAGTCCTTTATCGACCTGGTCATGTGTAGATTTTCTTAATTTTTTACAATTAAAGTTCTTTTATCATAGACTGATAAGATTTCTTGCCTCTTCCATATGGTAGAAACCGTAAGTTTAGTTAAATTCAACTGTTTGCAAACATCAATTTGTTTAACTCCATTTTCTATTTTCCTTATAATATCGTGTCTGTCTTTTAAAGTAAACGCTTTACGTTTTTGTGTACTCATTTTAAAATAAAAACTTAAACATTCACTTTGCTACTTTGATCAAATATGTATTAGAACCGCATAACATAAGTGAATTGAAAATAATACTGCTCGATCTAACGACGCGGTAGAAACAAGTAGAATAGAGGTTCCCAGCGAGTTTCAGTGGATTCCCTAGATCAAGTCGCGCGACATCGAGCATAGGGAGTGGCAAGTTCGTTATAAACGGACACAGAACATCTAAATTGCTTCATCCGGAAGTCGGATTCGTTATAACAGATAAAATTTACATTGATCTTATGGAAGTTTTTTCGTGCATTATAAAATAGTTCGTTTTAACCGGAAATTAGCTATAAACGGGTTTGTTATAAGCAGACTTCACTGTATTTCAACTTCTCATGAATCAGATGCTAAATAACTTTTTGTATTTGTACGAAAACTTTTTTGTTTTATGATAAATTTTTTTTTATAATAACCAAAAAATTCTTATTAATTTTTAAGCCTTTTCTAAAATATTTATATTTATTTTATCTATTTTATTTTATGAAATGGAAAACTTTAAAGATAAGTTTATATTATTTATATATTATATATTACATTATACATTTTTATATTATCAATTATATTCTCGGCGGTAGAGCTGTCTTTCTCTAACACGGGGAGAAAAGAGCATGCGCACTGTCTCTCTCTCGGAAGCTGCCTCATGCACAGCTGCTAAGCTTGCGTCTTTTTCTATCACATAGAGTAGTACGTGCAGCCCCTCTCTGTCGCGCCCCACTCTCCTATTCAAATATTCGCACTTTAAAGCGCGACAACAGTGTCTGGACTCTTTTGCTTAGGCTAATGCCATCGTGTTCGCAATAAAATTACCTTCCTTTTGATACATATTTCAATTAAGTAACAGATGAGGGTAAATTAATAATGAAAACTCACCTGTTTATACCTAGCAACTTAGTAGTAGACCTAATTTTTTCCGGTCCAGTACTTTCGATTGATATTAAATTTATTGGAATAACAAATGAGGGGAGTGATCGAAAAAAATATAATTAAATTGTTTTTAATTAAGGGTAGCTTGACCAGGATATAATTAGGCAACCTATGCGCGAATTATCAGTTTGTGTGTTGTCTTGTATAAAAAATACCTCTCATTCAAATAACAGATGAGAGTAGGTCGATCTCAGTATAGACCTTAGAGTAATAAGTAGTTTATTAAAATATATTCATACCACTGGCCAAAAAAATGTAAAAAGTAAATATTATTTTAGGTAAAAATATAAATTACATTTTATTTGCAAACGCATACTTTAAATTTTTTGAGAATATTTTAGTCAAATTTTCAATCTCGTATCTTAAAGATATTGCCGCCAAGGATACAACTGAAACCAATTATTTCACAGTTTTGAACAGATACGAAATCCAGATTCTTGGGATTAGCGCGCGAAAACAAACGTTCTCACGTTTCCCCTATAATTTATAATTGCAAGAGGCATCTTTACACTTTGATATTAGATTGAACCCAAAGGAACGCAACCCAAGTACTTACATACAACTGGTGTAATAACCAGGTTCAATATGTAATCCATATCTACCAGGTGTACAAGTATGAAATGCGGATTTTTTTTCTAAAAAAAAACATGTTAAATTCGGAAGAATGATAAAAAGTGCTTTATTCAATGTATGCTCCATCGCTTGTTATAAATTTTTCCCATCTTTCGGACAATTTGTGAATACCACGCCAGTAAAAATCTTCCCCTTTTGCTGCGAACCATTCATCGAGCCATTTTTTTACATCTTTGTACGGACCATGGCGCTGCTCAGCAAGTGCGTGACCCATCGATGCAAACAAGTGGTAATCGGAAGGAGCCAAGTCTGGTGAGTAAGCCGCATGAGGTAGAACTTCCCAGCTGAGTGCTTCCAACGTGTCGCGAACTGGTTTTGCCGTATGTGATGGAGCATTGTCATGAAGAAAAATGACTCTGTGTTGCCTCTTTCGGTATTTTGGCCTTTTTTCAAGCAGCGAACGGTTCAAATCGGTCAATTGTTGTTGGTAACGTTTAGTATTAACCGTTTCCCCAGGTTTTAACAGCTCATAATAGACCACGCCCCTCTGGTCCCACCAAACACAGAGCATCGTCTTTCTACCAAAGCGATTCGGTCTTGCAGTCGATGTGGATGGTGCGCCTGGCTCTACCCATGATTTTTTTGCGCTTAGGATTCTCAAAATAAATCCTCTTTTCATCCCCTGTAACTATACGATGCAAAAACGACTTCCTTTTGTACCGAGCGAGTAAAATGTCACACGTGTTTTTTTGTGCTTTTCCATTTGCCTGTCGTTCAACTTATGTGGTACCCATCTACCGGTCTTCTGAATCTTTTCCATCTCTCGTAGCCGATTGTAAACATCTTGTTGACTAACGCCCAATTACTCGGCGAGTTGTTTTTGTGTTTGCGAATCATCTTCGTCCAACAATGCTTGCAATTCCACATCTTCGTATTTTTTCTTTGGCGGTTTTCCACGTTCCTTGTCTGCAACATCGAAGTGACCACTTCTGAAACGCCGAAACCATCGTTCACACGTATCTTGCGATGGAGCATGTTCACCATAACCTTCTCGAAGTAATCGGGTATGATTCAACAGCAGTTTTCTTCAAATGAAAACAAAAAATTAATGCTGTCCGCAAATGCTCTTTGTTCGGTACAAATTTCGACATATTGAACACAATACAACACTATGCGCACACTTTTCCAATTTATCACTCGACACTTGTTGATGACACAACGAAATGGCGCAGTGTCAAATCTTTATAGCACAAACTGCATTGCTGCACCATCTGTTGTCTGAAATCCGCATTTCATACTTGTACACCTAGTATATTAATATTATTTGAAAGTTTATTTATTTCGATTTTTATCCTCCATTGACGGTGTGTCTTGTAGAATGGTGATGTTCAGCCAAAACTGAATGTAGGATTTGTTGTTAGATTTGTACATATATTTTTTATGTTCCTCCGAGACAGCGCGGAGTACTCATACCGAACAACTGCTACCAATACTTGACTCGCTATTGTTTAGTTTAGGTTAGTTTAGGTTTGCCTGTTTAATTGTTGGTTTTTAATCGACGTTTCAACTTTGGCGGGTATTCTTAGGTGAAATGGCAAAGCTGTAGCCCTTGGGCTTCAGTAAACGGAGTTGGTGATAATTTAATTACTGTGTTCTGCGGTAGCTATACAGGCTTCTTTTCCAGGAACTTTTCAAATTTCCTTTGTGTTTCAGAATGAATATTTCTTACAAGTGTTAAGAATTGTGTGATTGTTGAATGTTTTAAATAATTTGAGTAATTTGCCAATAGTCTCGTGTATGTAGGATAAAACCACACTATCTACTGGTGGATCTTCATTATAGTTCGTATGGGAGCTGGGTTTTTAAAGCATCTTCGGAGGAATATTTTAGAAATAAACATCAGCAGCCTCTATAATGGCAAATAATTTCCTTAACTTCCGCTCAACTTAAACCCAAATCTTAACGTAGATATGTAAATAAAAATTTGATTTAGCTCCATGCGAAGAACATATGAATGTCTTCCTGTATCACCTCTACCAACAACATCCAAACATAGGACTTGCAGACACGAATGAATCAAATGGTGAGCTTACTTTTGAAATTTATGGATACAAAGAAAAAGTAACAATAACTTAAGAAGGTTTAGAGAAAATCAACTTATATACAGTAAAGAGAGTAAAAATCCTTCACGGTTAACTATGCCTTCGCAAGGACGAACAAAAAACTACAGTGCGGGCCGAAACCAGTCTCTCGTCTGTCTGTCTGTCCGTTAGTGCGCTTATTACTGGAGAACCACTTATCCGATTGACGTGCCTTTTTTTTTAAAATATACATATGTTCTTTGGCCAGGTTACAGGCTAAATTTTATTACGATAGGTAACATAAGGAATAAGCAGTGACGATAATAGTGAATCAAGTTGGAAAAAAGTTTCCCGCTAGCGCGTTCTCTTGCAATCCACTGCCTAAACCATTAAATATGGAAAAATATAATGTAGCAAAGAATGTAATATATATAAAATGCAACGTCTCGCTGTCTGTCTGTCCGTTAATTCAGGTTAGTGCGCTTATGACTTGAGAACCACTTATCCGATTTACATGTTTTTTTAGGGTTCCGTACGGAACTCTTATAAGATCACTTCGGTGTCTGTCTGTCTGTTACACCCGATTTTCTCCGAAACCATTTATCATAGAAAGTTGAAATTTGGTAATATAGGAATTGATGGCCTCATCAAAGCGGTGTAGTTTTGAAAGTCAAATTTTGACCTAAGGGGTTAGTTTTGGGTGTAGGCCATCGAGTGTGTCAAATGAAAGTTTATGAAAACACGAGTAAAAAATCGCTGTCCCCCCACCTTATCTCGAAAAGAACTGATCAAAAAATTTTGAAAAAATTCTGGAATATTCTCCAGGGGGTGTAATTTGAACGAAAATTATCACGAGTTTTAATAATTTATCTGGTATATAAAAAAAAACAAAAATATCAAGGTCATAAATTTTCAGTAAAGATTGGAAACAAACTTTATTGAAAACTCATTTGAGGTGTGTTTTGTGAAGTCACTGATCATTTTATACCACCGTAACAGCATTTTTAATTTTAAAAGCAATCAACGTACCGAATACTAATTGTGCAAGTTCAACTTGCACTTGACCGGTTATTTTTTTTTTAATTTATACATTTGTTCTCTAGCCAGTTTATCTATAATCTTCTATAACATATATAAAATGCAACGTGTATCTGTCTGTCTGTCCGTTAGTGCGCTTAACACTCGAGAACCATTTATCCGATTTACATGCTTTTTTTTAATATATATATATATATATATATATATATATATATATATATATATATATATTATATATATATATACGAGGTTGGTTTGAAAAGTCCGTGCAAAAATAAAAACTACATATGTGTTTGGGGTAAACCTTTTTTATTTTTCGACATAGTCTCCTTTTAGGCTTATACACTTCGTCCAACGATGTTCTAGTTTGTTGATCCCTTCCGAATAATAGGATTTGTCCAAGGCTGCAAAATATCCATTAGTGTCTGCAATCACCTCCTCGTTTGAATAAAATCTTTGTCCCGCCAGCCATTTCTTCAAATTGGGGAACAAATAGTAGTCCGAGGGAGCCAAGTCTGGAGAATAGGGGGGATGTGAAACGAGTTGGAATCCTATTTTCATTAATTTTGCGATCACAACTGCTGAGGTGTGTGCTGGTGCGTTGTCGTGATGGAAAAGGACTTTCTTGTGGGCCAATCGCGGGCGTTTTTCTTGCAGCTCGGTTTTCAAACGGTCCAATAACGATGAATAATATTCACCTGTAATAGTTTTACCCTTTTCCAGATAGTCGATGAGGATTATCCCTTGCGAATCCCAAAAGACAGTCGCCATAACCTTTCCGGCCGAAGGAACGGTCTTCGCCTTTTTTGGTGCAGATTCCCCCTTAGTAACCCATTGTTTAGATTGTTGTTTGGTCTCAGGAGTATAGTAATGTATCCATGTTTCATCTACAGTGACGAAACGACGCTTAAAGTCCTCCGGATTCTTCTGGAACAGCTGCAAACCATCCTTGCAACACTTCACACGATTCCGTTTTTGGTCAAGCGTGAGCAATCGCGGCACCATTTTGCGGATAGCTTTCTCATGTCCAAATGTTTATGCAAAATATTATGTACCCGTTCAGTCGAGATGCCCACAGCACTAGCAATCTCACGCACCTTAACTCTTCTGTCATCCATCACCCTATCATGGATTTGATCAATGATTTCTGGAGTCGTAACCTCCACAAGCCGTCCAGAACATTCAGCGTCACTTGTGCCCATATGGCCAGTCCGAAAATTTTGAAACCACTTATAAACTGTGCTAATCGAAGGTGCAGAGTCACCATAATGTTTATCAAGCTTCTCTTTAGTCTCCTGAGGCGTTTTGCCTTTCATAAAGTAATGTTTAATCACAACACGAAATTCTTTTTCGTCCATTTCTTGAAAATCACTCGACTTCCTTGATTCACACGAATGCCAAACACAAAGAAATAGACCAATATGGCTGAAACTTGGTGTGCGTTCATTCAAGAGATGCTACTAACTAAACATGACCTCGATACGCGCCGGTGGTGCCATCTCTCGGACTTTGCACGGACTTTTCGAACCAGCCTCGTATATATATATATATATATATATATATATATATATATATATATATATATATATATATATATGTTCTCCGGCTAGGGTATAGGCTATATTTTATTAGATTAGGTAATATAAGGAATAAGCAGTGACGATTATAGTGAATCAAGTCGGAAAAAAGTTTGCCGCCAGCCCGTTCTCTTGCAATACGCTGCCTAAATAGTTAAATATGGAACAATATCATGTAACAAAAAATACAATATATATAAAATGCAACATGTCTCTGTCTGTCTGACCGTCCATTAATGCGCTTATCACTCGAGAACCAATTATCCGATTTACGTGCTTTTTTTTAAAACATACATGTTTCCTAGCCAAGTTATAGGATATATTTTATTACGTTTGGCAACATAGGATATATTTTATTATGTTAGGTAACATAATAAGTAGGGACGATAATAGTGAATCAAATCGGAAAAAAGTTTGCCGCTAGCGCGTTCTCTTACAATACACTACCTAAACCATTAAATATGGAACAATATCATGCAGCAAAGAATATATATATATATATATATATATATATATATATATATATATATATATATATATATAAAATGCCCCATCTCTCCGTCTGTCTGTTCGTTAGTGCGCTTATCACTCGAAAACCACTTATCCGATTTACGTGTTTTTCTTTATTTATACATACGTTTTCTTTCCAGGTTATATAATAACAATAATAATCTATAATCTATAATATATATAGGATGCAACGTCTCTCTGTCTATCTGCCTGACCGTTAGTGCGCTTATCATTCGAGAAACACTTATCCGATTTACGTGTTTTTTTTTTAATCTTAACATTTAACAAAAAAAATCTATAATATATATAAAACGCAACGTCTCTCTGTCTGCCTGTCCGTTAGTGCGATTAGCACTCAAGAAACACTTATCCGATTTGCGTGTTTTTTTATAAAATACATACGTTCTATGTTACGTTAAGTAACGTAAGGAATAAGCAGTGATGATCGTGAATGAAGTCTACGCGAGCGAAGCCGCGGGCACGGCTAGGTTATTATATTTTTAACCTGAAAGTATTTCAAATAACACACCGAAAAAAAAAACAGGAAATAATACACCTGTTGGGATTAAAATTTAAACAAAGGAACACTTAAAACCATCGTTTTATTTTAAAACGACCTAAAAATTATTTTTCTATCTGAAAAGTTTATAAACAAAAATCTAAATTATTGACCTTTTAGTAACGATACATAAATAAGTTTTCTCGATAAATAAACTTTTAAATAATAATAATGAAAATTCTATTTTCCTGCAGTAAATTTAAGTATGAGGTTATTAAAACCCATTATATAAAATGTTGATATACAAAATACATTTTAAGCCAGTTCGCAATATTTTTAATACGTTAATCTAGATAAAACATTTTCCTCTAAAATATTTGTAAACATATAATCGAAATTGAAATTTTTCATTGTGCAAAAAATAAGATTGCACACTATATCAGGGGGGAAAAAGTAGTAAAAGTACGCAAGGTAACATCAGATACAGCCATTTTTTTATCTTCATAATATTTGCTGTCTCGTCATCATCTCACGTCATTTCTACGCTAGAAGATAAATTAGCTATAATTAGTATATTTGATGGTCTACCCGGTTTAACACAGTAGTTTAGGAAACGTTATTTTCTTTAAAGAATAATGGCCTACGAAAAAAGTTTGGATGGAAGAAACTTACCATCCGTTTATACCCACAAACCACAAAAGGAAAGAATGTAAAGTGAAACGACGGATTGAACACTAGTGCTTTTTCACAAAGATGTGTAATCATTTATGACAAGTTTAGTTCAGGTTTAAACTGTAAAGTACTAGCAAGACTGTACTTGTACTAGCCCGAATTTCTTCAGAATGGAATCCCGGAAGGATTCAATTTTAACAACTGATTAAAATAATCATGACCGTAACATTAATAAGGTTCCTAAATTACACATGTTTTAAACAGTTCTACATATACCAGATAGGAGGCAATGCCTTCATTGTTTACTGACCTCTTCCACGTAAGTTCAATAAATATATACATATACAGCTTAGCGTAATTACATGAACCCTTTTTACACAGATATTGTAACAACTTAAGAATAATTTGGACAAAATGTACCTAGATTATTTTAATTAGGCAAAGAAATAAACAAAAAATATTTTTATTGCTTAAAACTATAGCCAATTTACTAAAATATAAATTTATGGACAGCTCGATTCTTCATTTTATAACTGCTAAGCTTTTTAACCAAAATACTAAAGATGACTATGTTTCAAGCAAATAAGAGTTAAAACGTCGCCGGTTTATAGTCCTCAAAACTCGCCAAAAGCCGAAATAAAATTACTCGCCTACCAGTAGATAAATATTTTCAGAATGAAGTTAGCTGTATGTGACATTATATCTATGTTAATTACTACACTACATTAACATATCATCACTATGTTAATTACTACTCATAATTGCTTTGTTTCTTCGTGTCTTCTCGATGCGCACTCTGATTCAGTCGTTATCAACGTGCATGTCACTGCCCTCAATACGTCACCGCGAAAGATCATTTGCTTGCATCGTTGCAAGTGTATGTTACAAGATTGTTTGCAAGTATTCAAATTCGTTATGAATGTTAAGTAGAACGTATAAATTTTATTTTGAATGTAATATTTTATTTTACGTTTGAATAAACTTTTTGTCTCAGTTTTATCAATTAAAAATGTTAATTACTACTTTTTTATTTCCTTTACTAAGAAATTTGTCGGTTTCAAATATATTACTACCGTCAGAAAGTATTTGCCCACCTAGTTATATCAGTCCCAGGAAAACAAAAACCCAGATAACATATATATATATATATATATATATATATATATATATATATATATATATATATATATATATATATATATATATATATTTAATTTTAACGAATTATTATTTATTTTCACATTATTTACAGTCTAGAAAATCAGAAAAATATTCATGATTTTCCAGGATTTTTCTCATCTTTGTGATCTCCTTTGTTTTTAATTACCGCTTTACAGAGTTTCGCCATTCTGACCAGTAGTTTCTTCAGAGTTTCTTCGGTTATTTTAACCTATCCTGCTTGTAAAAGTTCCCACAAGTGATTTTCTGATGTTGGATTGAGTTTTTGAACACACCTGTCCAAATGGCCCCACAGCAATTCCATGGGGTTCAAGTCGGGTGATTGTCATTACTTCCAAGACGTCATCGGATTTCCATTGGTCCAAAAGTTCTCTAATTTGTTTAGCAGAATGTTTAGGGTCGTTGTCATGCTGAAAAATAAGTTTCCCCTGAAAAATATCTCTACCAGAAGGAAGCATTTGAGTTAGCAAAATTTCTTGACACTGTTCTTTTCGCATGATTCCTTCTATTCTAAAGATTTTTCCAACTTCCGTTGCCAAAACAACCCCAAACCATTACTGAACCTCCACCATGTTTTACTGTAGGCAATTGTCAGGCTTCCAACAGCTAACCGCCGCACGTAAACTCGTCGATTTAAACCGAAAATTTCAATTTACATTAGTCGCTCCAAAGGACGGAATTCCATTGTTTTGATATCCAATTTTTATGTTCTCGGGCCCATTCTAATTGTTTACGTTTATTCACTTGCCTAAGAAGTGGTTTCCTCACTGCAACTCTCCCGTGTAGTCAACCTTCTGCTAACCTGTCCTTCACAGTTGTCACGCTGATGGGGATGGGCCGCCTCAGGTTTACTCGAGCCGTGATTTCTGGTGCGGTTAGGTGGCGATTACATCTGCTGGACATTGTATAGCCCTGTCATCAGCGGGAGTCGTTTTTCAAGGCCTTCCTGGGCGTTTTTGGTTGAAATTCCATATCCCGCAGACATTTTTTTTACGATGGAGTCCACCGTTCTCCTTGGCATATCACTCGCGATTTGTTGACTCGAGTGACCATTTTGATGTCTCGCAATTATCAGAGTCCGATTTTCAACGGAAACTTCTTTCG
>CM032455.1:77157679-77260179 GCA_019049505.1 Pachyrhynchus sulphureomaculatus
AAGACAATCGATGCAGTGGAGACATACGGGTCCCCCGTCTGCAAAAAAGACACAACAGTCTGAAAAAAAATCATGGCAACATTTTTTTGGGATCGAAAAGGGATACTCCTCGTCGACTTTTTGACTCCGGGTGAAATTATTAATTCTGACAGACTCTTATAAGGCTATGTCGAGCCATTCAGAACAAAAGGAAGGGGCGACTAACGAAGGGAGTTTGCCTGTTGCAGGAAAACGCCCGCCCCCACACCGTACTCACAACAACACATCTCCTCACTTCTGTTGTCGGGCTGTTTTGAACCATACCGTCCATAGCCCAGACTTCGCATCGAGTGACTACTTTCTTTTCACTCTTTTGAAAGAGCGTATGGGCGGAAACCTTTTTTTTTCAGCGATGAAGAGGTAAAGAATGCGGTGCTTGAATAGGTAGTGAAATTGGATTTTGTGGAAAAGTAGCTGAGTACTACGGCATTATTTCCTGTAAATTTTAATAATAACATAAATATGCATTTTTCAATTTTTAATGACTGTTGTAACTTTAAAGAGTTGATTGAGTGGTCCGTTACTTTGTGACAGTACATTTTAACAATAAAACTACTTAATTACTTTGTTAACTGTCACTAAATATATTTGTAAAGATTTTACAATTGCGTTATCGCGATTTCGTAGTACAACTACATTGTCAAACGCTTAACTAAGACTAAAACAGATTTTTGGTATTTTATGTTTATATGATGAACAGATGTGGGTCTGTTTTATGTTAAAAAACTTTGAACAAAGGAGAATTTGCTACGTCTAATTGACTATTCAGTAAATTTATATTATGGTCCTTTGAATGTCTGTAAATTTCTATAGATTCTAAGAAGTTGAGTTTTGACCCTTTAGGTGCCATATGGAGTATTTTGTAAACAATCGATATTGGGAAAAGTATGGCCTGTTTCTAAGAAATGTTTAGCAAAGTGTGATTTTTCATTTTTTAGCCTATAAGAGGCATTGTGTTCTGCGAATCTTGTCTTGAAATTCCGTCCCGTTTGGCCTACGTAACAGCTATTGCACTCTTGACAATTAAGTTTATAAACTCCTGATTTATTATATTTATGAGTTTTATCTTTGGCATTAAAAAATATATTTTACAAATATATTTAGTGACAGTTAACAAAGTAATTAAGTAGTTTTATTGTTGTAACTTTACTTTCCGAATATACCTCGTAGATTGCAATATCGCAGAACTTAATGCTTGTTAGTGTCCTAGATTATTATAACCCAGTATATAGTGAGTAAAACGTTCTTGCTGGATTATATTTATTTCATTTCTCTAACAATATTTCAAGGACAAATGTTCATTACAAAAATTTTACTTCATACTGTGTATAGTACATAATTGTAGAACTTTTTTCGACAAACTGTTGAAAAAAATCACCACCGATAGTTTACTTTTCTTGCGTCAAATTATAGTGATGATTTTTATAGAGTTGTGGTACCTTATATATATATATATATATATATATATATATATATATATATATATATATATATACATATATATATATATATATATATATATATATATATATATATATATATATATATATATATATATATATATATAATATTAAATTTTACATCCCTGGTAAAAAGTATTGTGTACAGTATTATCTAACTCTGGACAAAATTACTACAATTTTAAATATGCCACAAATAACACAAAAAGTGTGTAATATTGTCTATATTAATATAGTAATGGCAGACGTTTCGCCAAAGTCTCCTTTGGCATTATAGATGCTTACAAGTTGGTGGTTGAGTTTAAAATGAAAGGTTGAAAGTTGTAAAGTTTGTATTCTTCGAGCCTTGCAGAAATCCTTCTGTTAGTTTGTCCTATGTATGCATCAATGCAATTGCCATACAGACTGATCTGTGCCTTGATTTTCTAGCTTTATTTTGGCCTTTGGATTTCTAGATGGCTTGTAGGCGGTGTTTTCGTAGAAATTGAGATACGGAAGTGTGATTATAGCCTTTTTCAGATGGTTTCTGAGGTCTTGCTTGTGTGCTACTTTGTTGTATTGCTTTTTAGATCATCTGGGTGCTGAATCCATTTCGTTTGAGTGATTATGTGGTTCTGTTTATATCCACTTGCCTGTTAATGTGGGTTACTGCTTGCAGTTGGGATGGGTGGTGATATTAATTGGAGTGCAAATATCTGTTGGTGTGTGGTTCTGTAGATTGTGTACTTCAGGTGTCCTTCTGTTTAAGCACCTCTAACGAGTTCTACCTGTCATTCTAGAATCAGTAAGCACCGGTCATACCAAACGGAATTTTAGCGAAACGTTTAGGACTAGCAAGTGAAAACAACACTGAACAATGTATGTACTCCCGGACCTACAAGGAAACACATTTCCTAATCCATGAATCCATACGCCCTAATATATATAAATATATATATATATATATATATATATATATATATATATATATATATATATATATATATATATATCGTATATATATATATATATATATATATATATATATATATATTCGTATATATATATATATATATATATATATATATATATATATATATATATATATATATACGAATATATATATATATATATATATATATATATATATATATATATATATATATATATATATATAATATATATATATATATATATACAGTCCCTGGCCAAATTATTAGACGCACTGTATTTTTTTTAGTAATTTTATGTTTCTTAAGAGTTTTTATGCAATAATGGTATATTTAAACTACAATATTATTGATTTTTATTTAAAGGAATTGTTGTAGACTACATATTTGTATTTATTTTTAACATATGGCAACACTGTGTTGACAAAGTGATACATGAACGTAAACAAGTACAAATCTGTATCAGTCGCGATCGGAATCGAGTCAGGTACGGACGTGTTTCTGTGGCTTTATGGACTGTGATTGTTTGTTTAACAGTTTTATACTACTCAGTTATTAGTTTATTTTATATGCAGTGTTTTAAAAAAGTAATTGGACTATTTTCATTATGGGTAGAAAAGGCGATCTTTCACCACGTAAAAAAGCTGAAGTGAAGGCCTTGTGATTTCGAAAACATTTACAAACCGAGAAATATCACGAGATTGGAGGTGTACGACGCATAAAAAAGAAAATTGAGTCAGGGAAGGAATTAAGCCCGAAAAGAAAGAAAAGATGCGGTAGAAAACCAATTTTCACTCCACGGTCAGAGAGATGTTTGAAGAAAATTTGTGTAGAAAACAGATTTGCTACCACAAAGGTAATAAAATCACAACTCCAGGATGCTAGCGTAAATGCTTCTGAGCGCACTGTTCGAAGAAAATTGAAAGAATTAGATTTTAAGGCCTGTCGCCCGCCAGGAAGCCCAAGTTAACAGCTGCAATGAAAGCAAAGCGCCTGAAGTGGGCCAAACAATGGCAAGACAAAGATGTGGACTTCTGGAGATCGGTAAGATACAGCAATTTAATCAATAATTGATACATTATTATCATTTTCAGTTAAATAAAGCAAATAAACATGGAAGTTTATATATTTTTCCTATTTTTGACAGGTCTGCTTCAGTGACGAAAGCACATTCGAAATTTTGCAGAATAAAGCTCAGTATGTGCGTCGTCGTCATGGAGAAAAGTTTCATCCAGATTGTGTCGTCCCGACGGTTAAACATCCCACCAAGGTGATGATTTGGTCAGTCATCAGCGGCAAGGGCACTGGACGTCTGTACGTCGTCAAAGGAATAATGAGGCAAGATCAGTACAAAGAAGTATTACAAAATCGGTTGATTCCGCAGCTCAGAGAATGGTTTCCAAATGGGGAACCATTCACTTTCATGCAAGATGGAGCTCCCTGCCACACTGCTCGGTCTGTTAAAGCTTTTTTTGGCAGAAAAAAATATCCCTCTGTTGGATTGGCCGGGTAATAGCCCTAATATGAACCCCATTGAAAATGTATGGGAGCTGATGAAAAGAGAAGTGGCTAAAGATGTGATTACCAACAAAACTCAGCTCGTAGAAAAGATTATTCATGTGTGGAATCATCATCGTCGACAATTTCCCCTGGCGTTGTTGTTTGATAGCTTCGCGTGTCCAGTACTGATTGACTTGCTGTGCGGTTGGGAAACCGTTGTGTTTTCAGTGCATGGTCTCTTTTTCTTCCATTATGAGGAATTTTATCTCTTGTTTTTACTGGTAACGAGCACTGCACTGCATTTGTTATCCTCTCAATTCGAGCGCTTACTATAGACTTACGTGTAACTCTCTGTGGCTAACCAAGACCTAACTTAACTTGAAGATGCATACTCAGCTCTCCACCAAGGACATAAGACACCGGAGTAGACACTGATCATTCCCCGTAATTAGAGAATAACGAAGCAATTTGATATGCTTTTTTGAACAGTAGTACAAAAACGCCGACAAATGTAGTACATTAGTTTTAAGCAAATAATGATAGAATCGTTGTGATTAAAAATCTGATAAAGACAATAGCAGTTTCAGGGAAAACCTTTAACTATATGAAACTGCATAAAATAAAGTCTAATACCTTCGAACAGTCATTAAAAGCATGGAACGGACTTAATATATTGTTAATGTTTGATACAAAGTAACATAGTTACTCAACAGTTTAACCAAATTCAAATTAATCATATCTCATGTAGATTTGGACGTGAGTCAAAACAAATTTAAATGTATAAAAAATAATTGTAAACGACAAGTTCAGGACAAACTGATTTCCTTGAATATGAACGTTCATTTGCTGGATTGTTTACACTGGATTACGACTGGGTAAACTCCACCTACATATCTAAATGGAAGCACCATTATAAATTTAAACATAAGAAATATGTGTATATATGTATGTATATATATATATATATATATATATATATATATATATATATATATATATATATATATATATATATATATATATATATATATAGAAATTCTATAGAAACGACACCTGTTGAGAAAGCGAACTTGTTGGCTGAACTCTTTGCTTCACATTCTACTGTCGATTTCCAAGGAAAAACACCACCTACTATTCCCATAGTGCAGTCAAGGATGCCCGATATTGTCTTCAGACAGCGTATCATAAAACGTATTTTAATGAAGCTAGATACCAAAAAAGCTTCTGGCGCTGACGGAACACCTGCCATAGTTCTCAAAAACTGTGCGAGGGAACTAACACCAGTTTTATGTAGACTTTTCAACCTATCCTAAAGAAAGGGAATATTTCCTTCCTGCTGGAAATGTGCCGCAGTTCAGCCGATACCTAAAAAAGGCAAGAAGACCTTGCCAAATAACTACCGACCAATCGCACTGCTTTCAATAATATCGAAAGTCATGGAAAAGGCTATCAATCAGCATCTTCTAAAATATCTTGAAGGATTCAACATTATTAGCGATCATCAATCAATCAATATGGCTTTCGTAAAAATAGATCAACAGGAGATCTTCTGACTTATGTAACACACGTTTGGAACAACGCAATTGAAAACTTTGGAGAATCTCGAGCGGTTGCTCTTGACATATCCAAGGCATTCGACCGTGTTTGGCACGATGGGCTGTTGGCTAAGCTACGCTCTTATGGTATGTCTGAAAAGTTCTGTTTGTGGCTTCTCATGTTTCCTCAAGAGAGCGTTCTTTACGAGTGGCAGTCGATGGATTTCTTTCTAACACCTTCACTATCAACTCCGGTGTACCTCAAGGCTCCATACTGTCTCCTACTCTTTTTCTCATTTACATTAACGATCTGCTGGAAAAGACCGAGAATCAAATTAACAGCTTTGCAGATGAAAGTACGCTTGTCTCTTCAGACGAATATCCGCAGACAGCAGGAAGTCATTCAACTTAACGAAGACCTGGAAGAAATTCTATCTTGGGGTGACAGTAACCAAGTGGAATTTAACGCTACAAAAACCCAGGCGACAGTTTTTTCTAAAAAAGTTAACGTTGCTGAACCCGACATAGTTATGTCGGGGCACTCCATTCCTCTAACATCGTCACTCAATTTGTTGGACGTTAATTTGGGAGCAAATATGTCCTGGCATGAACATGTTGCAGGCATAGCAAGGAGAGCTTCTCAAAAGTTGGGAATATGATTTCGAACCAAAAAGCTTTACACTCCACAACAACTGTTAGTTCTTTACAAAGCTCAAATTCGACCAACTATGGAATACTGCTTCCATGTTTGGGGCTTCGCCCCCAAACATACACTGCATTTGTTGGATTCTGTTCAGAGAAGAGCTGTTCGTCTGATTGGAGACCCGGAACTGACCGACGGCTTTGATTCGCTGGAACATCGAAGAACGGTTAGCGAGTTGAGCCTATTCTACAGGTATTTTCATGGAAAGTGTTCGGAGGATGTGACCCGCTTAATTCCTCCCAGAGCGATGCATGTTAGAAGTACACGTCGCGCTAATACTTCACATTCGTATGAGGTTCAGCTTGTTACTCCTCGTACAACGCTTTTCAAGCAGTCTTTTATATGGAGAATATCATCCCTTTGGAATAATTTGCCCAGGACTGTGTTTCCCACAGAGTACAATTTACAGCGATTCAAGAACAACGTGAATCGCTTTTTCCGCACACGTGTGGCTCTTGTAGCGCTTTAGGGACTTCTTCCCTGCAGCACGTGTGCTAGACCCATAAAAAAAAATGAAACATACAGATTTTGACCTGCTCATTCCAAATATAAGCTCAGTTTTAAAGTATCACATCATGATTTTTTGTATTCATATATACATGTAGATATTGTTTTTAAAATAAGTCTATTAGAATTATTAAATATTTTTATATGCTTTAAAGCAGTAAACTCATGTTTACTTTAATAGTATAGTTTATTCTATGATCTACGATATCCCCACTACACATTCGCATAGTATATCCATCTCTCTCTAAGTCACAACAGTTATTGCAGAACTTTTCAAGCAGCCTGCACGCGCCATCAAGAGTGACAGACGTACACGTATGAGATTAAGGTTGTGTTTTTTTCTTATCCATAATTATGGCCTCTCGGTCTTGCAGAAATAGTCCAGATGTATTTTGTTACATTTGTGGACAATATACACCAGCCAAACAAATAATAGGCTTTGTGAAAATGCATCTTTTGGTTATTTCGGATTTAAGTTAGGTCACCAAGATCAACAGTTTTCCACATAAAGTATGCTAGTTTTATGTTGAAGTATTAAGACAGTGGACTTATGGCAAATCAAAATCATTGCCATTGGGTGTTCCTATGTTCTGGCGGGAATAAACAAATCATACTTATGATTGTTACTTTTGTTTGAGCAATATGACAAAATATAATTCTAAATACCACGCTAAAATCCTATATCCCGATGTTCCATCTATAACAAAGCCAATTCCACATGGACCTGAATCACCCATACCGGGTCCTACTAAGAATGGGAGCGCCAATATGCCTTGTGACTTAAAAACCATCATCATATGCATGCTTCTTGGTCAACAGTAAGGCTATACGAAATTCCCATGTTATATTTGTTAATGCGATAGTAGGGCAAAGAATTTACATTGGGAAAAATCAGATTGGTCGATTAGAAAAAAAATTGGAAGTAAAGAATGTCATTAATCTGAACTTGATAGATTCCGAGAAAGTATTGCTTCCACTATTTCACATCAAATTTGGTTTGATCAAACAGTTTGTAAAGGTATTACTAAAAGATGGAAATACTTTCAGGTATCTCTGTTCATGTTTTCCTAGTTTATCTGATACAAAGTTAAAGGAGGGCATATTCACAGGGCCTGACATCAGGAAACTAATCAAGGATGCAGACTTTGAGAAGGTCATGACAAACTCAGAAAAGATGCCTGGAATTCTATTAAAAATATTGTTTCTAAATTTTTAGGCAACATAGAAGATCCTCATTATAAGAATAGTGTTCAAGAAACGTTAAACAACTATAAAAACTTAGGGTGTAATATGAGTATGAAAGTTTACTTTTTGAATTCGCACATCGATCATTTCCCAAAAAATCTAGGAGACTACAGTAAGGAACAAGGCGAACGGTTCCATCAAGATATAAAACAGATGGCAGGATATATCAAGGCCGTTGGGACGTCAGTATGATGGCAGACTATTGTTGGATGATCCATAAAGATGAAGATAAAACGAAAAACA
Organism: Pachyrhynchus sulphureomaculatus; assembly: GCA_019049505.1. NCBI lineage: Eukaryota > Metazoa > Arthropoda > Insecta > Coleoptera > Curculionidae > Pachyrhynchus > Pachyrhynchus sulphureomaculatus. Next base: position 77,165,841 of record CM032455.1, read on the forward strand.
GTGATATTATTGATTCTTCATATGTTATATTTGTTTGTGTTTTATTTCAATCTTAATTGAATAATTAAAATTTTAGATACTAGATAGTATTATTTCATTTAATCTGTAGTTTTCACCTATTTTCATTCAAACACCGTGTCATCTGAATCTGGTAAATGTGACGTTGCGTATAACTTACGAATATCCTTTTATATTACGTTCGGGAGTACTATTACAAATATTAACACTTTTAAAAAAATTTAATGTGCAGACCTGTGTTATGTATATTTTCATATACTAATAATAATATTCTTAATACAGTTTTTTCGGAGCAAATAAATCAATTGTTTTTAAGTTTAAATATAACATGTTATACATTTTTGAAAAATTAAATACGGAATCATATATAATTTTTTAAAAATCATCTCCTGGTAAGTAACGTTAACTGAAATGAAATGCGAAAAGGTAAAAAAAAAAAAACGACTTTTCTTTTTTGTGTAGTGCACAATATCAGATTTTGAGTTGGCTTACTGCCGTTCTTGTCAATTTTGAATTAAACATTTTTAGTGAATTAGACAGTTTAGTAAGTATATTCAGTAAAAGAGTCTAAAACGCAGACTCATTCTAGTTGTCATGGAAGTTAAAACTTCTAGTTGTCCAGTTGATTTTTATTACATTGTTATATATCATATGGTAAATATAGCAAAAAAAACGTTTTTATAAGAACATGTAGAATAAAATTAAAAATATCTTTAAGCAGGTACAGGAAAGTTAATCGCTATCCGAATTTTAAATTAAATATTTAATTTTTATTTTAATTTGTAGATATATCTGAAATTTTCTATTTGCACAGTATCATTATTTGTAGATATATCTAGTTGTCGAAAGGCCATTTTTAAATCAAAACGTTCTTTCTTACTGCATTGCACAGCATCAATTAAAAAATTTGGTTGGCGTACATTTGTGCGACTGGTTAATTATAAATTTTTCTATATAAGTTGTGACATGTTAAATTGTCGAACTAGGCCGCGGATACATAGTTTAATAAAATATTTCGAAACCTTAGCTCTTCTTGAATTTATAAGTCAAGTAGCTCTACTTGCAACTATAAATAAATCCACTCGTCCATCTATTTTTTTAGACATTTCCAACAACTAGCTTTCATACAAATGTAATTATTTAATCTATATCTGATATAAATATAATAGTAAATTCGGTGCAGCCAAATCCTATTTTCACATCTTCATTTATTCGAATGTGACGAAAGTCACCAACAAGCGCTGTGAGCTGCTACAAGACTGACATCAAATTACCAAGAAAATGAAATCCGTCCAGCTGCTGTTGGATGATGTTAGCAGCTTACAAAAAAACACTCCTTTATTTTGCTACATGATTAAAATTGTAATAATAAAAAAATTATGACGTAATTGTAGAAGAATCTTGTTCTATTATTTATTTACTTTTGCAATATGCAGTATTTTCATCCTATATCTTAATTAATTTAATCATTTTTCAAGATCAATTATTTAAATAACAACATAACAAGTCAACATGTTACAAGGATACCTAAAAAACAGATAAATCTTTATTTTATGAAATTTGGTTGTTAAAGTGAAAATTTGGGTTTGAGATTATTTTTACAGGTTAATTATTATCACTTTAAGATATTCAATTTTATTAATGTTATAACCACAAATAAGATTCATAATTGAAATATTAGCAGTTAAACAAAACATGTGTCCCTTATTTTTAGAGACACCATCTACATCAAATTCTATTAAAATTAGCGACTGCCCGTTCTGCCTCCTTATTAGATGCTTTTTTTGTACAGTCGTGGGCAAATAAAACGTACAATTAGAGCACATTCTATTAACTAGTCGATAACATGCTATGATCGGAAGGCCGATGACCTGAGACAAGAGATATTTGATTTTTAATAGACGACGCATTATGTAGTTTTTCAATGGGATGGAAAGGAAATAAATGTTGAGGAATAATTTAATTATAGTACTTGTCTTGCTAAAGGTAGAAGGGAGTGAAAGGAGTACGGGTCGTTAAATGTTTTGTAGTTTCAATAGTTCTATGAGAATTTTTGGTTAATGTAACGGATACATTTCAAGTGTCTGTCGATCTTTTGGCACATAACTCTCTCCTCCGCATTATCGCTGCAGGAGAAGGGGGTGAAAGGGTGTACGTCCTCAAATCTTGTATGTGTAATATCCCTTTCTACTTCAGGTATTTCATGTGTACCAAATCTGAATTTGATATTTCGGCTCATTCAAGAAAGACCAGACAGATAGACTGAGGGAAATGATGGACAATGTTTTGTTAATAGCACGACTTTATATTTTTTTCTCGTAACTGAACCTAAAAATATTTCATTAAAAAAAAGTCTTTGATTCGTAGATATTCAAACATTTTATTTCCCTAAAAATAAAATCAGTTAAATACCTATGGTCATATTTTATCACAAAGAATCCGGCTTTTGATAAATCTAAAAATACTCTGTATTCGCTTATTTACAATAGGTACAATAAAAACTTTAAATTTCTTCCAAATTCGATTAAAACTAGCGACAGGTTTAACAGCAAGGCGTTACCGTTATTACATTAAAACGCTGCCGGACTGCGTACGCGTCGCAATAGAATGTGTTCAGGGAGTACCATATATATGGCCACGACTGTACATATACCATCCTCGTCTAAATGTTGGATAACATTTAAGTGTGCAGTGGGCTTTTGGCTGATAAAGCTTGGAAAATTTCAATCAGTACTTGTATTTACTTATAAATTGCAGCTATCGAATAACACCGAAACTGAAGCTCAACTGTAAGTACTGCTAACAGCGCAACAAATAAGAGAAAATGTCAACAAAACTGCCATAAGTCATTTGGGTCTGTGTAGTCAAATGCGTCGACCAATAATAATATCGTGTATATCGGTTAACTGACCGGTGTTATGCATTTAATTTTACTGACCTAAATTATTTATGGCTGTTTTGTTTATATTTTGTCTTTTTTAGTTGTGACGCATCCTAGTTTCATTACAATACATACTTAGAGGTTATTAAAAAGGAATGATTAAGCATATTCCCGGTACAATCATCGGTTTGGAACCATTTGCTCATTCAAAAAGAATCTAACACTGCATTTGTTTTATGAATGGTATTTTAGGTAAAACACTAGCAAAAAATTGACATGGATTGGTGCATTCAATTGAAATATTTAATGGCAACCATTTATAATGTAATTTCACAAGTAATTAACTAAAACAGATCGATCGAAAATCGAAATAAATTATGGTTTCGAATTACGACAATATTTTTAACGATTTGTTTAAAATTAACATTTAATATAATATGCGTTTGCGTAAAGTATCAAATTACATAAATCTTATTTTTTATGCCAAGTAAAAACAATTAGTTTTCAGTTTTCTTAGAAATTATTTAAATCTAACCACTCATTGCTGAGTGTTTTGATCGTCATTTGCTAAAATGATTAAATCGAGTTATAAACCGTTCCCCATCCCAAGAAACTGATTCTAATATTCTAGATTCTGAAGTGTGTCAACTCGACTTCAAAAATGTTTTAAAAACCAACATTGGATAAAATGAAAGTAATTATAAACCAACCACCCATCTTTCAATCAGATTCAACAGGAACTAGTGTGCAACTTTTGATTACATAGCTTTGAGGGAACTCGTACGTAAACGTCATGTTATGGATATCAGTCATAATGTTTACATCCGTTCGGTATTATTTTAATGGACACAGCACAAGCACTGCAGGGACATCACTATATTACCAAAAGAGACTAGGTGCCCGGAAATAGTGATTCCTGTTGGATTTGAATAGGTATCAAAATACAATCCATTCCAAATTGAGAAGTCTCCTCATATAATAGATTTCTTGTAGCAGTTCGAAGAGTGAACCTCATATGGATGTAGTGTATTAGTGTAACATGTATTCCTATTATGTATTTTTTTAGGAGGAATCAAACGGTCTAGATCGAACCCGTCCCATGAAAGTAGTTATAGATTAGACTTAAGTCAGTAACTTATTGAAAGTTGACTCCAGCAAATGCTGAAAGTTTGTGAGGAAAGTCCCAAACATGGAAACAGTATTACATCGATGGACGAATTCGAACTATATTCTTTTAAAAAGCAGGTGGAGAGCATACCGGGTGACACAGCCAACATGTAACAAGCCTATAATTTTTTTATTTTGAAAGTTACATATTTGCATTTTTAGATACCAGAATGGGACATTATTAGGCTTTTTATCACTTAAGAAATATTTTGAACTACTTCCGGTTTGACCGGGTCTGCAACTTTCTTATTTTTAATGGAATCCTGTATATTTTTTATCAATTTCAATTCGCTTTGAAATTGTCTTTCAAACAATGTATCACAATGACAGTTGTTTGACAGGTACCGGCAAAAACTGATTTAAGCTCTTAGACTTAGGTGGCCATGGCGGATATACTAGCAATTGTTTTTGTTCGTTTTATCTCACTTTGGAAAGAATTTAAGACTATTCATTTATCATGCCATTTTTGCGAGTCTAAGTGGCTCCTGCAAAATTTTATGCTTTACATTCAGTTACAGAATTTTCTCTTTAAATAATGATCAATATTCCGAAATTAAGATTTTTTGCCAACATACATCTAACAGAACTATCTAACGCCAATTGGATTTAATATTATTTTCAGAAAATAAACTGTCTAATTATGAAATAATGTGATGTTCCATTACGGATTTAGTAAGCTGTGATAAAACAGACGAACCGAAAGTCATGGCTGCTGCGTGTTACCAAAATGGCCATTATTATTATTTACTTTACGTCAAAAATAATTTTTCGTTAACAAAAATGTATTCAACGGATGAAAAAGTAGACATGTTATTAATTTATGGAGATTGCAGAAAGAACAGACCAGACGAGTTGTACATGGCAAGATATCCCGATAGGAGGCACCCAACCAACAATTATTTTTTAATAGTAGAGCAGCAGTTTAGAAGGCAACCGATTGAACCTGCTGATGTATTTATTGGTGATGAAGAGACAAAAATCAGTGTATTGGCTATTATTCAGGTAGATCCTACAATTTCTATAAGCCATGTTGAAGAACAAACCGGTGTAAAGAATTATTGGTCCTATTATATTTGATGGTGCATTAAATGGAGAAAGATATTTGGAGTTCATTCAAAATGATGTTGAAGATTTTTTAGAAACTTTACCTTTAAATCGTGGAGACATTATTTTCCAGAAGGATGGCGCTCCAGCCCACAATAGTAGAAATGTAATAAACTACTTGAATCAAAGATTTGGTGCAAATTGGTTAGGTACCAATGGACTAATAAGTGGCCTGCAAGATGGCTAGATCTTACGCCTCTTGATTTTTTTTATATGGAACCATCTAAAAGTTTACAAAAATCCACCAACAGACAGAAATTATTTAGAAATGCGCTTAAGAAGAGCAGTAAATCAAATTACTGAAATTCAGTTGGAGAACGTTATGAGAGTCACGGTGAGAAAAACAAGATTGTGTAGAAATAACAACGGACAGCATTTTGAACAATTGGAATAAATATCTAGCAAATTTACATTTAGTATAAAATAGTTTTACCTATTTATTTTTAATGTGTTACTTAGTTAAAATATTACTTCTTTCTAATATTAACTAATTACAATTATCGATTTTGTTGTGTTATTCTTACTATTAAATGTTTTGGTTTTATTATTTGCATTTATATGTTTATTTAATAAATAGGTTTCTTATTTTCTGAAAAATAATAATAAATCCAATTGGCATTAGATAGTTCTGTAGATGTATGTTGGCAAAAAAACCTGTAATGTGTAACTAGTTAAATAAAAAATATGTGTTCCTATCTTAATTTCAATTATTTGAAGAGAAAATTCTGTAACTGAATGTAAAGTAAAAATTTTGTAGGAGACTCGCGAAAATGGCACGATAAATAGATAGTCTTAAATTCTTTCCAAAGTGAGATAAAACGAACAAAAACAATTGCTAGTATATCGATGGCCGCCTAAGTCTAAGACTTAAATCAGTCAAACAAATGTCAACTTGTAATACATCGTTGGAAAAAAAGAATTTCGAAGCTAATTGAAATTGATAAAAAAATATACAGGGTTCCATTAAAAATAAGAAAGCTGCAGTCACTTCCGGTCAAACCGGAAGTAGTTAAAAATATTTCTTAAGTGATAAAAAAGCCTAATAATGTCCCATTCTGGTATCTATAAATGCAAATATTTAACTTTCAAAATAAAAAAAATCCAGGGTGTTACATGTTGGCTGTGTCACCCGGTATAGTACGAAATAATATTCTAAGAGAAGCTATCCTTGCAACATGATCATCCTAACACATATTCGGTTACAAAATTAAGGCCTAGCAGGTGAGTGACGATGTGAGAGGTATTGAGTGTTCCATCATAACTACGTCGTATTCCGGATGTTAATTTTGTTTAAGAAAAAAAAAGGTATGCACTCGGTTGAGTAGACTTTTCTAGCGTGATAGTCTACTTATCTACTTCGAAGCAGAATTTCTTCTAGATCTTCATTAAGTTGTATAACTTCGTTTCAAAGTAAAAGAGCGGATCGTTCAGGTAAGGAACAAGACAGTAGAAGACAGGCTGGAGCCCTGGGATATGACGTTGGCAGTAGAGGAAAGAAAACCATCAACTGTCACAATGACGAACGCAGTTTAGCAACAATGCATCATGCCAAATACGGTCCAGTACCTTGGATATATCAAACGCAATCGCTCGAGATTCTCCGTACTGTTCAGTCGCGTTGTTCTAAAGATATGTGACGCAAATTAGGCGATCTCCTGGTCATTTTTTCTTACGAAAGTCATATTGGTGGTAGGTAATAATATTAAATATTTCAAGGTATTTAAAAAAATGTTGACTAATAGCTTTTTTTATAACCTACTATTACTTAAAGCAATGCGACTGGTCTGTGGTTGTTTGGCATGGTATAAAATACTAGTGTTGGATCGTTGACAAATTATTTAGGTACGCGCTGGAGCCATTCCTGGTATTTAGCTTTATTAAGATATGTTTTATGGCTCGCTCTCCTAAGAAAAGACTGGACAATTTCGAGAACACATTAAGAATAGTGGCTAATGTTTCTCCGTGAAAACTAGCCGTAGAGCGAGAAGCAAAAATAACAATAACAAGCTGTTTTTTTTTAGCAGATGTCGCTGCAATAGCATTGGCAAGTAATGATATAGCTGACTTAGTGAAATTTTAACTAACTACCTTAGCAATCGAACAAAAAGATCTTAAAGTGTTTGTGCTGAAAAGTAGTTTGTTTTGAATTCCTCGATTATTGCATCTGTTTCGAACACTAACAAAGATGTTACAGTTATGACGTAAGGGGGGGGGGGAGAAGTTACCATCGGTAAACAAGATGATTAGAAGCAATAGCCTATTTACATTTTCGATTGAAATATACTTAGCGCTCCCTTGACACCAATTACTAGAGAACTAGTGACGATTTTTTTTTTTTTAATGTTAGTGTAACATCTGAAGAATGTCCTCACCAAGTTTTAAATCGAAATTCGAACTCTAAATGCAGCTATCCTGTCATGAAAAAGACCGTCTTTGATCGGTTCAGTCCTTTCACATGTTGGGCTTTTCATTTGTTTATAAAGTTGACTCGAAAAATTGATTGTCCATTGTCCACGTCGCCCTCGCCGTCGGCATCAGCTAAGAAACTGAAAGCGACGTAGGCTTTACCAAAAACTTTAAACGTGTTTTTCCCAAAATATAAAATTTCGCACGCCGCACTGTGCCACTCAAATTACCCTACCGGTCTTAATTTTGAAGTAATTGGAAAGATTTTTTTAATTATTCGTCTTTTCATGACCAATCGATCTTTCGACCTAGATTTTAGGTTTTTTTCTACAGTTCCCTGGAATTTTCAGAAGAAGCATTAATTTTTATGAAAAAACGGCGTTTTTCGCGGAAAAATTACTCTATAGATCGTAATTTTCACTTAATCATGACACATTTTTTTTAACATTCGTTTTTTTATTGCCAATCGATTTTTGATTTTTTCCCTGTGTTTTTCAAAAATTTGAGAAAAAATTGGTATTTCCATGGAAGTACGGTTTTTCTGTAAATAACTATTCATGGATGGTTTTTCTTCCATATTCAGGGCATATTTTTTGGTAAAATTTAATTCTTCTGATGGAAAATCAATCTATCGACCTCGGATTATCATTTTTGTCCCAGGTTTTTCAAAAATTGCAGACATCTTTGGCGTTACCCGGGATAAACCAAATGGAGGTAGTGTCTCTTGGTATCCTTTGTGTGTATGTGTATGTATGTGCTGTGTGTATGTATGTGCTGTGTGTATGTGTGTGCGTGTGTGTGTTTCTTTCTGAAATACGGAGTTCTCACTCCATTTCAATTATATCCTATTGAACCGGTTTAAGTAAATATCTTGCTTCTGGTAGCAGGACTTGAACCCTTTTATCAGTTACGTGTCTAAATTCTAGAATAAGGATCGGATGATACGAATAAAAACCTCATTGTGTCCTCATTTGTAAGTTCTAGTTTACTCTTCCTGGTGCTGTCTTCTTAGCACCTTTTAAAATCCTTATTTCGGCCTTGATCCATGAATCAGAATTGAATGACAAGAAGAAGGTATAGGATACCATGAGTTCTCTTGTACATAAAATTTTGGGCAAAATTCTTTGAATTTATTCAAATCAGGGTATTTTAAAGCTATTATTTGCAGGATTATATAATAAAGGTTTTTGATAAAATATTTATCCACATCAGTAATCTCAGCAACTTTCTTATAATTTTGGAAGAATTTTCTTGCTGTATTTCCGTCATTGGTGTTACCTTTTCCTTGTTTGACTCAATCTACGAGTATATTTAACTCATTTTTAAAACTCGTTTGAATATCTTAGGCTCTTCTTGTACTCACTAGTAATATCTCTTTTTCGGTGAGTTTTGCATTCCATGTTTTTATTGGAAGTATACCAATTCCATATTTCTTATCTTATACATACAGCACATACACACAGAGAGGCACACACACACACACACACAGGGATACTAGCAGATACTACCTCCATGTGGTGTATCCTGGGCAACGCCAAAGATGCCTGCAATTTTTGAAAAACCTGGAGCAAAAATGATAATCCGAGGTCGACAGATTGATTTGCCTTCAAAAGAATTAACTCTTGAGAAAAATCTGTCCTGAATATGGAAGGAAAACAATCTATGAATAGCTATTTACGGAAAAACCGTACTTCCATGGAAATACAAATTTTTTCTCAAATTTTTGAAAAACACGAGGAAAAAATCAAAAATTCAACCCGACCGATCGATTGGCAATAAAAAACGAACATTTTAAAAAAAGTGTCATGAGTGATTTTCCCCCGAAAATTGCCGTTTTTTTCATAAAAAATTAATACTTCTTTTGAAAATTCCGGAAAACTGTGGAAAGAAACCAAAAAGCTAGCTCAACAGATCGATTGGTCATGAAAAAACAAATATTTAAAAAAAAAAAATCTTCCCGACTACTTCCAAATTAAGTTAGGTTCGCCCCACTGTGCGCGTGCAATGTAGCTCAAGAAGTGATTCACAGATTCACTTGAAATTTTATATAGATATTCATTAACCTATTGACCATTGAATGAATGTACAAAAATTATAAAAAATTAATTATGAACATTACTTTTTGACAAATGTTTATAAAAAAGGGTTAATTTTTTCAAAATAGTCCTAAATTAGCAATTTTTGATTTTTTTTTTCTTTGGTAAATTTAAATTCACGCAAATCGTATGATCATCCTCTCGATATTTTTTAATTCACAAAGCGACCTGGGCGTTGCACGGTGCAAATTCAAGGAGTCAACATTGAGCAGCTGCTGCTCCGCCATTTTGAGTTTTTTTAAAAAGTTCAGGCTCTATTTTTGAAGCCAAAAAGTTGTTCTTTTCTATGTACTTTTTCTTTTTTCTATAAATATTACAGTTTCTAAATAAACGATTCACAAAAAAACGGTCGTTTATACAGGCCTCCCCCTTAAATGGTGCACCTCATACCGTAATGGTTGTACAGGGTGAGTCAACGAAAAAGTTCATTGTCTCATTTGTTTCGGGAATGACGAAAAAATGTTAAATACAATAGTTTTAGAGAATGTTAAGGTGCACAGTTTAAAATTATTTTTGAGTATACAGGGTACTTCAAAAAAGTGTGGCAGATATGTTTTTAGTGTTCTGTACGGAACACTGATAAGATGACTTCGGTGTTTGTCCGTCTGTCACACCCGAAACTATTTGTCATAGAAAGTTGAAATTTGGTAATAATATAGAAATTGATGGCCTCATCAGAGCCATGTAGTTTTGAAAGTTAAATTTTGACTTAAAGGGTTAGTTTTGGGGGGTGAAATCGGCAGTGAAAAAAAAAATTTTTTACTAGGTCATCGAGTGTGGTGTCAAATGAAAGCTTGTGAGTAAAAAAAATAAATTATATATATATATATATATATATATATATATATATATATATATATATATATATATATATATATATATAATGTAATACATGCGCGCACTTTTCTTTGTATTATTTTTAAAAAATCGCGAAAAATCGCTGTCCACCCGTCTTATTTCGAAAAGTACTTGTCGAAACAAAAATTTATCTGGTGTATAAAAAAAAAATTCAAGGTCATCAGTTTTCAGTAAAGATTGGAAACAAACTTTGTTGAAAACTAATTTGGGGTGTGTTTTGTGAAGTCACTGATCATTTTATACCTCCGTAACAATTTTTTTTTATTTTAAAAGCAATCAACGTACGGAACACTAATTGCGCAAGTTCAACTTGCACTGGACCAGTTATTTTAAATGGAACATCCTATTTTCTAATTTATTTTTAAATTCTACGTAAAATTTTATAACTTTTTTATTAATAATGTTATATACCTCCTAGTAGTTTTTCTAATATTTCCATTTTTTTTTTAAATATTAGTTTTCAGTTTTGTAAAAAATTGCCAGTAGCGCCATTGTTTCTGAAGGTGGAATACGCATAATTGGTACAAGCGTTCTATAGAGATGAAAAAAAGATATATGTAAAGAAATTTCTGTTAGGTGCTACAGGGTGTTCAAAATAAATTTATACATTTCGACTATTTTAAATTGAAAAATCTAAAAATTTTTTGAACGGCACCCCATGTACATTATTATTTTTTCTGATAGATTTTACACGACCCTCCAACTTTTATTAATTATGTCATATACCTATTTCTAATAGTTTTCGATTTATTTTAATTTTTTAATTTTTACCCTTGTTTTTAACACACTTACGCTATAACAACATAGTTGCCAAGACAAAACAAAAATGTAGGCATTGTCAAATTTTGACATGTCTATTAAGCAAGTAAAAGTAGTTTAATTTGTTGTAGTAAGTGACGTATAAAGGTAATAGTTATGGATTTTCCTAAAAATAAATTAATTGATATGGTTTATATACTAGGCGAGGCGGGAAAAAAATTGTCTTTTGGCAGTAAGGCATTACGGAGCGAATTACCCTAAAAGACGTATACCATCTAGAAAATCTTTTCAGTGCTTAATGGAACGGTTTAATGGTAGTGGTAGCGTTGAGTATACGAAACGGAAAGTAGTAAACCAGAATGCTACCAATGAGGAAAAAGAAATGAAGATTTTACTTCATGTTGAAGATAATCCCCAGGTCAGCAGCGGTCAAGTAGCTGACTTATCTGACACATCCCAATCTACGGCTAATCGCACCATGAGAAAATACAAGTAACATCCCTTTCATATAGAACTACACCAAGAACTTCAAGGCCGTAATTTTGAACGACAAGTAAACTTTTATACCACCATCAATGGAGCAATAGAGACCGATCCAAATTTTTTAACCAAAATATTTTTTTTCTGATGAAGCTACTTTTCGCAGTAATGGAGCAGTTAACAGCCATAACATCTATTATTATTCAACAGTTAATCCATTTTGGGTCCGGGAAGTTCAAAACCAAAACCATTGGTCGCTTAATGTATGGTGTGGAATATTAAATTTTCGAATTATTGGTCCATATTTTTTCCGCTAACCGCTTAACGGCCCTAGATATCTAAATTTTTTGAAAAACGAATTACCCCAACTTCTTGAAGAGGTTGATAACTTTGAAAGGGAAGAAATGTGAATTCAACAAGACGGAGCTCCTTCTCATTACCACCGCGAAGTTTGGGAATTTTTAAACGATCGTTACCAACAAAAATGGATCGGTAGGGATGGATTCAGTCAGTGGCCCCCTCGATCATGTGACTTAACACCTTTAGATTTCTTTTTGTGGTGCTACATTAAAGATCGTGTTTAGGTGAATCCCCCTACAACACCAGTAGATATGGAAAATAGGATTTTGTAACATCTATCAAAAAAAAATAGTAATATAGTGTGTGCCATTTAAAAAATTTGAGATTTTTCAATTTAAAATAGTCGAAATGCATAAATTTATTTCGAACTCCCTGTAGCATCTACCTCAAATTTCTTTACATATATCTTTTTTTCATCGCTATAGAACGCTTGTACCAATTATGAGCATTCCATCTTCAGAAACAATGGCGCTACTGGCATTTTTTTACAAAACTGAAAACTAGTATTTAAAAAAAAAAAATTGAAATATTAGAAAAACTACTAGGTTTAGCTATATAATATTATTAACAACAAAAAGTTATAAAATTTTAAGGAGAATTTAAAAATAAATTAGAAATTAGGGTGTTCCATTTAAAAAAAACAAAAAATATATGTTATATCAGCCACACTTTTTTTAAATACCTTGTATACTCAAAAAAAAATTGTGCACCTTAACATTCCCTAAAACTATTGTATTTAACATTTTTTGGTCATTCCCGAAACAAATAATATAATAAACTTTACTCTATCGTTGACTCAACCTGTACATGTCCACCGTTAAGAGTTATCGTATTTGCGTCTAAATTTTTATAAAAATTATAGTAATCCGTGATATGTCGTGTACTGAGAACGATAGCTTGGAAGTCATATACATCATATGGTTTGGAAATGATAAAATATTTACCTATTTTACTCCGAAAGATAATTTTTCTTAGACTCGTACTTACGAAATGGCTACTTCTAAAGAAATGGATAAAATAAATTAAATCTGGATACAATAAAGTCATTATCACTTTCACTTTATTTACTAAATGACCTTGTGTCTATTTATAGCTTTTCTGTTTGACGTTTCTGATAAATTGAAATAATAATAACTCACAAAACAATCTAACAGAAAAGATTTATTTTGTATATAAGTTGCCATTACTCTGGTTACGTATAGTAGTAAACAGACAAGTAATTAATTAAAGGGTTTTGTGAAACATATATGAAAAAATTTAATAGGATTTTTGACAGCCTTCTTCCGAACAGACAAATCTTTTTGTTATAAATATTAAGTAATAACTGAAAAGATATGACAAACTGAATTAAAGTCTCGATTAAGAGATTTCTTCTTATATTCAGTCTTTCTTTCTCAATCAATGGGAAATTTTCCGATCAATTTTCCCAATTTACTCAAAAAAAGCCCGATGATTTTTTCAGTACTTTAAGTTTTTAGAGCTATATGGCTTCTCGCAGAGGACTGATACCAGAAGACTGTGGAGACTATGTTAATAAAATGTAAACTTTTACGATCAGTTAGGTGAAAAAAGCATTAATAATTTGTTATAGTAATCTTCTGCCCAAAAAACAAAAGCGAACACTACTTCACCCATGAACTAGCAAAATATTATCTGACATATCTGGATACCAAGTTCACACTGGTTGCATTTCATTTAAGTACTGCACTTTGGTTTCATGTCGGATATGCACCGTTATAAAGTCGAGTCAGGGATACTTTCATAATATTTTATCAACTAAAATTAAATTTAATCGAAGAATTATTATATTCTAAGGAATAACAAAAATAAATAATAAATCTTCATGTGCAAAAACAACTACGAAAAAAATGTTATTCTAGGCGTACCTTATTTTTCAGACATTGATTTTCTAGTAGATGAATGCACAGGTACTCATATTTTGAACTATAATTACGTAATAAGGATCTGAAAATAACCCAGAAAATGGCAGGTTAATTTATTTATTTAGATGAAAATTGTGTCATCTGATTTAATGTAGTGAGCATGAACGAAAATTAAAACATATGAATACTGTGATGTGACGTAATTGTAGATTACTATTAGAAAAAATGGTAATTATTTACCCAGTATTTTCTTTGCAAATACAAGTTGTAAAATAAATACGGACTTGGGATTTCTCAAACTAAAAGATAATCATGACCACCCGAAATTTTAAAGATGGAAATAATACCTTATGATCACATATGAATGTCAAAATATTGGAACTTTTTATTACATATATATATATATATATATATATATATATATATATATATATATATATATAAAGGAGGATTTTCCAGCTCTTGTTGTAGAACTATCGGAACACTGTCTAAAAAATACCTACTTTGTCTTCAACAGTCAGATATACAAACAGATGGAGCGCCCATGGGATCTTCCCTATCACCAGTAATAGCCAATCTCTATATGATGTATTTTGAAACAGAGGCTCTTAAAAACTCACCACTGAAACCAAAACTCTGGAAACGATATGTTGATGACATCTTTATAATTTGGCCCCATGGACGAAATGAATTAGACAACTTCCTGACCTATTTAAATAGAATTCACTATCGGATACTGTTCACTTTGGAAGTAGAAGAAGAAAAAAGTCTCCCGTTCCTTGATGTGCGCATAACTCGAAAAAACAACGGTCAACTTCAATGCTCAGTCTACCGGAAGCCCATCTACACCAACAGATATTTAAATGCTGGCTCACACCACCATCCATCCCAAATCCAGTTGGTAGCCAATACCCTCGTATCGAGGTCATACCGACTCACCGAACCAGACACGAGACAGCAAGAAATTACATAAATTACTAGGGCATTCAAGCAAAACGGATATAAAGATCATTCCATACGGAGAGACGAGGGCAGAAGAACGGGACCTCAACCAAAGTAGAGTCCTATTACCGTATGTGAAAGGAGTTACAAATAGGATTGGAAGATTCCTAAGAAAAATGCCAAATGAGATTTTGGCGAAACGTCGTGCAAATTCATTGTTAGACGAACAGTTTGAAACTCGGAATTTTAATGTATTATATACAGGATGCAGCGCCAAAATCCGGACAAAATCCAGTTTGAATTTCCCACCGTTCCAAATAGCTTGACGCATGTACTAAACACTCATAACCTCGAAACAGTCGCAATGTTGAAACCAAGTGCGGAGTATAATCGAAGAGCCGCGATTATCGGAAGTGTTCGCGCTGGGCGATCAGTGACATCATACACAAATCGACTGTGTATGATGTTGTCGCGAAGTATAACAAGTCGGAGAAGTCCAACGAAGGTTTTGCAACATCGGCAAGGAAAACTCCCTCGAAGGAGCGCGTTGTCAGGACCCCTTAAATCATTCAACGGGTTCAGGAGCTGATTTTTGAGGATCAAAGGCAGTCGATCCGAAAATTGTGGACGCCTCAGGTTTTCTTCTGACGAAAAAAATTTTTACTGTCGATGCGAAAATCAATCGAAGGAATGATCGCTGGCTCGCCCATGATCCTAAAGATGTTCCCATTGTTTCCAGAACGAAATTTCCGGCGAATGTTCACGTGCTAAGTGTTGTGTCCAGTGAGGGTGATGTCATGCCACAGCATTTCTTTAACTAAGGAGAAAATGTTACAAAAGAAGTTTATTTGCATGTTCTGATAAATATGGTGAAGCTGTAGATGGAAACTGTATCGTCTGGAAAGCCGTATTTTTCCGGCAGGACGGTGCGCCCGCGCACACAAGTCATTTGGTGCAAAATAGGTTGTCGGACAACGTCGACATGTTTTGGTCCAAAGAATTTTGGCCTCCCAACGGCCCACATTTAAATCCTTTGGGTTGTTATGTATGGAACGTGGTTGAAAGGGTCACTAACAAGTTCAGACATCCAAACGTCGCATCAATGGGAGCCGCAATTGAAGCGGCATTCGCCGATATGGACCGTGACTCATTAAAACGAGCCTGGGGACCGCTTCAGGCCGAGAATGGAGGCGATTATTCGAGCAGAAGGGGGTTATATTGAGTAAATGTGTTCTTTATGACCCAACAAAAAATTTAGTAAAAAAATAATTATAAACTTCTCCATTTTTGCAATAAAAATTATGTTTCAAAAAATGTTTAATTTGTATATATATATATATATATATATATATATATATATATATATACCATATACATATATATACACCATATACATATATATGCCACATACATATATATATATATATATATATATATATATATATATATATATATATATATATATATATATATATATCACATACATATATATATATATATATATATATATATATATATATATATATATATATATATATATATATATATATATATATCACATACATATATATATATATATATATATATATATATATATATATATATATATATATATATATATTATATATATATATATCACATACATATATATATATATATATATATATATATATATATATATATATATATACATATATATATATATATATATATATATATATATATATATATATATATATATATATATATATATATATATACATATATATATATATATATATATATATATATATATATATATATATATATATATATATATCTCAGATTCTTCAATTTTAAGAGTCATGAAGAGAATGATAAGCAGAATTCACTTGGAGCAACCACTCTAACTTCTTGCCCCACCCGTTTAAGTCTATGTTTGATTCTAAATAATTGAAAATAATGAAAAAATAACAGAATGTTCAGCACGCTCGCCTTAAAGAACCCCAAAAAGACCTTACAATACGATATGTATGAAGTAACACCTTTGCTTACTTACTTACGCTTAAAATTTAGTCATTATTTCAATTAAAAACCAAGAAAAATTGTCATAATGTAGAAAATATACAGAATATATGGCTAAGATTAAAAATTTAAACAACTGTTTAAGGTCACCACTTATGTTTATTATATTATTGCTGACAATTGTATCTTCTTCTGAAGCAAGATGTAAATTGACTACAAAGTATGTTACAGACTATATAATTTTACCTAGTTACTAGTACTAAATTCATTAACAATATTTACCTTAACAGGTTGACTGTCGACCACTCCGATCGGAGTGCGTCGGGTCTCTTCGCCAACGCCGTCTACTCCGATCGGAGTTCGACATGCATTCTTACGAAACGTTTTAGTATTCCATCGGCGTTGTATATGAAACGTGTTTCTAGTGGTGGCGTTGCTTAAAAAACGCAAGTTCTAACAGGTGCTTAAGTGGTTCCGCGGATTTGCTTTTGGTTTGGTTGTAATCTGCCGTACAATATGGACAATCAACCTGGGCCTTCTGGTATTAAAAAGACATTGTAGTGATGAAAAAAAGGTATATGATAAGAACAAGAAGCTAACTGACACTGAATTATTGCAGCTATTGGAAGAAAGCGGAGGTAGTAGTGACGAACATTACGTACCAGACACAGACGATAGTGATGTAAATTCAAGCTCCGAGTCCGAAGAGGAGAATTTTATAGACCCTATTCGGCCACATCAAACACTTCCTAGCCTTGATGAGATAAAATGGAACGACAGAGGTGCGTTAAAACAAATTTTGTTCCAGAAAACCCAGGAATTATTGGTGCAAATTCCAGGACAGGGTGCACCTATCGATTTTTTCGAAATGATCATTGATGATGATTTTTTACAAACTATTGTAGAACGAACGAACTCTTACGCAGTCGAGGTTTTGCTGCGCCCAGAAACAAGTACAAAATCACGTATTACTAATTTTAAAGATCTTACTCTTGACGAACTAAAAATTTTTTTGGCCCTGTTACTTCACACTGGCACAATATCCTTGAGCCGTCTTAACGATTATTGGAAAACTGATCCGCTATTTAATCTACCTGTTTTTAGAAAATATATGTCAAGGAATAGATTTTTGCTTATCTTGAGGTGTTTGCATTTTACATCTCCAGATATGGATCCGGCAGATCGGCTAGGAAAGATTAGATTTGTGGCAGATTTTTTTAACAACAAGATGGGAGAAATTTACTATCCTGGAAGAGAGTTGTCTTTGGATGAAGCTATGGTACTTTATCGGGGTCGTCTCCAGTTTAAACAGTATATCAAGAATAAGCGTCATAAGTATGGTATGAAGTTATACATGCTGACAGAGCCTAATGGACTTATTTTGAAATTTTGTGTCTACGAAGGTGCGACAGATGTTTATGGTGGAAGCGGACATACTGAAAAGATTGTTTTACATTTATTGGAGGAAAAATTGGGTGTGGGACATGCTGTTTATCTAGACAATTTTTACAATAGTGTTAATTTAGCTAGGAAATTACTTCAACAAAATACATACTGCACTGGTACGCTGAGAGGAAAGATAATCCGAAAGAGGTAATGAGTGCAAACTTAAAACGTGGTGAGAATAAATCTATGTTTTGCAATGGAGTGCATGTCGGAAAATGGCGCGATAAACGCAATGTTCAATACATTTCAACAGAATTTGGAAGCGAAATGGGCATTTTTAAAAACAAAAGAAATCAAGAATCTGAAAAACCTTCCGCAATCATTGGATATAATGCTTTTATGTCCGGTATAGATAGACAGGATCAAATGATAGCATATTATCCTTGCAGCCGTAAAACCATTCGGTGGTACAAAAAGTTATTCATGGATGTGCTGCAAATGAGCATGATAAACGCCTATTTTTTGTACAATAAATATTCGCGGTCTGACCAGTTACGATTATATGACTTCCGATTGGATGTCATAAGAAATTTACTAGCCAGACGACCAATTACTACTTTGCCGCAAAGTCCTCCAGGCCAAATAAATGTCCACAGCATTAGCAAAGTAGAAAAAATTGTTAGTGAAAAAAAAGGAACTAAAGAAACAAAACGGGTAAGCAGAAAAGAATGCAAAGAATGCAGGAAAAATAAAATAAGAAAGCAAACAGTGTATGAATGCAAAATGTGCCCTGGACAACCAGGTTTTTGCCTTAATTGCTTTGAGGATTACCATAAAAATGTACAAAAATGATTTAGAAATAAATGTTTTGAGTTCATGAGTTCGATTTATTATTTCTTTACTTATTTAACTGGACACTCCGATCGGAGTGTTCGGCATCTAGTAAAAATTTTCACTTGCAATGCCGATTACTCCGATCGGAGTGAAATTTTTTTTTTTCTAATTTTTTGAATGGCACATAAAAAAAAACACATCCAAGACTCATTTTAATTCATATTTACCACAATAAAATAAAAATATTTGGAAAAATCTTACCGGCGTCAACCACAAACTCAAAAATATAGATCGGCAGTCAACCTGTTAATACCTAGAACAAGTTCAATATAGGAGACCCACCCCCATCTAATTGATCGTTGAGTAATAAACCTGAGGATTTTTTCTGATTAATTTCTACCTGTTCTAAACATTCAGTAATTTTCCTTTCTTTCCATTATGCAAAATTCTGAAATCTTCATTGAACGTATGATTTTCATCTGTTAAATGTTTAGCATAATGAGATCTGTTATTTTTCATTCTATAGCTTTGTTTATGTTCCTTTATTCTTTTATAAAAAGATCTGCCTGTTTGTCCTATATAGGTGGTATTACAAGTGCCACAGCATAATTCGCAAACCCCCGTTTTATTTTCTTTTTTTGTTTTACTTTTATTATTTATAATATGTTGAGCTAATGTGTTATTGGTACGGAAAGCAATGGTCCTCTGATGAAGCTAACATGGTTAGCGAAACGCGCGTAAAGTGCAAAAATAAAGTGTTTGGTGTAGATTCCACATTCCCAACTCAGAACCAGAGGGTAAGAAATTTTGGAAGAGGTAATAGCCTGCAGCGAGGACAGAGAGTCCGGGGTATGTATGTATTTCTTGCTCGATTTTGAAGAGATTGCCCATGTTAGGGCTTCTTTGAGTCCTAATAGTTCCTCTGAGAATATCGAAGATATTTTGTTAAGTTTCAATTTCAAGATAAAGTTCTCAGCAATCACCGCAAAACCAGCACCTCAGGGAGACTTTGCCCCATCCATGTAGATAGTATTCTGTACTTTTCTTTTAGTGTAGTGATAAAGGAATTCCTTATAAGGCGGTCAGGAACTACTTTTTTATCGTATTTGAGTAGAGAGAGGTCAATGGATGGCGGTGCAGAGGTCCAAGACGGAAACATTAGAAATTTAGAAGCTTCTTTCGAAGCTTCGTGAAATGAAAAGAAAGTTTATGAATATCAAGGAATGATTTGATTCTGGCTGCTATGGAATCAAGAGGAAGAACAGAGTATTGTGATAGAAAACTTCCATAGGTTATAGCCTTTATATGTATTCCTTCTTTTGTATCGATTGAATGAGTAGTGCTGACGTTTCGCCTGTCGGCTTCTTCAAAGCTTGGGCCGAGAAGTCACTTCTCGCTCGCAAAACGACAGTGCGGCTCGTTCAATCGACACAGGGGAAATCCAGAAGAATTATACCCACAAATAACAATATATTTACAAGTAACAGCTGAATGCTTTCTAAATTTGTACTTTAATAAATTATAAGTAACTACGTATAATCGGCTATTAAAATTAATAAGTGGCAACAGCGTGACGCATCCGAAGCAGGTACACGACAACAGGCAGTTATTCCGTTTCCTTAGTGGTGTCATGCTTCACTGCACTCTGAAATTTTACACGGATGATTGATTTGGCGGGATATGATTTCATGAATAACGTACTTAAACACATAAAATTGCTGCAATCTATATATGATAGATATCCGTTTTCCAATAAAATATTTCCCTATAACCTCAAAACAATCCAGTACCAGAGGCAAGTACTTTCGACAAAGAGATTGTTCTTCGAATTAGACTGTGTCATTTTCGAGTAACTTTCGAAAGTTTCGCCTATAATAGCATGTCACCACTTCATGTCATTATAGGTGAAACGTAAAAATAATTTTTACTGAATTTATATTTTAGGATTGAAGCTACGATATTTAATACTCCTAATTATCCAACAAAATTTTATCACAAATAATTTTCGAACTCTTGTTGCTTACAAATCGTGCAGAATAAAAACATACATATGCGTAACAAATTAATGGTGTTATAGTTGCAAGGTCTTTTGAATTATGTGTAGCTTTCGTTTCTTTCTTATGTCTACATAATTAAACTGTTAAGTAAGTAATAATGTAAAGCACCATGGAAAATATGTTCGTACATTATTTTTACATATAGAGCTAATTACATATTTGAAAATTTCTTAATATTTTTATATCTAAACCTAAATTCTATTTAAAATGGTATAATAGGTAATATACGACCAAATGTCGTCCAAAAAAAAGAACCTTCGGCACACTCGACTAGCTGAAGGTTTGCACGAAGCCAAAGTTTTGCATCCAGCAGTCGAAAAGATGGAAACTAACGAACTATTACGAATAACGTCGGCACGGCAGATCTCTTATTTAAAAACTGTAGAATATTTTATGTTAAATATGATGATTGAAATTTATTTTTCTTCTGTTACGTAAAAAATTACAATATTACTATACATAAGCTAACGTAAAACAAAAATAATGTGTGTTTGATTGACCAAAGCTATAACTCTAAATACTTAATAATTTACTCTATGAGACAGATTCTAAACTAAGATTGTTACTGTTAACAATAAAATTACTTAATTACTTTGTTAATTGACACCAAATATATTTTTGTAAAGATTTACAAATGCGTTTCGCGATTTCGTAGTACAACTATGTTTTGAAACGCTTAACTAAGACTAAAACAGATTTTTTGTATTTATTTTTATATAATGTCGAAGTAGTCGATCACCGCAACAAGAAGAGGAAATACAAACCCTCCACAGCACCTTCTCAGAATATAGAAACAACTCGAAAAGGAGAAAAAAAAAAGTTCCTTTGCCACCACCTATAAACGTAAGAACATCGCTGACATCAACGTATTTAAGAGCGAAGTAAAAAGCTGCGTTAAAAATCCTGTATTGTAGAAAGCGTTATCAAACGGAGCGATTAAAATAACAGCATCTGATGAAACCGATTACAGAAAAATCAAAAACTAACTCAAAGAGATGAAAGAAAATCATGATAACAAAATAGAATACCATCCCTATCAGCTGAAAAGCAAAAAAGGTTTCGATTTGTTGCCAAAGGATTGCCTCCGAGCACAACCCATGACGAAATCAAAAATGACGTAAAGAAACATGGCCACGTGGTGGCAACCGTCACCAATGTTATAAAAAAATCCACAAAAGGTAGAGAAAAAAAGATCACACGATATCCAATATTTTATATTGATATCATGACAAAAGAGAACAATAAAGATGTATATAAAATCAACGAGATAGCCGAGTTTGATGTAAAAATTGAACCACCAAAAAATCAAAAGATATCCCACAGTGTACTAACTGCCAGTAATTGGACACACCAAGAACTTCTGCAACAGAGAACCTAGGTGCGTGAAATGCGCCGGAAATCATCAATCTAGTGTATGCAATCAACAACGCAATAGTGCCTCGAAGTGCGCGTTGTGTGAAAAAATCACACTGCGAATTACAAAGGCTGTGAAGTTTACCAAAAAAAAAACTAAAAGAACAGCAACCGAAAAAGTCTACAGTTGTGCAACACCTACCACAGTTGTGCAACACCTACAACAAGAACCTGCAAGACCAAAAGTGCCAGCGAAAGCTGTCACCACTGACTAATCTTACGTTCAAACCGCAAGGAAGTCGGAAAATGAACAATCAATCAACTGCTAGCGAACCGACCATCAATGACTTAATGATGATGCTCAAACAATTCCAGACTGAAGTAAAGGACAGCCTCAGTCAATTATCTACACGGGTTGAAAAGTTAGAGAAATCCAAACAACCTAAACAAAGCCAAAAGAAAAAACAATAATGTCCAACACGTTCATACGAATATTAACTTGGAATTCTAACGGAGTCAACCAGAGAATTCGGGAAGTAGAGGTATTCCTATCAACCAACAATATTGGTATCGCCCTAATATTGGAAACTCATTTTTCTGATAAGAACTATATAAAAATAAAAGGATATAAGGTCCATTGGACAACGCATCCTAGTGACAGAACAAGAGGAGGCACGGCAGTCATCATAAAACAGAATATCAACCACTTCCAACAGGAAGAAGTCCGCCATCCATATATTCAGGCTACCATTGTTACTGTCCAATGAAACTGAACTTAATATTGGAGCTATCTATTGTCCACCTCGACATAGTATGGAGCAAAAGCAATATACTGAACTGTTCAACAAATTGGGTCCCCGATTTATCATCGGAGGAGACTTCAGTGTCAAACTCACTGCAAGGGAGGCAAGAATAAATTCACCGCATGGGAGGCAAGAATAATAACGCCTGTAAAAGGCAAGAAACTTTTGAACGCTATTGGCTCGGATTGTAATGTTCATTCGGCGCATGAACCTACATATTGGCCAACGGATGTTAATAAAATCCCAGACCTTTTGGATTTCTTTTTTATCTAAAGGGATATCATGAAAATGCATGAAATTAGAAAACATCTGCGATCTAACATCGGACCATACGCCTGTTCTATTAACTGTAGGAACAGCAGTCATCAAAAAGCCTAAAAAACAAAATTTGACTAACAAATACACCGACTGGAATAAATTCGGAGAAACAGTGAGTAACCTAATAACGTTGCAGATAAAACTCGAACTGCAATCAACGAAATTGATCGAACATGTGCGAACAGCAGCCAAACATGCCACTCCTGCAGCGAAATAAGTTGCAGAGAATGAAGTTAACTATCCATATGAAATTAAGAACTTAATTAAATAAAGAAGAGAAGCTAGAAGAATCTGGCATAGAAAAGGAATCAAAACGATAAACGGGAGTTTAATAGACTAAGTAATAAGACAAAACAATCAATAGATGAATATAATCATTGTTGTTTAGAAAACTACCTTAACGGTTTTAGTGTCGAAGCTGACAGTGACTACTCGCTGTGAATGAGGAAAAATAGTCAAAAAGCGGAGCTATTCGCGCAACCTCTAGCATCAGTATTTCAACCGAATGACATTCAATCGACGGTCAATCTAACATACGAGTGCCAACCAAATGTGCCTTTTAAAATGATAACACCAATAGAACTAGCACAAGAAATTGATGACAACATCAATCCGAAGAAAGCCCCAGGAATAGATGAAATTTCTCCTGGCCTTCTTAAAGAGCTCCCAAAAAGAGCTGTCATAATGCTAACTTATTTGTTTAATACTTGCTTAAGGTTATAATCTGTTCCAAAATGTTTCAAGACAGCACAAATAATCATGCTGAAGAAACCAGATAAGACAGTTGAGCAGTTGACATCCTATCGGCAAATTTCACTGCTGCCTGCAGTGTCCAAGCTATTTGAAAAGTTGCTATTGAAAAGGCTCAAACCATTAATAAGTATTCCGGATTTCCAATTCGGAGTCCGTCATCATCACTCTACGATCGATCAGGTACATAGAGTGGTCACCTACATTGGACGTGAGTTAGAAGGAAAAAAGTACTGCCCTGCCGTTTTCCTAGAGGTCTCTCAGCCTTTCGATAGAGTGTGGCATCAAGGCCTTATCTATAAGATAGCCCAAATATTACCTGGTAACTACTTACTTGTATCTACTTCAGAGCTGCAGTCAAGAAGCATTTTCCAGCAGCAAAGGAGTGTCCTTGGCCCTCTCTTGTATCTACTCTACACAGCTGATATCCCTGCAACAGAAAATACAGTCTTGGGCACGTTTGCCGATGACACTGTAATAATGACCACCGATGCTAATCAAGAAAAAGCAACTGAGAGACTTCAAATTGCAATAAGCATCAGCCAATGGACGAACGATTGGAAGATAAAACCCAATGGAGCAAAATCTACCCATGTTCTATACACGTTACATCATAAACGTAACGACCAAAATTTGCTATTAAATTGTATTATGATACCGCAAGCACAGTCAGCAAAATACCTTGATCTGCATCTTGACGGAAGACTAAACTAGAAGCACCATGTCCGACAAAGAGCTATGCAGATACGACACAAAGTCCGTGACATGTACTGGTTGATTGAAAGAAAATCTAAGCTCAACCTAAATTCCAAAAGACTAATCTACCAGTCCATAATTAAACCTATCTGGACCTACGGTGTTCAGCTTTGGGGATGTACCAAAGAAACAAACAAACTTATAATTCAATGATGTCAGAACAAATTTCTTAGAATGATTACCGATGCCTATCGATATATAACCAACGAAGACCTACACAACGATCTAGCCATCAAATGGGTAAATGAAGTAATTCAGGATTACGCAGTCAAACATGAAGAACGATTACTCTGCTATACTAATGTGGAAGCCATTCAGTTGTTGGACAACAGTCAAGACGTGAAAAGGCTGAAACGAGCCAAACCCTACGAACTCGTAAAATGAACTCTAGTTAAAACTCTTTAGATCTAGTTATAACACTAGTTGTCTACTTTTGGGACCTGTGCATTGGTGCAGTAATCCACACTCGTTTTACTTATTGTATTGTATCTGAACTTAGTTGGGAATGTGGAATCTTTGGCACAATGATACTACTCAGTATATATCACCACTACACCAAACACTTTATTTTTGCACTCGACGCGCGTTTCGCTAACCATGTTAGCTTCATCAGGAGCGATGATTGAATCATCGCAAAAATAAAGTGTTTGGTGTAGTGGTGATATATACTGAGTAGTATTGTATCTGATGATACTTGCGTAAGCTCAGTAGTATTACTAGTAATTAATTAACTTTGTTAAGATTGTACTATTCATATCCAGTAAAGGACGTTTAAAAAAAAATTATATAATGAAAAGATGTGGGTATATTAGGTGCCATAAAAGCTGGTAAAAGACGGAATTCCCGACGTCTTGACTATTCATATCATCATTATATATAGTCAAATAGACGTCGAAAATTCCGTCCTTTACCAACTTTTATAGCACCTAATATACCCATATCTTTTCATTATATAAAAATAAATATAAAGAATTTGTTTTAGTCATAGTTAAGAGTTTGAAAATGTAGTTGTACTACGAAATCGCGATAACGCATTTGTAAAAATCTTTACCAAAATATATTTGATGTCAGTTAACAAAGTAATTAAGTAATTTTAATGTTAAAATGTATTGTCGCAAAGTAACGGACCAATCAATCAATTCTGTTACTGTTAAATTTTCTTATATATCTTTTTATTGTTGCTAAGTAATATCATGTGCTTTAGCGAAACTGCATTGCTCAAAACCTGGTTTGGTATTATGGTACTGTTGTTTCATTTCAATAAATAAATATGAATAAAACTGAGTATATCATTTTTGAAAAGGTGTAAATTATTTAACATATTAAAGTACCTATCTTTTACAAATATCAACACCACAGAAAACAGATAAAACAAAATAACAGTACATAATTTGTATTGATATGTCTACCCTTTAGCCACTATTCTAAGATTTCTAAGTATGATGAACTGTCGGCGCTTCGGGTTCGGCCGAAGGTTATGCCAGGCGTCGAACAATCGGTTTCAACCTAGACCAAAAACTGACCTTCGGTTAGACAATAATAATAGGTACAGGTTAGAGCATCAGCAAACTGTTAAATGGAAATTATTTTAGAATGATACTTAGGGAATCGCTGAACTTTCGGGTGGCTGTTCAGTTGAGCTGTCAGAATAGGCTGTATACGCTCAGCTGAATGCTCGGGCTCGGCTATGACCGAGAAAGACATTCATTATTGTTCAAAGGGAGTGGATAAAACTGTCTGACAAGTAGGTTATGGTTCTTAGGTTGCATGCATATCTGAAGTCAAATTGAATAGTTTATGTGCCAACTCCGATAAACATATATCGACCCGACTTTCTACCCCAATGACATGAAGACTTTTACAGGTAGAAAGGAATGGTATAAGGTAGCTTTTTTCTAAAAATGTAATTGTTGCTACTGATTTATTCTGTAATTAAATAAGGTATTCGAATCTAAATTATTAATAATTAACAAAAAAACGCATATTACCATAACTATTACATGAATGTAAATCATTATTCACAAAGCTAAATCAACAAAACTTAAAAATAATAGGTTGTAATTCTTCGTGGGAATTAAACAACCGATTCCGTACTACTATTTTATCCAAGCCTTGAATTTTACGGTTCACAGTATATTGCGAAATTAAATCAACAACCTGGCTTTTATTAGTATTTAAGGGTCAGAACAGTAAGAAACTTAAGTGCAATTGACATTTTAAAGGGAGCACATTAAATGGAGTTCCTGTTTCTCTTAGCTTTTATTTTTATTATATATTCTATCTCCCTAAATGTAAAATCATGCATTTTAAAATATATATATATATATATATATATATATATATATATATATATATATATATATATATATATATATATATATATCCTACAGAAAGGGAATATTTCCTTCGTGCTGGAAATGTGCCACAGTTCAGCCCGATACCTAAAAAAGGCAAGAAGACCTTGCCAAATAACTACCGACCAATCGCACTGCTTTCAATAATATCGAAAGTCATGGAAAAGGCTATCAATCAGCATCTTATAAAATATCTTGAAGGATTCAACATTATTAGCGATCACCAATAGGGCTTTCGTAAAAATAGATCAACAGGAGATCTTTTGACTTATGTAACACATGTTTGGAACAACGCAATTGAACACTTTGGAGAATCTCTAGCGGTTGCTCTTGACATATCCAAGGCATTCGACCGTGTTTGGCACGATCGGCTGTTAGCTAAGCTACCTTCTTATGGTATGTCTGAAAAGTTCTGTTTGTGGCTCTCATGTTTCCTCAGAGAGCGTTCTTTACGAGTGGCAGTCGACGGATTTCTTTCTAACACCTTGCCTCAAGGCTCCATACTGTCTGCTACTCTCTTTCTCATTTACATTAACAATCTGCTGGAAAAGACCGAGAATCCAATCTACAGCTTTGCAGATGACAGTACACTTATCTCTTCATTCACTTTGAACGCTCGGACATCGGCTACTCAGACGAATATCCGCAGACAGCAGGAAGTCATACAACTTAACAAAGACCTGGAAGAAATTCTATCTTGGGGTGACGGTAACAAAGTGGAATTTAACGCTACAAAAACCCAGGCGGCAGTTTTTTCTAAAAAAGATAACGTTGCTGAACCCGACATAGTTATGTCGGGGCACTCCATTCCTCTAACATCGTGACTCAATTTGTTGGGCGTTAATTTAGGAGCAAATATGTCCTGGCATGAACATGTTGCAGGCATAGAAAGGAGAACTTCTCAAAAGTTCGGAATATTATTTCGAACCAGAAAGCTTTACACTCCACGACAACTATATATATATATATATATATATATATATATATATATATATATATATATATATATATATATATATATATATATATATATATATATATATATATATATATATATATATATATATATATTTATATATACGTATGTATATATAAATATATATATATTATATATATATATATATATATCATATATATAAATATATCGTTGCGGCGACATTTTGTCATAGCGTCTCGTTGCGGCGACATTTTGTAACGTCACGTTGCGGCGACATTTTGTAACGTCTCATTGCGGCGACATTTTGTAACGTCTCTTTTGCGGCGCTATTTTGCCCCTCATGTATATCTTAATTTTGAGAATAAATTGAGTGGATATTAATATTGATAGAGGACAGAATTAAGATAGCTCGTTGGTAGAGAACATGGATAAGAGATAATTGTTGTACGTCTTTTGAAAATAGTCTCTATAGTTGTTTAAAACTTGGTTGTACAGATTTGGGAACCATTCATTTTGGAATAAAAAGATTGTAAGTTCAGTTCTAAAAACGAAAAAATACTGAAGAGTTAATTAGTTGTTGAAATAAAATTGAATTGGGTACAACCGTTGAGAAAGCGCTGCTAGTTCAGTAAAAAAATAAAAATCCTTGCAGATATTACACTCTTAAAATTACATTAACTAAATAAAAACCCCTTAGGGTATGAGAGTGTACACATTTAAACTAGAGTTCTATGAATTACTGATTCTAAATGTAAAAAAAACAAAAGGCTTTTAAAAAAACACGATCTAAAAGTTTGTAAAATTAACTCCGCGGGCTACACGCGTTGAGTAGTTGTTGGAAACACACTTGTAGACAGGAAGCGAGATATTTAAACTGGTGTACTACTGGCTTACTGATTGGTTTCTCCTCGTGGGTTTTCCATAACCTGCTGGTGAGATTCTCATCAAAAATAATGTCTCAGCCACTGCGCTCCTATTCTTTTATGGGCAGTTAATCACTTTTTGACCCGAAATGCCTGAGGATGACCAGGATATTTTAAGAACGGAAGAAGGCCTTAAACTTGAGAGCTAGAAACGTCACCCACTTGGTGATAAAAAACCGTTACTCACTACTGCATCACGGAGAAAAATAAAAAGCTACTACTGCGTGCTGGAGAAAAAAGCCACTACTGCATACTGGCGGAAAAAGCCCTTAAAATTTCCATATGGCCGTTTATAAATCTTTTGCCCCTTCTTCAAAGGGAAGTCTTTAAAATGGCTCACTTCCGGGATGCAAAAGCAATGCAAACTAAATAAGTTAGGTCAGCAACACGTTATACACGGTTGAGTTACACTGTTCAAAAATTTAAATCACTGTTTTAAGTTACACTGCTCAAAAATTGAAATCACTGCCTAATCAAGTTAGGAAGCTATTTTTATTCGGGTATAGTACACATAGTACACACTAAAATAAAAAAATTTTAAGGTAACGTAACCCCTTAAATAAGGCATCTGAGCCTAATACGACCCTAGGAAAAGTATTTCAAAGTGTCAAATTTTATTATAACATCTATATGACTACCTATCTTTTACCGATGACAATAGTGTACCTTAATAACTGGCGATACTACTTAACTTCAAGAAAAATAAAGCGAATACACTGGGAAATAATCAAAATTATCCAAATTTTTTTTAGATTATCACATTTTGTATACAAAATTAGGTTTCATGCCGTGTACCGGTGTTCTATCTCTAAGAGTACTGATCAAAAATTCTGGAATACTCTCCACAAAGTGTAGATTGAGCGAACATTATCATGAGTACATCACGTTTGATAATTTATCTGGTATAAAAAAAAACTATTTGATTTGACAATATGGTGTAGATTTTTTTCGTGGAAAGTTGTGAATTTAACCGTGATTAAGAGCTATGAAATATCAATACATATTCGGTATGATCAGTAATATACTCATATACTTTTCAGTCCATTACTGCTTTAAGCATTTAGCCAAACACAGATAAAGAAATTTCCATGATGACTGGTGACTAAGGGATAAGTACCGAGACAAAATAATTTTATTTTATTTGCTTATAATTAAACAAATATTTATGTAGTAAATATTTGTTTTAAACTTTTACTACAAAGATGTCTTGCTTGTTATATATTCTCGGTAGTTCTTATATTGAAGATGAACGTGTGACTGAATTTCATAGAATACTTCAGCAGTCACGGTACGGACCACTAATTGTGTAAGTTAGACTTTTTATGTTTAGTATCCAAAATATTAGCAATTTAAGATGTCACTAATATATTATATATATATATATATATATATATATATATATATATATATATATATATATATATATATATATATATACCAGATATATATACAAGAAAAACTACTAAAAAAGTATTAATTCTTATAATGAGGCCTAGTCATTCAACGCTTAGATAATAAAGAAATATAGGTTTCAGCAAAGAGAACTTGCTTCTCATTTTTATTTCTCTTCTGTTTTGCAATGTATGCCAACCATACTATCCAATAAGTAGTTATGAACTATTACCTAATTACTGAAGTACCACATTTAATGCTCTATACCAAATAAGTATTTTTAGGGTTCCGTACGGAACACTTATAAGATCACTTCGGTGTCTGTCTGTCTGTCCGTCTGTCACCGATTTTCTCTGAAACTATTTGACATAGAAAGTTGAAATTTGGTACTAATATAGGAAATGATGGCCTCATCGGAGCCGTGTAGTTTTGAAAGTTAAATTTTGACTTAAGGGGTTAGTTTTGGGGGATGAAATCGGAAGTGAAAAGAAATTTTTTTACTAGGTCATCGAGTGGGGTGTCAAATGAAAGCTTGTAAAAACAGGAGTAAAAAATATACATATAATGTTATACTTGCGCACACTTTTCTTTGTATTATTTTTAAAAAATTGCCAAAAATCGCTGTCCCCCCCCCTTATCTCGAAAAGTACTGATCATAAAATTTTGAAAAAATTCTGGAATATTCTCCACGGGGTGTAGACTGAACGAAAATTATCACGAGTGCATTACCTTTAATAATTTATCAGGTATATAAAAAAAAAATCAAGGTCATCAGTTTTCAGTAAAGATCGGAAACAAATTTTGTTTTATAAAATACATATGTTCTCTGGTCAGGTTATAGAATATATTCTGTTATGTTAGATAGATATATATATATATATATATATATATATATATATGTATATGTATACGTATACGTATAGGTATATGTATACGTATATATATATATATATATATATATATATATATATATATATATATATATATATATATATGTATATATGTATATATATATATATATATATATATATATATATATATATATATATATATATATATAAACATATGTTACAATAGAGGTTTTCACGGATGGTGGAATGTATACATTAAAATTCCGGGTTTCAATCCGTTCGTCTAACAATGAATTTGTACGACGTTTCGCCAAAATCTCATTTGGCATTTTTGCCATGCCAAATGAGATTATATATATATATATATATATATATATATATATATATATATATATATATATATATATATATATATATATATATATGTCAGGAACTTTTTGTCTTATTCTGGTTGGTCTAATTAGCCGGCTGAGTCAGCATCTGACTAGACATGTTTGTAATCTGGGCTCTTAATTCTTTTATTTCATTGATCAATCCTATGAGGGCGTCCTTTTTGGCGCCTTCTTCTTTGAGATAATTAATTATCTCTTTGAATTCGTTGGAATTTTCCAATATTGATCCTATAAGGCTATTAAAATCAAATTAGTGTTAATTGTTTCCTACTTGATTCACTATTATCGTCACTGCTTATTCCTTATGTTACCTAACGCAACAGAATATATTCTATAACCTGGCCGGAGAACATATATATGTTTATATTACCTAATGTAATAAAATATATCCTATAACCTGGCCAGAGAACATATGTATCTTTTAAAAAAAAAGCACGTAAATCGGATAAGTGGTTCTCCAGTGATAAGTGCACTAACGGAGAGACAGAGAGACGTTGCATTTAATATAAATTATAGACACCTGGCCAGGGAACCTATGTAAGTTTAAAAAAAAAAAACACACGTAAATCGGATAAGTGGTTCTCGAGTGATAAGCGCACTAACGGACAGACAAACAAACAGACAGAGAGACGTTGCACTTTATGTATATTATAAATATTCTTTGCTACATGATATTATTTCATATTTAATGGTTTAGGCAGTGTATCGCAAAAGAACGCGCTAGCGACAAACTTTTTTCCGACTTGATTCACTATTATCGTCACTGCTTATTCTTTATGTTACCTAACGTAATAAAATATAGCCTATAACCTAGCCAGAGAACATATGTATGTTTTAAAATAAGCACGTAAATCGGATAAGTGGTTCTCGAGTGATAAGCGCACTAACGGACAGACAGACAAACAGACAGAGAGACGTTGCACTTTATGTATATTATAGATATTCTTTACTACATGATATTATTTCATATTTAATGGTTTAGGCAGTGTATCCCAAAAGAACGCGCTAGCGACAAACTTTTTTCCGACTTGATTCACTATTATCGTCACTGCTTATTCTTTATGTTATCTAACGTAATAAAATATAGCCTATAACCTGGCCAGAGAACATATGTATGTTTTAAAAAAAAAGCACGTAAATCGGATAAGTGGTTCTCAAGTGATAAGCGCACTAACGGACAGACAGACAGAGAGACGTTGCATTTTATATATATTATAGATTATAGATGCAATACTTGCGCACACCTCTCTTTGTATTGTCTTTAAAAAAGTGCGAAAAATCGCTGTCCCCCTCTTATCTCGAAAAGTACTGAGCAAAAATTTTTGAAAAAATTCTAGAATATTCTTTACAGGGTGTAGATTGAACGAAAATTATCAAAAATTTCAAGGTGTTGAAAACTCATTTGAGATATTTTGTGAGATGATCATTTTATACTTTCGTAACATCAATTTTTATTTTAAAAGCAATCAACGTACGGTAACTAATTGCGCAAGTCCAACTTGCACTTGACCGGTTATTTTAAAATAAATTCAAACCATGATCCAAATTCTTTAAGATAAAATTGCATGTAATATAAATAGTGGTTTTTCTCATAACATGATCATTACCGAAAAATTTCTCACATATCAAGTACTAATGGCTTTTAGCCAATATTTTTAAAATTGTATTAATAAAGCGTTGGAACAAATCTCAGTACTGTAAACGTATAGGTGGGCACCGAGCGAGATGCCTGCATGATAGCATTACACCTCAGTATATGTATGGACATACGAGCTCGTTCACCTTGTCGTAGCCTACATATAGACTAAAGATAGATAAAATTTTGTAAAAAAAAGAAAATTGTACATATGTATATAGCTTGTTTAAACTGTAACTGTAGAGCCGGTGTGAAACGTATTTTTTTCTATATTTACGTCAATGTATACATCCAGGTATAGTCTCTTATTTAACCTCTCTAATAAATTTCAGTCTTATTTTATATTTGTATATTTGTTTTTAGTATAATAATGTAAAATTCAATGCAATATACAGGGTGTCCCAGTATTCCTTGTACGTAGAATTACTATGGATTTCTGAGATGAAAATATGACGATTTAACTCAGCTGACCTTAGTCCAAAAATTCGTAATTTTTAAGATATAAGGTACAAGTACTTTTATTTTAGTTTTTCTTAAGGGGCTTTCTTAATAATTGTACTATTTGCAAAATTCGGTGCTTAGGAGTTTTCTGAGATGAGAAATCGAAATCAGCTCACAATTTTGTTGTAAATTGGTGGGGGCGCCACTTATTCCACCGTGTATACTTTTAAATTGTCATAACATTTTAATACCACTCTGTATGATATTTTTAACTAAATATTCGTATTTTCCACCTCCTGTCTAAAAAGGCTCTCTTGGTAAATGTTGCTCCGAGCAACAGTTTCTGAGATAATGGGATGTTTGTTTCCATTTTTTAATTCCATTGTTAAATTCGCAAATGCGTTCCTTCACACTTCATCCAGGCTTAAGACAAGTCCAAAAGAATAGTCTTTAAAATTTGGAGTATGCTTAAAGGCAAACAGGCTAACAACAATAATAAATGTAAAGACCGACGGGCCAACAACAGTAAGAATGTAAAACCAACTGGCGAAGGACATAAAAGATTACCCAGAAATTGATAAATTCGAAAAAAGTTTAATCGCTCAAGTGAGAAGGTATTGGTTTTATAATAAATGTTCAATATGGCCGCCACCTTCGTTAATGTGTAAATTAATACGTCGCAGGAAATTTAAATGTACTCTTCTTAAAATGTCTTTATCTCGTAAAGCGTTAGCAGCATTTTGAATCCTATTCCACAATTGTTCAATGTTTGAACTTGATAAACCTTCGATTTCAATGCACTCCAAAGGAAAAAATTGCAAGGATTTAAGTCTGGGGAACGAGGTGGCCAGTGAATAGGAGCATCTTCACCTCTTCCGATCCATTTATCTGGATAACTTTGGTTCAAAAAAATTCTCACATCACGCGCAAAATGGGGTGGTGAACCATCGTGCATGAAAAACATGTCGAGACGTAAATTAATAGGTAAGTTTTCCAATAATTCAGGAATAGTTTCACGGATGAAATTTAAGTAAATGTCACCATCAAGTCGATCTGGTAATCTAAACGGCCCCATTAAATAGTCCGCGACAAATCCTATCCAGTCATTAATACTGAATTCTCTTTGAAACTGTGTTTGTTGTACAGCATGTGGGTTTTTTTCAGCATAAACATAATTATTATGCATATTTGTTATACCACGTCGAGTGAAGCGTGCGTCGAGTGTATATAGGATTTTAGTGTGAAAAATCGGAACAGTCGCTATGCGTGCTCGAATAATTTGTGAAAAATGCAAATGGGATCTAAGAGCTGGAGGTAAGAGTCCCTGGACGGACTGTATATGAAAGAGGTCAATAATTTGTTGTCTAATGATCCGGTTAGTTGTATGTTTTGATATTCCCGTTTAACGTTCAATTAAACGAGTGCTGATTCCAGGATTATCGTGTACAATTTCAAGGATTTCCTCTTCAACATCGGGTGCTCTGGCTTGTGAAGGCCGCCCAGCATTATTCCTGATCGGCTGAAATTGTTAAATTTCCCGAAGTCGCTTCGCAATATTGGCAAAGATGTTAGGAGTTCGACGATGCGGAAATCTTTCGTGACATACGCGAGCACTTTTGCGACCGTTGCCGTTACAAAAACCAAATATTAAAATCATATCAATTTGCTCACCAAAAGTGTATTCCATAATAATCTAGATTTAAAACACCGTTGAGTTTGAGAAGGGATTAATTCTCGTTAATACTCGTAAAACTTGTTTGATATCTGTTAAAAATTACTTTCTGTCAGTATTACTACAAGCCAGTCATAGAACATTATGCTATCTTACGTCATTGCCAAGTAACTATAGAATGTGAAAAAAACGTCTGAAGGAACGCATTTGCGAATCTGACGATGGAATTAAAAAATGGAAACAAACATCCCACTATCTCAGAAACTGTTGCTCGGAGCAGCATTTACCAAGAGAGCTTTTTAGACAGGAGAAGGAGGAAAATACGAATATTCAATCAAAAATATCATACAGAGTGGTATAAAAAAGTTATGACAATTTAAAAGTATACACAGGGCAATAAGTGGCGCTTCCTACAATTTACATTAAAACTGCGAGCTGATTTCGATTTCCCATCTCAGAAAACGCCTTAGTATTGAATTATGTACAAATAGTACAATTATTAAGAAAGCTAGTTAAGAAAAATTAAAATAAAAGTATAACTTTGACACCCTGTATCTAAAAAATTACGAATTTTTGGACTAAGGTAAGTTGGGTTAAATCGTCATATTTTCATCCCAGAAATCCATAGTAGTGCCATCGTGGATGCAATTAATTAGCAACTGGACAGTTTTTTTCTATAAATCTCCTTAAAACTGCAGTAATAGCTGTGAATATAACTTAATTAATTTCTATAAAAGTTACGCTATGTATACAGGGAAAAATAAAAATTACTAATATATTTTTCAATTCATAGTTAGCCCATTATAACTTGTCTATTACCCTAGTATAGCTTCAGTAGTTTTAAATCAGGACAAAAATGTCATCGTGTTTTTAAAAATTCAATGCTGATAAACCAGCATTGATTTGGTGATCATTGTTTATATTATGTTGTTAGAATCAAAAACCCTATACAAATACTCTAATTTTGACGCATTCGGTTCAGTCAATCATTTGATTGGTCCAACTAGGTTGGACTGAAATTAGCAGGCAACCACACACCCTACTATATTTTTAAACTATGGGAACATCTAAGTAAACATAAAGTGCTATGTTGATACTAAGTTATGACTGAACGATTGTTGTTTACATAAACTAGCATAAAGCAATAAGCTTTTATTTTATATCATTTTGCAGATCAGTACTAGCACAGTATGAAGAATATTCTGCTGATCTCTAGTAATATATATATATATATATATATATATATATATATATATATATATATATATATATATATATAGAATAAATCCTAATACTTTTGACTTTAGTAAACTTGTTAGAACTATTTTGAGTTTTTATATCTTGTTTATTTGTTTGTTATTCATTCATGAAATTTGTATGACAATATAAAGAATGTAGGTTATACTTATATAGTATATGGTATCCTAATAACTATTTATGATCAAATGTGAAAAATGCACAGGTCAGAAATAAGAAAGAAAAACATGGATGGAGCATAACACTACAGTACAAAAAGATGTTTTGTTATGGGTAATGCATTAATTATATTTTTATTAATGGAATAAAATAAAATATATATTGTACTATTTTTGTAATACTGCCTTGTTAAAATTGTGATTATTTTTTCATTCCTCTTAACCATTTCTAAACAAGCAGAGCACTTACATTTGTTATTATAAGATAAAATGGAAGGGATGAATCCTTAACTCCTGGGGTAAACTCCTGAAAAAGTTTACAGATGAAAACTACTGAAATATTGTAATATATTGACAACAATAAATTTATACATGAAACAGAAATATTAGATTGTTTAATTTTGTACTTATCTGGTACCTTCGATTCTTTATATTAACAGATATATAAAAAAAGAGAGGAACTTGGAAATCAAATACCCAACTAATGCACTGACGAGACTTATGGAGTTGAAAACAGTTAGGAAGTTAGTAGTAGTACAAACAGTGAAGTAAACACTAGTATTTCACAGTAAAAGTGAAGCTTGGAAAATTAGGATACCGAATATCTCAACATATATAAACGAATGAGCCATTATTAGTAGTAGTAAAGTGAGTGGGTAATACATCGAGTCCCTGTTGTCACCTAGATCTAAAAATTCTTCTGACTCCCCACTGAGTCGGGTCAGGGTGGCAACCCTAGTCTGGCATTTTCTGCCAAGAGACATAGGGTACCCACCCTGACCTCATATAGATCTTTGGGTTCAAAGAATAGTTGACCCACGTATCTATATCTCTTGACCGTAAGTGCAGGACATTCCTCGCTTTCTCCCTCGCACAGCGGACATGTTTTCCGCTCAGTCAGTTTGAGGTTATATAGATGGGCCTGTAGTGCCATCTGTCCCGTAAAGAGTCCTAAGCTCAGACATAACCTTTGTTTTGACATTGACAAGAGTTCCTTTGTTCTGCTTGTCGTAGTTTGTTTCATAAGGAGTTTGGCTTGATGACACCCCACTCCTGTACTCCAAGAGAGTTGATGTTTTTTATCCAACCATTCCCTTTTTATTTTTACCGAAAGAGAATGTAACTCCTACAACGTGTTCAGGTGGGTCCTCCAAGGTGCCTCTTTTGACGAGTTCATCCGCTATTTCATTTCCAGATATGCCTTGATGTCCTGGTACCCACATTAGGGTAACTTCATTGTTACCTCCTAATATGTTTAGTTCTTGTGCACATTCCCTGATCAGCAAGCTGTCCCTGGTGGATTTGGCAAGAGCTTGTATACCTGCTTTACTGTCACAGCAGATTAAAATTTTCGTATTATTTGTCCCTTTCGAGATTTGTAGTTTTACACATCTGAGAATGGCTTTTTTTTTGTGAAAAATGCTCACTCCCCTGCTATCGATTTTAAAATTGAGTACCAAGTTACTAGGTCTATTGTAGGTAGAAGTTATTTTTTTGTGAAAACTCTCCCCCCCTCCCCTACATTCTTCAGTTTATAAATTGAATGTTAAGTTATTAATGTTTCACTATAGGCAGGAGTTTTTTTTTGTGAAAAATCTTTTTAGAGAAATCTCTACAACAGCGATACGTGCGAAAAAAGCTACTTATGTTGGTCTTGAATCGCTGTAAGTTTTATTCGATGGAAAGGACAACTGGACAATCATTCCGAAGGGTTGAGGTTCGCTATATAAAAAACTGGGAGAGGAGTGACAAGCTGAACTTTATATGGATGTGATGTATTCCTAACATGCACTGCTTAAGTAAGTTACATCTATATAACACTTTGCATGAAAGTTCTTATAGAATAGACTCAAGTCGTCAACCTTCCTTTCAATGTTCCAAGGAACTAGGGCTGCTGGTAATTTCTAGGTCTCCAATCAAGTGAACAATTCTCTTCTGAATAGCAACAAAATGCAATGTATGCTTAGGAGCAGAGCCCCAAACATGGGAGCAGTATTCCATCATTGGCTAAGTTTGAACTTTGTACAGAATTAACAGTTTTGTACCACATTAACTTTTTAAAAAAAACCTGCCACCTTCGTTTTTGTAGTTAAATTCTACTTAGATAACTAACAATAATGTCATCCCTGTCTTTGTTAAGTTAAATGTCTTACTGCTGTCTACGAATATATGCATGGCTAGCCGAAGTTCGAGCAATGCAGACCAGATCATAAATAAAATTAATTTAAATTTTTGAAAAGAAGCATGCAAAAAAGCTTTTAATGTTC
Organism: Pachyrhynchus sulphureomaculatus; assembly: GCA_019049505.1. Taxonomy (NCBI): domain Eukaryota; kingdom Metazoa; phylum Arthropoda; class Insecta; order Coleoptera; family Curculionidae; genus Pachyrhynchus; species Pachyrhynchus sulphureomaculatus. The sequence continues at coordinate 77,205,336 of CM032455.1, forward strand.
GAAATAATATTGTACTCATATGATAAATCTTTCATGGAATATAATGTTGGAAAATAAGTCATTTTTAACTTAAGTGCTTTTGTGAGATTTTAGTCAATTAATTTTTTATCTAGCGAGAGTAACAATATCAATTGATATCTAAGTGATTTGTTTTGAGCTTTGTTTATCTGGCTACATATCTCTTCAGCAGACGCGATTTTTATGATGACTCTTTCTTTTTTTAAAAAGAAAGGTGTTTGGTCAAGGATTTTATCTAAGTAGCCCTCCAATGTCATATATATGAATGTCTTATGGCCACAATTATGACAAGAACAGAGGAATTACATATATTTTTAATAAATGTTTAAATTAATACATTAATATAAATGCAAGAAGCAGTTATAATTCTTTAGTGTCTCTTTTTTTTCCTTTGACTGACATCGTGTTGCACACATTATATAAATAAACAGAACGTACACTAAACATGATCCAACCAAACTGATTAGCTACATGGGTGTTGCTATTTTGTTTACATTACATGAAAAATCGATATAAACGGTGTTTATGTAAAAAATGGGAGTCGTTAAACTCTAGGGCATTTGTCAGCAAACGCTTTAAAGTGGGCACAAAGAACATTACAGTTTTAGTAATAAAAAGACTAATTTTGGAGTTCATTAGGGACAGAGGTTAATTTGTTATATTCTCCAGTAATAACCAGATCATTCATCTTTCCTTATTGGATGAATAAACTAGCTCTTTTTTAAATTTCAAGACTGAACAAAGCAATTTCTATTTGTTGCTAAATTAAATTAGTTATTGTGTAAGAAAAATATTAATGTTTTATACATTCAAATTGCGTTTTAAGCTACACAAAATTCATAAAGATCATACCTTTTATTTATCACTCAAGTGAAGATGAAAGGAAAAATCACTGAAATCGAATGTCACAAAATATCACTGAGAACTACACTGAATTTTTCTAGTCTATAACGATCTTGAGTCAAAAACAATTTTAAAGTGATGTTTCCGTCTGGGAGTGGCCATAAACTTTTTTTATGTTTTTGTTGGGTTGAAAACTAAATTACTTTTCTTTGAGCTGTAACGGGATCCTCTACAAGAGGTCTCCCACGGACTAGCTAACGGCTTGCGGACTGGTTAAGCTAAAAACTCTGTTTGCCCGGAATAACTGAGGATCATGCGCTTCTGAGTCAAATCTGACAACACTGTAAGACAAAGAACCCGCCATTTTCTGGCGCATCCACCATTTATTATAATCAATGTGATTTTGGTTAGGAGACGCCACAGAGGAATCGTAGAGAAAACACGACGGACACAATAAAAGGAAGAGAACTTGTCTCTAACATTGTAATCGGTGTCATCCTCAAATGCAGTTTTGATAGATTGTATGTGGTTGAATTAACTGAACTTATAATTGAACCACATAGAATCTACCAAACTCTTAGCGAATGGATTAACACTACCACAACAGTATGTATTAATATCTTTGGATGTGGTATCTTTGTTTACAAATATACCTTTAGACTTAATCCTGAGTTCCTCAACTGCCATTTACTCTACCATTTTCGTACAAGTAACATATGTTGATGATCTGATTTGCGCTGTACCCAAGGGTAGTTAGTACAGGAATCAATTTAACACCCACCTACAGTTCACTCTCGAAACAGAGCAGGATCTTAGTGTTCCTTTTTTGGACACCAAATAATAAGAACTAGTAACAATAATATTAAACTTGACTGGTATAAAAAACCCACAGCGTCAGATAGATTTATAAATTATTTCTCCAATTACACAAAAAATCAAAAGTTTAACACCATGATAGCAATGAAAAACAGGGTCACACAGATTTGTGATGACAGGTTTCTAAAAAGAAACTTAGACGATCTTTACTACATTTTTATTAACAATGCCTATCCTAACCACATTTTACGAAAATTAATTTAAAACTCTAATATTTCTGACAGCCCCACTGATAAGACGCATGCCCAGCATACGATATACAGGAAGCTACAATTTATAGAGCCTATCATAAACTCAATTGTCGCCTTATTCAAAGATTTTCCAAATATAAAAATTGCTAAATACAGCAGCGTACGGGATTCTGAATTGTTTTCAAAAATAAAGGACAGATTGCCTATTTTATATAATAGCTGGGTGGTCTATAGATTGTCTTGTTTGCAATGTGAGGCTTGTTACATTGGGCAGACATCGCAGAGATTGAAAGAGAAGCTTACACAGCACAGGAGTGACTGGCGATTGCGAAAAATTTCATGTGTTATAGTGCAACATCATTTAAAAACAGGTCATAATTCTGAATATACAACGTTAAAATTTTGGTTCACGACAACAACTATAAAAGGAGACTTTTATGGATATGTACCACATAAAAAGGGACCCCAACTCAATCAACTATAAATCAGACCCTAATCAACTTAGTAATATCTACTGCAAATAATCAATACTTATTAATCATTTAACATTATGGCATTAATAATTAAAATGTGCCACCTCTTGGTATAAAATAAGTAAATAAAGTCTTTCTTTTTCGTTTTTTTTTTCTCCATTCATTTGAAATTCACGTTTATTCTCAGTTGGTGTAGAAAAATCGGGATGTTGAGTTTTAATTCTGAGGACTAACCCATATTTTCGTGCGTTGTTTTATTTATTCGTTTGGTGATATTTATCTGTTTTATATTTTAATACCTTGACGTAAATTATTATTGGCCCTTATGAAAAGGTAATAAGAAATCCATTACCGAAAATGATAACAGAAATTTTTTTTAAAGAAATGTAAGAACCTTATCTCCGATACGCTAAAATTTATATTAAATGTAAATAATCCGGCCATACCATTTAAAATCACAAACCTGGAAAGGCAATGAGACCCATTGTTTCATCGGTCGGATCACCCACATATTTGATATCCAAATGGTTAGCCAAAGAACTTGAGAATTTACTATTAAATACTTTCGCAGTGAAGAATTCTTTAGAATTCATTAACAAAACAAAAGATATAGTTAGCAATGAAGGTGAAATCTTAATTTCTTTTGATGTCAGTTCTTTGTTTCCAAGTGTGCCAATACCACAAACTTTACAATATCTCGAAGAATTACTTAGGATAAATTACTTTGAGAACGAAATTATTCATGAATACTTAACATTATCCAAACTTTGAATGGAACAAAATTATTTTCAATATAACAGCCAATTTTATGTTTAGAAAGAAAGAACAGCTATGGGTAATTTCTTATCACCTTTCATAGCCAATTTATTCATGAGTAAGTTTGAAACCGAAGACAGTCAAGAATTTTGAGTATTTCCCAAGGGTATAGTATAGGTAAGTGGATGATGCTTTCGCCATTTTTAATACAAAGAAAGCAAATATAGATGATTTTGTCTCCAAATTAAATAGCCGATATGATTCGATTAACTTTACTTACGAAATTGAGAACAAAGGACAACTGCCATTTCTAGATATTTTAATTAATAAAAATAATTATAGGTTAAAATTTGATATCTACAGAAAGACACAGTAACAGATAGACATATTCCTAATGGTTCATTTCATTACAAACAACATAAATTAGCCGCATTACATTTTTTAGTTCATCGTTTGGTCACTTTTCCTCTGAATAGAGTAAACTTCAATAATGAAAGAAATCGTATTAGGAATATAACTAAAGTTAATGGTTATGACGATGTTAATAAACAAGTCAATAAATAGACATAAGTTCAGGTTAAATATTCAGAATTCCGCCTTTTTTACACGCGAAGAAAATAAGACCAAATATGTCTCCATACCATATAATCAGAAATTTAGCAGGGCACTCAATAAAGTATTTAATAAGGTAGGCCTCACCTTAATCTATAAGTCAGAAGATTCATAATTGTGAGAAAAGTGGAATTTACGATATTAGGTGTAATGACTGCGACAAAAAGTATGTTGGGCAAACTAAAAGGTCAATTAAAACACGATTTAAAGAACATTTAGCACATTTAAAATACAGTAGAACAGAAAAGTCTAGCATTGTCGAACATGCCCTTGAAGCTGATCATACTGTAACAATAGTTAATTTAAGATTAATTAAAAATGTATCTGATAAGAGATTATTGAACGCATACGAAAGTATGGAAATTATAAAATGCAAAAGTAGTTTAAATAAAGACAGAGGGCCTATTCCTTATAGTCCCCACTACTGGTTACTTGGCCGTAACTGAAGGCCTCGCCTATGCCATTAGTTCCGCCTGAGTAATTCAGTTGTTAGGCTAAGTATAAATAGGGTAGATTTGTAGTTTAGCTTTAGTCAATCATCGCTCCTGATGAAGCTAACGTGGTTAGCGAAACGCGCGTCGAGTGCAAAAATAAAGTGTTTGGTGTAGTGGTGATATATACTGAGTAGTATCAATCTATTAGAGTTATATTTTAGGTAGAAATTATTTTTTTGTGAAAACTTTCCGTCCCCCTCCCCTTTGGTCCTCAATTTATAAATTGGCTGCCAAGTTATTAGTGTTTCACTATGGCAGGAGTTCTTTTTTGTGAAAAATCTTTTTAAGGAAATCCCTAAAGCGCTATAGGAGCGACGCGTGTGCGGAAAAAGCGATTTAGGTGGGTCTTGAATTGCTGCAAGTTGTACTCCATGAGAAACATAATCCTGGGCAAATCATTCCAAAGGGATAACATTCTCCATATAAAAAACTGTTCGAAAAAGGTTGTACGAGGAGTGACTAGTTGAACTTCGTAGGATGTGTCTGACGCCACGTGTATTTCTAGCATGCACCGCTTAAACGATCTACGTTCATCTAAGACTTTCCATGAAAGCTCTTATAGAATAGACTTATATCGCCAACCATTCTTCGATGTTCCAACGAAACAAGGTTGTTCGTCAGTTCTGGGTCTCCAATTAAGCGAACAATTCTCTTTTGAATAGAATTCAACAAATGCAGTGTATGTTTGCGAGCGAAACCCCAAACATGGGAACAGTATTCCATTGACCGAATTTTAACTTTGTACAGAATTAACAGTTATTGTGGATTGTAAAGCTTTCTACTTAGAGATAAAATTATCAGCTTTTAAGCAGCTCTCTTTGTTATGCATGCAATATGTTCATATTTGCTCCCAAGTTAACACCCAACGAGTTGGGTGACGATGGTAGAGGAACGATTTGTCCCGACATAACCATGTCGGGTTCGGTAAAGTTAACTTTTTTGGAAAAAACTGCCGTCTGGGTTTTTGTAGCACTAAATTCTACTTGGTTACTATCACACCAAGACAGAATTTCTTTCGGGTCTTTGTTAAGTTAAACGACTTCACCCTGTCTGCAGATATATATGCACGAGTAAGCGATGTTCGAGCGTTCAAAGTGAATGAAGAAATAGGCGTACCGTTCCTGGTCATCTCCAGCAGATTGTTTATGTAAATGAGATAAAGAGTAGAAAACAAGCCTTGGCGCACATCAGCGTTGATAGTGAAGGTATTAGAAAGAAATTCGTCGACTGCTGCTCTTAAAGAACGCTCTCTGAAGGAACACGAGAGCCATAAAGAAAACTTTTCAGATTTACTATAAGAGCATAGTTTAACCAACAATCCGTCCTGCCAAACACGGTCGAATGACTTGGATATATCAAGTGCAACCGCTCGAGATTCTCAAAAATGTTCAATTGCGTTTTTTTCCAAATATATAACATAAGTTAGCTTTTTAGTGTTCCGTACGGAACACTTATAAGATCACTTCGGTGTCTGTCCGTCTGTCTGTCCGTCTGTCACACCCGATTTTCTCCGAAACTATTTGTCATAGAAAGTTGAAATTTGGTAGTAATATAGGAATTGATGGCCTCATCAGAGCCATGTAGTTTTGAAAGTAAATTTTGACTTAAGGGGTTAGTTTTGGGGGGTGAAATCGGAAGTGAAAAAAAAAATTTTTTGACTAGGTAATCGAGTGTGGTGTCAAATGAAAGCTTGTAAAAACACGAGTAAAAAATATATATATAATGTAATACTTGCGCGCACTTTTCTTTGTATTATTTTTAAAAAATCGCGAAAAATCGCTGTCCACCCGCCTTATCTCGGAAAGTACTTATCAAAAATTTTGAAAAAATTCTGAAATATTCTCCACGGGGTGTAGATTGAACGAAAATTATCACAAGTGCATTACCTGTAATAATTTATCTGGTATATAAAAAAAAACCAGAAATTTCAAGGTCATCAATTTTCAGTAAAGATTGGAAATAAATTTTGTTGAAAACTTATTTGGGGTGTGTTTTGTGAAGTCACTGATCATTTTATCACCGTAACATAAATTTTGACTTAAGGGATTCGTTTTGAGGGGTGAAATCGGAAGTGAAAAAAAAAAATTTTTACTAGGTCATCGAGTGTTGTGTCAAATGAAAGCATGTGAAAACACGAGTAAAAAATATATATATAATGTAATACTTGCGCACACTTTTCTTCGTATTACTTTGAAAAAATCGTGAAAAATCGCTGTCCGCTAGCTTATCCCGAAAAGTACTGATCAAAAAATTTTGAAAAAATCCAGGAATATTTTCCACGGGGTATAGATTGAACGAAAATTATCATTACCTTTAATAATTTATCTGGTATAGAAAAAAAACCAAAATTTCAAGGTCACCAGTTTTCAGTAAAGATTGGAAACAAACTTTCTTGAAAACTCTGTTGGGGTGTATTTTGTGAAGTCACTGATCATTTTATACCACCCTAACAAAATTTTTTATTTTAAAAACAATCAACGTACGGAACATTAATTGTGCAAGTTCAACTTGCACTTGACCGGTTATTTTTATGGGTCTAGCACACATGCTGCAGGGAAATCCCTAGAGTACTACAGGAGCGACACGTGTGTGGAAAAAGCGATTCACGTTGGTCTTGAATCGTTGTAGATTGTACTCGGTGGTCCTAGGCAAATTATTCCAAAGGGATGAGGTTCTCCATATAAAAGACTGCTTGAAAAGGGTTGTACGAGGAGTAACAAGCTGAACCTCATACGGATGTAAAGTATTAGCACGACGTGTATTTCTAGTAAGCACCGCTCCGGGAGGAATTAAGCGGGCTACATCCATGGAAATATTTGTAGAATAGACTCAAGTCGCCAACCGTTCTGCGACGTTCCAACGGCCAGTTCCGGTTCTCCAATCAGGCGAACAGCTCTTCTCTGAATAAAATCCAACAAATGCAGTGTATGTTTAGGAGCACAGCCCCAAGTATGAAGCAGTATGTTGGTTGAATTTGAGCTTTGTACAGTAATTCCAAGCTTTCAGAAGCTCTCTTTGCAATGCTTGAATTTGAGCTTTGTTCCACAGAACGATTAAATGGATAATATTCCAAACGCTTTTTACAAGAAACTGCTCTAGCGTTAAATGCAATGCTTGCCCCAAGATACAATTTCTTCCAAGTCTTTGTTAAGTTGAACGATGCTCTGCGGATATTCGTCTGAGTAGCCGATGTCCGAGCGTTCAAAGTGAATGCAGAGATAAGCGTACTGTCATCTGTAAACCTGTAGATTGGATTTCTGGTCTTTGCCAGCAGATCGTTTATGTAAATGAAAGAGTAGGAAACAGTATGGACCCCCGGGGCACACTGGCGTTGATAGTGAAGAAATCCGTCTACTGCCACTCGTAAAGAACGCTCTCTGAGGAAACATGAGAGCCACAAACAGAACTTTTAAGACATACCAGAAGAGTGTAGCTTAGCCAACAAAGCAACCGCTCGAGATTCTTCAAAGTATTCAATTGCGTTGTTCCAAACATGTGTTACATAAGTAAGATCTCTTTTGATCTATGTTTACGAAAGCCATACTGACGGCGCTAATAATGTTAAATCTTTCGAGATATTTTAGAAGATGCTGATTGATAGCCTTTCCCATGACTTTCGATATAATTGAAAGCAGTGCGACTGGTCGGTAGTTATTTGGCAAGGTCTTCTTGCCTTTTTTAAATATCGGCTGAAGTGTGGCAGATTTCCAGCAGGAAGTAAATATTCTCTTTCTGTAGGATAGGTTGAAAAGTCTACAGAAAACTGGAGTTAGTTCAGATTTTGAGTAATATGGCTGGTATTCAGTCAGCGCCAGAAGCTTTTTGGTGTTTAACTTCATTAAAATACGTGTTATGATAAGCTGTCTGAAGACAATATCGGGCATGCTTGACCACATTATCGGAATAGTAGGTGGTGTTTTTCCTTGGAAATGTGAAGCAAAGAGTTCAGCCAGCAAGTTCGCTTTCTCAACAGGTCTTGTTGCAACAGAATTATCTGGCCGTTTGAATGGTGGTATGGTGGATTTGGTGAAATTTTGGCTAACTGCCTTAGCGACTGACCAAAAGAACCTGGAATTGTTGGGACAAGCGAGAAGTTTGTTTCTAATTCGTTGATTATCTGCCTCCTTGGTTTCGTCAATAATTTCTTTGCATCTGTTCCAGGCATGAACAAAGATGTTACGATTTATGGCGTTAGGATTTTCACGCCATTGTTGGTAAGCAAGATGTTAAGAAGCAATAGCTTCTTTGCATTTTCGGTCAAACCAAGACTTGCCGTTGGAAGGGCATTTCTTCAAAAAAGGGATGTAAGCTTACACATCGGCCCAAATAACATAGGAAACCTCCTTGGCGCAGTCAGATGGGTCGTCGGATTGAAACAAACGTCTAACCAAGGGAAAGTTCGAAAATATTCCATGAGATCTTCCCATTTAGCAGATTTGTAGTGCCAAATCTTATGCGGTTTAGACACCTCCCTGTCACCGATTGGTAGGATACTCGATGTCGAAATCAGTTTATGGTCGAAAGAACCTAACGGCGGATTTACGGTGACCGTGTAAATCTCTGGATTGATGGTTAAAAACAGATCGAGAAAGCTGGCGAATTCTCCGTCTCGATCAGGGATCCGTGTTGGTTCGTCAATAAGCTTAGTAAAGCTACAACTGATAGAGAATGATTCAGCTTCGTGATCTTGTTCATCGGTAGTATTTGAATATTTAAGCCAGTTGATGCTGTGGATATTAAAGTCGCCCAGGATGTCAATTTCGGCATTTGGATAGTTAATTTGTAAATGATCAATAGTGTCTACAAGAGAAGCGAAAAGTGCTCTAAAGTTAGTATCACTTGGTGGTCAATAGAAGATGGTGATGAACCTTGTGGTTTGTCGAGTCGTTATTTTTAACCACATAACATCAAAGTTTCGGGGCTCCAGAGCCTTCTCTCGTTGGCAAGAGAGGTCGCTTCTGACAAAAAGACAGATTTCAAAGTTACGCCTAAATCGGGAATAGAAGTCGTACCCAGGATAAAGATAGTTGACTGTGCTGGTCGATGAACTGATTTTGGTTTCACAGAGAGTGAGTACATAAGGTTTATTTGATTGCAGGTGTTGGAGCACTGAATTTATGTTCGAGTTTAAACCTCGTAGGCTGCAAAAATCTATTTTAAAATTATGATCTCTGCATGTCGACGCCCCTGAACTAGCCCCCATCCGGAGTTCCAAACGGAGGGTATTAATATTAAATCCTTTTAGAAGTTTGATAGCTTTTTCCATAACTTTAGATATTATTGAAAGCAGTGCGACTGGTCGGTAGCCGTTTGGCGTCGAAAAAAAACCGATATTAATTTGTTTGCGCATTTTTTGAGTACTATGCCAGGTCTTCCATAAGTGCCAGAATATGGAGCATGATTGACTGCACATTGGGAATAGTGGTTGGTGTTTTTATTTGAAACTCAACAGTAGAATGTGAAGCAAGAGTTCAGCTAACAAGTTGGTATTTTCAACAGGTGTTCCTATAGTATTATCTGGCAGTGCGAATTGTGATATTTTCACTAATGGTCTTAGCGAATGGCCCTTGGTAAAAATATGTCGATATGGTAGGATTTTCGTGTATAATGTGTGTTAAAGTTTGTAAAAATTCAGTCCTTCGAAGATTACCATTCAAAATGTTCTCAAACCATATAAAAATTGTATCTCCACTAGTTTTTTTCACATAAAATGTCCTAAAACTTTATAAAACCAGCACGTGCGCGTTATAAAATTTAGAACTGTAAAAACTCTTTCGTTTAATGTATATAGACAATGTCCTAGAACCTTGGAGACAATTATTTATTGTATCTACCACCAGCTTTCCTCCTGAACTAAGTTCACTTGCATATGTATCCCGGTGATGTAATTAGATACTTCATCGAAAAATTGTAAACCTCTCACATCCGTTCCTGGTAGATGACATGCCTACAAAATGGCCGTCATCTACTAATTATTAGATTAAGATACTTGTTAAACTTCAGTCAAGTTATACATGATTCCTTGCAAAAGGTCCGGTATCTATAATTTTTGCATATATTGTAGGCACGAAGGCCACTGGTTAACAAACCAGTTTGCGGAAACGAAACCCTTGTGCAGACAAAGTTATATTGAAATAATTTCGAAATTTTCTAGCCCTTTTCGGTTTTTGCTCAATTTCTTTGTTCCTAGACATCGGAGAGCAAAAGTTGTTATTATCAATATTGTAGAGCCTACATTGTGCTATAACTTTTGTATTTATAATTTTTTCTAAGTACAATAGTTATCCAACTACAGAGCAGTGAAAGTGTCAGAATTTTTGGAAAATTACAAAACCCGCACATATTACGTAGGGAAATACACATAAAAACAAATATTAATTGTTATTATATAATACATTATCTTTTATACATTATTCATTATTATATTTATGCAATTATTAACTTATGATACATACATTATTGATGTAATTTTTAAAATCTAGCTAGCTTTGAAGATCCTGGTTTTGAATCGTCTTCATCACGCATTATGTTGACTGTAATGGTAGTGTGCGGAGGATTGCTCCTCAATTTGGTCAAGATTATCCAGAGCCTCTTCTTCATCTATGTCGCTGTCTTTCAAAACGGGAGCGTTTTGGCATGACTGGCCAAGGCAGAAACTGCAAAACCTTGAACACTTTGAATATAATGAAAGACTAATATTGTCAAATTCCCACTTTATTTAGTTTCACTGAAACTGTATGACGCGTTTCGCTATACTATAGCTTCTTCTGATACAAAATGATATTTGAGTATTAGTGTTGTTACATTTTTATAAATACCCTAAGGTAGATAGGTAATAAAATTAATACTGTATGCTAATGAATATTGCTGGGAAATCCATTCTGAATATTAATTGTATAAATTGAGTAAAGGGGAGTTACCATGGGCAGACAGGTATCTTTTTGTTCGTTTAAAATGATGTCTGAATTTTTAATTCTATTTATTTCTAAATTTTCTAATAGGTTTAATTTTACGCCTTTGTTTTGTAGGTGTAGAATTTTAAATTTATCGTCAAAAAGATGATTTGATTCTGTTAAATGATTACTGTACGCTGAGTCAGTTTTGTTTTTTAAATAGCTTATTTTATGTTCTAAAATCCGAGTTTCGAATGAGCGACCTGTCTGACCTATGTAACTTTTATGACAAGAACCACAATTTAACTGATACACTCCAGATTTTTTTTATCTATTTTGTTTTCCCTTTGCGTTTTTAATGAATTTTCCTAACGAGTTATTTGTTCTAAAAGCTATGTTGATATTATATTTGTTTAAGCGGTTTTTAATTTTCTCTGACGTGTTACCAAAATAGGTTAAAACATTAAATTTTTTCCCTGTGTTCTTTCTTGGGGTATACTAAAGAAATAGCTTTATTTTTTAATTTCTTGTTTAGAATTGAGTCTATGGTGTCAGGAGAATATCCGTTATTAACAGCAATTTGTTTTATTAGATTTAATTCTTTATTAAAATCATCTACAGATAAGGGGACACTTGCAAGTCTATGCAACATACTGTGGTAAGCTGCCAATTTGTGTTTGTAGGGGGGTGAGCTGATTTTATGTTTATTGTAGTATCTGTATGTGAGGGTTTGTGAAAAATAGAGAATTTGTGTTTGTTGTAATGTCTGGTTATCGTTAAGTGAAGAAAATTAATTTTATTGTCGACTTCTAGTACCATAGTGAATTTAATATTTTTATGTATTGAGTTTATATAGTTAAACACATTGTCAAGTTGACGCTCTGTACCATTAAAACAAGCAAAGATGTCGTCTACATATTGGTACCAATACAAAAATGATTTGCTAAATTCTTGTCGATGTATTTGTTTTTCTAGGTTATCCATAAATATTTCTGCTAAAACCGGGCTAAGTGGACTACCCATTATGAGACCCTCAGAACTATTATAAAACGTATTATTAAAATAAAAATAATTTTGATTCGGGCTCGTGTTTAATAAATTTAGTATGTCTTGTTGTATAACAACATTAACTTTATTTTTGATCAGAAATGTTTTTATGATTTTTACTGTTTCATCCGGGGGTATGTTAGGAAAAAGGTTTTGGACGTCAAATGATACTAGTTTTGAATTATCTGGTAGAAAGACGTTGGAAATTTTTTCCGTTAATTCTAACGAATTTTTTATTGTGTAAGTTGGGGTGAAGTTAATGTTTGTTTTAATGATATCTATGAGAAATTTTGAGAGTTTGTAAGCTGGGGCCGATATGTAGGAGGCTACAGGTCTAATAGGATGATTTTCTTTATGTAATTTGACTAATGAATAAAGTAGAGGGGGCTGATGATTCATGACTGTTAATTTTGAGATTTGGTTGTCTGATATGATGCTAGAAGCTTTACCTAACGCTGTTCTAATATCTTTCTTGAATTTTTCTGTCGGTTTTTTAAGTAATATTTTGAAATGTCCTTCCTTAATAAATTCTAATGTTTTGTCTATATATTGTTGTTGATCTATAGCGACTATTGTGTTACCCTTATCTGCTTTCGTGAAAATGATATTATTATTTTTAGCCTTGTTTTGTATCGCTCTAGCTATATTTATTTCATTATCTAAATTTGGTTTGTTGCTAAGAAATTCCTTTTTTATAATAAGAGGATTATTCAAAACCAGGACCTGCTAAGCGAGCTAGATTTTAAAAATTGCATCAATAATGTATGTATCATAAGTTAATAATTGCATAAATATACCAGGTGTACAAGTATGAAATGCGGATTTTTTCTAAAAAAACATGTTAAATTCGGAAGAATGATAAAAACTGTTTTATTCAAACTATGCTCCATTGCTTGTTATACATTTTTCCCATCTTTCGGGCAATTTGTGTATACTACGCCAGTTCCCCTTTTGCTGCGAACCATTCATCGGGCCATTTTATCACATCTTCGTACGAACCAAAGCGCTGCTCTGCAAGTGCGTGACCCATCGATGCAAACAAGTGGTAATCGGAAGGAGCCAAGTCTGGTGAGTAAGCCGCATGGGGTAGAACTTCCCAGCTGAGTGCTTCCAACGTGTCGCGAACTGGTTTTGCCGTATGTGATGGAGCATTGTCATGAAGAAAAATGACTTTGTGTTGCCTCTTTCGGTATTCTGGCCTTTTTTCAAGCAGCGAACGGTTCAAATCGGTCAATTGTTGTTGGTAACGTTTAGTATTAACTGTTTTCCCAGGTTTTAACAGCTCATAATAATAGACCACGCCCCTCGGGTCCCACCAAACACAGAGCATCGTCTTTCTGCCAAGGCGATTCGGTCTTGCGGTCGATGTGGATGGTGCGCCTGGGTCTACCCATGATTTTTTGCGCTTGGGATTCTCAAAATAAATCCACTTTTCATCCCATGTAACTATACGATGCAAAAACGACTTCTTTTTGTACCAAGCGAGCAAAATGTTACACGTGTTTTTGCGCTTTTCCATTTGCCTGTCGTCCAACTCATGTGGTACCCATCTACCGGTCTTCTGAATCTTTCCCATTTCTCGTAGCCGATTGGAAACAACTCGCCGAGGATTTGACATTAGTCTTGTTGACTAATGTCAAATCCTCGGCGAGTTGTTTTTGTGTTTGCGAATCATCTTCGTCCAACAATGCTAGCAATTCCACTACTTCGTATTTTTTTGGCGGTTTTCCGCGTTCCACATCGAAGTCACCACTTTTGAAACGCCGAAACCATCGTTCACACGTATCTTGCGATGGAGCATGTTCACCATAAGCTTCTCGAAGTAATCGGTATGATTCAACAACAGTTTTCTTCAAATGAAAACAAAAAATTAATACTGTACGCGAATGCTCTTTGTTTGGTATAAATTTCAACATATTGAACACAATACTATGCACACACTTTTTATGACTCGTGCGCGTCTGACACTTGTTGATGACACAACAAAATGGCGCAGTGTCAAATCTATATAGCACAAACTGCATTAGTGCACCATCTGTGGTCTGAAATCCGCATTTCATACTTGTACACCTGGTAATAACAAATAACGTATAAATGATAATATATTATGTAATAACAATTACTATTTGTTTTTATTTATATTTCCTTACGTAATATGTGCGGGTTTTGTAATTTTTCAACTTTTGCTCTCCGATGTCTAGGAGCAGAGAGATTGAACAAAAACCGAAAAAAGTTGGAAAATTTGGAAGTCATTTCAATATAACTTTGCTAGCACAGGGGTTTTGTTTCCGCAAAACTAGATTTTTAACTAATGGCTTTGGTCCCTACAACATATCCAAAAGTTATAAAAACCCGAAGTTTGCAAGGAAACCGATTTGTTTAGTACATACTGACTAGATTAAAGGTATAACAGAATTAAACAACATTATTCATACCGAAAATACTTTATTTTAAAAAATATTTAGTAACTTTTATAACAAATGAGTCTTAGAAACAAATTTTATATATATAACTTTTACATTTTAATGAAATGTAGCCTATGTTCTTAAAGAGAAATAACCCCAGGTGTATTACAGAATTATTTACGCAATTTTGAAAATGAAAGTAAAATTTCAAATAAAACTAGAAAGAAATATGTTCCCAAGAGGACGACCCGAAATTTTGTCGACCCGTCTGCCTAGTTGTTCATTCTATCAGACGAGTCAAATAAAAACCTTTAACGTTAATTTTGCAGTCCTCGGGCCCTGAAATGCCCAGATAAGCCCAAAATGCTACATCCAAAAATGGACTGTCGTTTAACCACTTGAGTCAAGTACCATACCATTTGTTGACACTAAAAAAGTCGGGCGCCCCAAAGGTCAAACGCAGCCGAGACCGAACCCAGCTTTAGGGGCCTAAAACATATCGATCCAAAAATGGACTGTCATTTAACCATATAAAATCAATAAACTTAGTTTGTTCTTGATAAAATAAGAGAGAACCTGCAAAAGGCAGACGCCGCTAATACCGGAGAACGAAGCTGGACCCGCTTTTTCCAGCCAAAAACGGACGTTTTTCGAGTTTTTGAATAATTAAGGCCGTAAGTGCCAAGTTTTGGGTCCTACGCATGTGCTGAAGTTATTTTTGGAAAATTTAGGCCTTAATTAATAAAATATCACGAGGGCAGACGCCTTAACATGAGTTACTTGTAAAGGTTATCTAGGCATAAAAATACTAGATACAATATTGCACGATATATCGATTTACATAATAAAATATACTCTATTATGGGAAAAAATATTTGTCCAGTCTGGTTACGATACGAAATAAGAAGTACTCTTTGATCACTCGAAATTTGTAACTAGGGTGAAAATAAAAATTTAAATATGTGATAAGTTAATATTTTCGAAAATTTAATTTAATTTACAATATAAAATATTTGAAGTTTGTAAACAGCTATCCAATTTATTCTTACATTTTTCTTTTTCATATAGAATATCGTTATTGCAGCTGTTGAAACTTTTCAAAACCAGTAAGCGATTTTGGTGATAAACGCAAATATTTAATATACATTTAAGATCACACCAGTTCAGGTATATTTGCAACTTTCGGAATATCTTAATGTGAAGTGACATTTATATTTTGTTACATGTCGAAATGTTCTCAAATGAAAAGGCGGTCACAGGTCTATTCAAGTGCCAAGACGCATGAGCTTTTTTTCGCAACATCGGTTTTTCTACCGTTTTGGCAATCGTATGGATTGAATGGGACTACTCGCTGCGATTAAAAATCATATCATTCATTTAATGCAATACGTTAACTTCTGTCGCAGTTAAGTGATAAAAGTATTTAATCATTTTATAAGTATTGTAACAAGATTTCGTAAAACTTTTCACAAACGATTCTGTAAATGATGAAGATGTATTTAAATCTAAAATTAAATAACCTGATATTAAATTGTGAGCTAGGTGGAATTCAATATAACCAGCTTTAAAAATCGATGACGAAGGGGGATTTCCAAAGAGAAAAGAACTCCCTCTGATGAGAAACCTTTACTACTTTCAAAATTACTAACCGGAGAGGGGAGCTTTACAAAAAAAAGCTTCCCTGAAAAATCAATGATCGAAAGGAGAGATTTCCAAACAAAAAAGAATCGGCACGTCCGTGAAAAAACGAAGATCCAGGGGGGATTCTTTTACGGTAAAACTTCACCACCTTCAAAATTCAAATACGGGGAGAAGGCCCCAATAAAAAAAAATCATTAAACCTTCCCAGCACATTCCAAAATCACAGGACAATTCCCCTAAAAGAAATCTTTCTCTAAAATCATAAAGCAAGTTCATAGCCAAGAAGAGAATAATAAGGGACCCGGTTCCTACGCCAACTCGTCAACCTTGTCCATCACACATTATGCCTGGTATAATAATACTGTTATATAAGTCTTACAGCGACTTTGAAAAGAAAAACTACGATAGCTTGAAGACGATTATAGTTTGAAGAAAACAATACTGTACGATCATAAATATTGGGGGAGACTATGAATATCAATCTTAAAATTATTTCACGTTATTTCAATTCTCTATTTGAAAAAGACAGTGAATATGATAACGATAACACCGTACCGCGATCTTTCACGCGCTAGAACAATAATTTCGTACTACCTGAAAATGTACAATTAATTTTCCATGAAGAACAGAAAACCTTAATGACCAAAAATATTTTTGAGTAAAACTATTGCAATTTTTATACACTCCCAAAATAGTCAAAAAAGATTCTTCAAAACATATTCAAGTTTTTTTTACAGAATAAACAATAGAATAGGTAATAAAATTAGAAAAATAAAAGAACTTTTCATACCGGTATCTACTAATAGAAAATATCATAATTAATCCGAAAATGTAAAAGGTATTGTCCCAAAAGCAGGATAAAATCGAATATTTATTTTAATATAATAAAACTTATTCTAAAAAGGAAAGATGTAGTTTTCCTTAGCATTGGAACTAGCCTCATAAATAGAGCCCGACACAAAGAGTCAATACTCGGTATATAATGTCTAATCCTATCATCTCTTGCTATTTTACTTCGTTTTACCTCACGTCCAGTATCCAGTTCTACTCTGGCATGCAATAATTTAACATTATAGATTTAACTATTGGTTGATTCCTCATTTGTTTAACTTTTGACTTTGTTTCTATCTAATATCAAAAATATTGACACAATTAAGAAATCTAATTTATAGTTTTTATGTATGAGCACAAACCTTGGTAAATAGTTTAGAAACTTAACCAGAATGTATTTTTTATTATATCTTGAATTGAATATATGTCACAAATTACACGTTGCAAATCAATGTACTTTGTATGAGCTTATTTCATTTTTTTATTGCGCTTTACTAGGATCGGGGCCTGTATCATCTAATATATGCAATGCCCATTTAAACTGACACGATAGGAGGAAAAAGAGTCAGTTAAAAGTAAAAATACTTGTCAGAATCTGAACTAATTAGAATAATATAATTAAACAATGTAAATGTAAAATTATTTGTCAAAAGTTAAACGGTTCGTTGCTTTACTTGTGAAAATATTATAATTAAATAGAAATTACTCAACATAACTAATAATTCTAACAAAGTAAAAAAATAGTTTTGTAAAAATATGTAGCGAAAATCATGATAAGTATGTGACCGACTTTTCTTTAACCACCTCTTATGACTGCCGGCAGTCACTCGATTTTACCCCACCTTCCCTTACATATGCGATATAATGCAACTTTCTAGAACATATAAGTAATTCCTATGTGGAGGTTTTATAAGATTTTTAACCCAAATAATGCTGAGTTAATATTTTCTTATTAAAATTTTACAGCTACCACTGAAATGGAGTTATTTCAAAACACACTCATTTGACATTAAAAATAAAAAAGTAATTGTTACTGTAATGAAATTATAAATCAAATTCTATCCGCTAAACAAGAAATAAATGAATAACAGTGAAACAAAAGAATTTTTCAAAAAAACAAAATAAATACTATTATTTGCAGTAAAAAAATAGCGATTAGCAATGGCATTATTAAATATTCCACAGCCAAAATTAACTATATTATTTAGTTCTGCTATAAAATGCCAATTAAAACTGATAATATTACTACTAATTATTTTTTCCAAGCATTATTGATCTGTTGTGCAGAACCTAAACTTGGAAAATGGTTATCTAATCTATGATAGTTATAGTGATCGGATAACTCCTCCTTCAAAATAACTTGTTTACAATTTTCACAAACGACAAGATTATTTTTACTTTTTCCACCCATCACTCTGTGCAACTCTTGCTGTTTTTCTATGTCAGGTAATAAAACTAAGAGTTCCGGAAATATGTCATCAAATTTGTTTCCTAAAATATTAAGGCAATGTTCGTGGTATGTTTTGGCATCTACGTCACCTCTTCTAAACTTTTCTGATAATGTTTTAAATTCCGCGATAACATCGTTGTCGTTAAGAACATTCCTGAACTTCCTAATCAAATTTTGATTGCGGCTTTGGAAATTTTGAGGTTGCCTATAAGTTTGATTTTTCGTAGGACTTATTGCATAACTTTGTCCGCTTGAGTTTGTAAAAGTTAAATCGTTCGAACTGCTTAACGAGGGAAAATTTGAATTGTCAAAACCGGGCGGTGGTTTCACTATACTCTGGGGTTGTATTGGTCCAGCAGCTTTAGCTGTAAATCCTGGAGGAGGTTTTGTACTTCCCAAAGCAGGAAAATCTTCGGTAGGTGAGGTTAAATTTACAGAATTACTTAATGTTCCTATTTTTAATTCAGACCGTTTTTTTATTAATCCATTTTTGTTTGTTTGCTCGTCGTTTTCATTAACATCTCTATCTGTTGTTTTAATTTCGTTTTTGTTTAGATTAGATTCCGCTTGTTTACTATCTTTATTATCAGCCTCTTGAGCACTATTAACTAATTCACCAGGTTGTTTGGCTTTCTTTTTCTTTGATTTTTTAGAATCACTAGTTTTATTTTCATCAACATCAACTAACTTCAATTCTTCAAGTTTAGCATCTAAGTCTGAAATAGTTTGTGGTTTAGCATTTTTAGATGCTCCCTTATTGCTTGCTTTTTTATTAAATTCGTTTTTCTTATTACTATCTCCTCCGCCTTTATTTACATTATCATCACTTTGACTTGTACTGTTTTCACTCGGTTTACTAAACTTAGGATTATTTTTTATACTATTTAAATTAACCCAACTGTCAACAGGTACCGTCACACTAGAAGTTTTCTTCGGTTTGTCGTTTTTTTTTTTTCCTTTCGATAGGCTAGGAAAGGAACTTAAATCCGCAGGCTCTAGAATAGGACAGGGTGCTACTTTTGAGGATTTTGGTTCTTCTTGTTTTTTAGGTTTAGGTTGAACCCACTGAGGTTGCGAAACCGGCCTCGACTTCCCCAACGTTGGAAAAACGTCAGGTTTTTGCGAGGCAGAGGTAGCGCTGGTTGTTATTTGTGTAGTTATTGCACCATTTGGTTTTTGATTGAACTGAATAGATACTTTGGGAGTTTGTTGCTGATTGTTGCTACTGTAAAAGAAGTTAATTTACAATAACTACTTATTATTATTTCTGCAGCGTTGCAGATTATTAGGTAATGAATAGTGTTCAAGGAAATCATATTATCCTCTATAAATTTTTCACCAAAAAGCGTGCACCATATGGAAACATGATTTATTTTTAATTTCTCTAAAACAGTGGTTCCCAACCTTTTTTAATCGCGACCCTTTTTAGATTTTTTAAAAATGTTCGCGACCTCTCTTCCCATCCGCCATATTGGATCAATAAAACAAAAAATAAAGGGTTTCAAAAAATATATTTTAGGATTTAACAGTGGTATTTTTTATAAAATATTCATTAATAAGTATTAATGATTCAGTTTGCATCTGTTTAATAAGTGTTATAATTCTTGGTCGAGTTTTTGTCAAGGTCAATCTCATGTCAGCTTATTTCTGGTTTTTGTCATGATCTTCAGACGTGTTGAAAATCCACTTTCGCAGAGGTAAGTAGAAGCAAATGGCACTAATATTCGAAAAGCAAGCACGGAAACTTTAGGATACGAATGACGCATATCACACCAAAATTGAGGTAACGATTTTTCCTGAAATAAATCACGCGCTGAGGAGTCATTTCGCAGCTCCAAACATTCATCCTGCACTTCATCGAGAATGTCGGCAACATCTCAAGATACATGAAAAGGGTTTTCTACTAATGCGGTTTCTTGTTCGGAACTCCGGGAAATACCGTTGTACTTCAGATTCAAGAGCTTGAAGGTGGTTATTAATTTCCTCTCTTAGATTATGTACAACTCCCGTCTCCGATTCTTCAGTCTTGGTGCGAAGGTGTTCAAACATAATAAAGTTTCCAACATTTACTTTACGACGCCAGTTTTGCAGCTTTAATATGAACGCCTATATATTATCTCTGAAGTAAATAATATGGGTTTCCTTACCCTGCAGTTCTAAATTTAGCTTGTGTAGCTGATCTAAGATATCAGATAAATAAGCTACTTTTTGGATCCAGGTCTCGTCCTTAAAGTGTGTCATAAACTCATATTTTTCTTTCGTTTCTAAGAACTGTTTTATTTCATTTTTCAATTCAAAGACTTGGCCAACAACATTTCCTTTTGATAACGTACGAACAGCAGTACAGGAAAGAAGAACTTCGTGATCAGAGTTCATGTTTTTGCATAGTTCTTTGAACAGACGAGTATTGAGAGTACTAGATTTTATATAAATTCAATTGTCACCAAAGAGTCGAGCACCTCTTGTAAAGACTTTAGAAGAGTCTTGGCAGCAAGGGTAAATCGGTGAATCATGCAGTGCAGTCCCTATGCTTGGAGTATAAGCTCTTTAACTTTGACTGAAAGCCCGACCTCGATCCACGCATGGCTGTTGCTACATCGGTATATACTCCACATAAGTTTTTTCATTGTAAGTCATTACTTTCAAGAATGAACTATCATCTCATGACGTAGTAAGTGTTTTAGAAAACAGAATCTCTTCTTTGATGTCCTCCAAGTAATATATCTCACGAAAACGAATAACTGGGAAAATGAACTAACATCGGTAGACTCGTCAAGTTGAAAGGAAAAGACAGTAAATGCCTTTATTTCAGATAAAATTTGTTTCATCTCGTCTATGGACATCTCTGAAATGCGTCTCTGAATTATGTTGTTGGACAAGGATACATTACGCATTTTAACCGACTTTAATAAACAGTGTTTAATGAGGGTTTCTGCAATTGTGTGAGGTTTTTTATTTTTTGCAATTTCTAGAGTAATTTTATATGATGCCTGAACTACAACAGCTTGGCTTTGTTGTTGAAACGTCTCAGTAAAATTCAATTTTTGTTTTTTCAAGGCAGTCTCATGCCGTTTAAAAAAGTCCAATTTTTTTGTACTATATTTGGAATGCTTTGTTTCTAAGTGCCGTTTGAGCTTTGAGGGTTTCATAGATTCAACACTAAGAACAGCATTGCATAAAACACACTGTGGCTTCTCTATGCCGTTATTAATAACAGTAGAAAATTCAAATTTTAAATAGTTCTCCAAATATTTTCTTTTTTTCTCCATGACGTTGATATCAAGAAAATAAAATTCTTCAAAATAATAGGAGAGTCTGTTTCTAGGCGTGCCTATCGAAGATGAATTGTGACGGGCTATCCTAGTATTGTACCGTTTTTCTGATCAAACAAAACACTATTCATATACAAACGACAAAGAGAACACCGTAACGATTTAACACTAGGTAATAAGTTTACTGAGCGCGACAATTTATCTGTACACTTGTATTTATATTCGAAAGTTTAAACTCGCGGCTAAGGTGCGTGCGTCAGCCGTCCACTGATTACGTCGCATATCTCGTATGTTGCCGAGCATAAATAAATTATTAACATTTTAACACCTAGCTTTAAATTTTAAAATTTGATTTTGATTTTCTAAATTGATAACCGGCGACCCCCCAAAAAAGACAAGGTAACTCCCTTGTGGGTCGCGACCCACCGGTTGGAAACCAAAGCTCTAAAAAAATTATTATATATAAAGGTTCATATACGACAGAAAATTATTTATGACTGCCGAAAAATATTTGCTAAGATGTGCACAAAAAATTAGAAATTTATTTTTTTGTGAAATGAAAAATTTTAGGAACGTAAAGTTTTAGGATAGCTAAAATAAAGATCATAAATATTGATGTCAAGAAGTTTGATAAAGTTTTTTCAGGCAAATTATGATTAAATCTCTCTTACTTTCTCTATTATATAAAAAAAAATATATTCAACTTTTTGACATTAATCACCAAAATATCAAATTCTAAAAAATTTTGTCTAGCAAAGGGACATTTTTAGATTTTTAGGCACGCTGTATATTAGGAAACAAAAAAAAGTATTAAGGAATTAAAAACAACATTTTCCATATGGTGCAGATTTTTCAGTGTACAACATATAGTGAACTTCGTTCGTTAGCTTGCAATATTTGACGAAATTTTATTAGAGTGAAATGGAAGCTTCAAACAAGGTAATGGTTGTTGGTAATTCACACACTGTATTAAGTTTAAAACTGATATAACTAATTAAAAAAACTAGTTATTCTAAAATTTTTGTCCCAAATTTAATCTACTTTTCAAAGTACAAATAAGTGATATTATACATAATTCGTTCAAAAAGTTTCGAGGCTAGCTATAGAAAGGGAGGAAGTGATGCTATCTATCTACTTACAACTTGATAAAGCACCCTACAAATTTATTAGTTAGTTCTTCGCTAATTTTCTACACTTTTTCGCTAAAAAATTGCTTACTTTGAATAACTACCCGTCGTATTTGCCTAATTTCTTTTGTCGGCGTATCTATATGCCTGTACTATTCTATCACTATGTTTATCTCCCGCACATTCTTTATTTCACTACAGTTCTGTTGCTTCAAGTATCGGCTTTCCTTTCGATATTTCAGGTCGGGTTTCCTCTATATGCGGTCTTGCAAATTCGAGACTTCGTTTCAATAAGTATGCATCGTTTAAGTATTCATCGGTTTGGAGGCTTGGCTTTTCACTCGATACCACCAAAACTCGATTTATCTACGAGATATTTAAACTTCATTTCTTATTATATAATTTTTTGTCAACAACAAGCTTATATCTGAATGGTGTTTTAAATGTGGTTCTGGATTTTATTTTTGCTGCCGATTATGCCATTCCATTTTTATTGCCCTTTTGTTAAATAAAGTAACCTTTAAAGATCGTCCTCCTTCTTTGCTATCAACACGGCGTCGTTAGCATATCGCAGTATTTCTATTTCTTTATCGCCCATTCTATAAACCCTTAGTTGGCGAACTTGTCTAATTATTTCATTGATTATTATATTGACAGTAGTAGGCTCAAGAAGATTCCGCAACGAATTATTTTTCTACCGGTATTGGCTGTCGACTTTGGGTTTGTTGATTTTATGTGGTACGTTTCTCTCGGAAAAGAGATGTACTATATATAAAGTACTCGACCAAAGCCTTTCTCTAGGCTAATGAAACGTAATGTATTGATTTTTCGATATTTTTTTTTATGAGTCTAGCACACATGCTGCAGGGAAGTCTCTAAAACGCTCCAGGAGCGGCACGTGTGCGAAAAAAGCGATTCACATTGTTCTTGAATCGCTGTAAATTGTACTCGGTGGGAAACACAGCGCTGGGCAAATTATTCCAAAGTGATGACTGCTTGAAAAGCGTTGTAAGCGAAGTAACAAGCTGAACTTCATACGGATGTGAAGCACCAGCGCGACGTGTATTTCTAACATGCACCGCTTTTTTCCGCTTTCCATGAAAATACTTGTAGAACAGAATCAAGTTGCCAACCGTTCTTCGATGTTCCAGCGAATCAAGGCCGCCGGTCAGTTCCGGATCTCCAATCAGACGAACAGATCTTTTCTGAACAGAATCCAACAAATGCAGTGTATGTTTGGGAGCCCCAAACATGGGAGCAGTATTCCATAGTTGGTCGAATTTGAGCTTTGTAAAGAATTAACAGTTATTCTGGAGTGTAAAGCTTCCTGGTTCGAAACAATATTTCCAACTTTTGAGAAGCTCTTCTTGCTATGTTTGCAATATATTCATGCCAGGACATATATGCTCGAAAATTAACGCTCAACAAATTAAGCGACGATGCTAGGGGAATGGAGTGCCCCGACATAACTATGTCGGGTTCAGCAACGTTAACTTTTTTAGAAAAAACTGCCGCCTGAGTTTTTGTAGCGTTAAATTCCACTTGGTTACTGTCACCCCAAGATAAAATTTCTTCCAGGTCTTTGTTAAGTTGAACGACCTCCTGCTGTCTGCGGATATTCGCCTGAGCAGCCGATGTCCGAGCGTTCAAAGTGAATGAAGAGACAAGCGTACTGTCATCTGCAAAGCTGTAAATTGGATTCCCGGTCTTTTCCAGCAGATCGTTAATGTAAATGAGAAAGAGAGTAGGAGACAGTATGGAGCCTTGGGGCACACCGGCGTTGATAGTGAAGGTGTTAGAACGAAATCCGTCGACCGCCACTCGTAAAGAACGCTCTCTGAGGAAACATGAGAGCCACAAACAGAACTTTTCAGACATACCACAAGAGCGTAGCTTAGCCAACAGTCCATCATGCCAAACACGGTCGAATGCCTTGGATATGTCAAGAGCAACCGCTCAAGATTCTCCAAAGTGTTCAATTGCGTTGTTCCAAACATGTGTTACATAAGTCAGAAGATCTCCTGTTGATCTATGTTTACGAAAGCCATATTGGTGATCGCTAATAATATTGAATCGTTCAAGATATTTTAGAAGATGCTGATTGATAACCTTTTCCATGACTTTCGATATTATGGAAAGCAGTGCGACTGGTCGGTAGTTATTTTGCAAGGTCTTCTTGCCTTTTTTAGGTATCGGCTGAAGTGTGGCACATTTCCAGCAGGACGGAAATATTCCCTTTCTGTAGGATAGGTTGAAAAGTCTACAGAAAACTGGTGTTAGTTCCCTTGCACAGTTTTTGAGATCTATGGCAGGTATTCCGTCAGCGCCAGAAGCCTTTTGGGTGTCTAGCTTCATTAAAATGGCTTTATGATACGCTGTCTGAAGACATCGGGCATCTTTGACTGCAATATGGGAACAGTAGGTGGTGTTTTTCCTTGGAAATCGACAGTAGAAAGTGAAGCAAAAAGTTCAGCCAACAAGTTCGCTCTCTCAACAGGTGTGGTTGCAATGGAATTATCTGGCCGTGTGAGTGGTAGTATGGTGGATTTGGTGAAATTTTGACTAACTGCCTTAGCGACTGACCAAAAGGACCTGGAATTGTTGGGACAAGCGAGAAGTTTGTTTCCAATTCGTTGATTGTGTGCCTCCTTGGTTTCGTCGATAATTCCTTTGCATCTGTTCCGGGCACGAACAAAGGTGTTGCGATTTATGGTGTTAGGATTTTCACGCCATTGTCGGTAGGCAATATGTTTAGAAGCAACAGCTTCTTTGCAACCAAGGCTTGCTGTTGGAGGGGTATTTCTTCGAAAAAAGGATGTAAGCTTCCATACCAGCCAAAATAACATCGGAGACCTCCCTGGCGCAGTCAGATGGGTTGTCGGATAGAAAACAAACGTTCATCCAAGGGAAAGTTCGAAAATATTCCATCAGATCTTCCCATTTAGCAGATTTGTAGTGCCAAATCTTGCGCGGCCTAGGCGCCTCTCCGTCACTGATTGGCAGGATACTCGATGTCGAAAGCAGTTTATGGTCGGAAGAACCCAACGGCGGATTTACGGTGACCGTGTAAATCTCCGGATTGGTGGTTAAAAACAGATCAAGAAGACTGGCGAACTCCCCGTCTCGATCAGGGATCCGTGTTGGTTCGTCAATAAGCTGAGTTAAGCTACAACTTATTGAGAATGATTCAGCTTCACGATCTTGTTCGTCGGTAGTATTTGAATATTTAAGCCAGTTGATATTGTGGACATTAAAATCGCCCAGGATGGCAATTTCGGCACATGGATAGTTAATTTGTAAATGATCGATGGTGTCTGCAAGAGAAGCGAAAAGTGTTCGAAAATTGGTATCACTTGGTGGTCGATACAGGATACAGATGAACCTTGTGGTTTTTTGAGTCGTTATTTTTAACCTCATAACATCAAAGTTTGGGGGCTCCAGAGCCTCTTCTCGTTGGCAAGAGAGGTCGCTTCTGACAAAAAGGCAGATTCCAAAGTTACGCCTAAATCGGGAATAGAAGTCGTACCCAGGATAAATCGGGACTAAAAGTCGTACCCAGGATAAAGATAGTTGACTGCTGTATGATGAAAACAGCATCCGTGCAGGACATCCTAAGTTTAAACTCTGTATTGTTCCTCTGATAAGGTAACGTACTAGTTGATTTTGTTTATTATTAGCTTAGCTGTAGCTAGGGAGTTTATTTCTCTGTAGCTTGCTGTTACCTTTTCCATTTGTGAACAGCAAAATTGTAGTGCCAGTACTCCATTCCCCTGTAATTTTATTTTAGGTAATGATTTTGCTGATTTGATCTGTTAGTCATCAGAGTTACTTTTCCTATACCATATATAGACTATTCACTCAAATGGCGGCTCCTCAATAGGAAATAAGCAGTGTAACAACTTCAAAGGCACCTATTTCATTAGCACATCTTTTGGCAAATTCTACGTATATCACATCATGTCCGGTCCGCTTCGGTTGTTGCTGTTCACCCAGGGATGCTTCTGCTGTCGACTATTTTGGTTGTCTAAAATTTACATAAAGTTACATAGTCCTAAAGAAAATAAGCACCTAATATTTTGATATATGGTAATACCATATTAGTCTGAACTTTTTCTATTATTACATCTCTTTTGTTAATCAAAACTTCATCATTTATTACTATCTCTGGTATTTTATTTCTGTATTTTTTTTCTTTCCTAAAAAGTTGTCTGTATTTCTTTTTCTATATAATTAGTGAATGTTAGTTCATTAGTTTCTGTTTTTTGACTTCAGATAAACACCATATCTGTGTGCCGTTTTTGATTTGAGTGACTAACGACGTAAAGTTATGGATTGTAATTCTCGTATGAATCTGCAGTTTGGGGCGTCAAATAATTTGGGCAAGCTTCATTTTTATTTTTGTGTTGCTTACTGTTTTCTTTATGGAATCATGGTATTCTGTTACGTCTGCCGTTTTGAATGGTAATGAAATTCAAAATCATTTTCAATTTAAAGTAGACCTGGAACTTCTTGAGTACACTACGCCCATGTTAATTAATATTAGTCCTGTTATATATATATATATATATATATATATATATATATATATATATATATATATATATATACAGTCGACACTGTTTATAGTGAAACTCTATATAGTGAAAAACTATTTATAGTGCAATTTTTTCAATTACCAATATAAAATACATACATAGCAATATATACGCAT
This sequence comes from Pachyrhynchus sulphureomaculatus, assembly GCA_019049505.1. NCBI lineage: Eukaryota > Metazoa > Arthropoda > Insecta > Coleoptera > Curculionidae > Pachyrhynchus > Pachyrhynchus sulphureomaculatus. The sequence continues at coordinate 77,232,976 of CM032455.1, forward strand.
TTTTTCTTTATATAGTAAAAAACTTTTTCTATAGTGAAATTTCGGTCAATATTTTGGTCTTTCACTATATAGAGAGTCGACTGTATATATATATATATATATATAAATATATATATATTGCATGAGCATATATAGAAAGCTCTGTTCAAAGTGGGTGCCGCGTTTGCTCACTGTTGATCAAAAACAAGAACGTATATATATATATATATATATATATACTTCACTCCGGATATATATATACATGAGATATTAGGAATTTTTTAAAGGTGATGTCACCACAGGTGAATGACAAAATTTTCGAATAACTAGACACATTCGATATAAAACTAGTGAATTGAAAGAAAAAATATGTTAAAAATTTCAAAATATCGAATATTAACAACATACAGAGTAGTAAAAAAAAGGTGCAATAAAATATAAATTACATTATTTACAATTTTTCAGTCAAAAGTTTTTTAGTTAGTGTAACAAATTTTGTACCTGATTAATTCCTACTGCAATTTATTTTTTTATCTAAAACTAACAATCTTACAGTTTTATGCATTATCACTGTTATAAGTATGGAGGACTATAAGAGAATACAACCACTTTTTAATCAGTTCAATATAACAGTTGGACAGCAATTATAGTGAAAATAACACACAAGGAGCTCCACATTTTGTTTAAAAACGAGATTATTTATTAAATTATTTTTCCTTTCTATTAACAGTGAGTGGCGTAAAACTAAATAAAAGTAGAATTGTATTCCAGTCAGAATCTAGAATGGCTCATAAGTTTCATAAAAGTGCTGAAAATAGAAAGGTATAAAAATAGTTCGATGCTCTGCAAAGCTACTGACGTAGACACAGGTAAAAAAACTTATAAAAATGGTATAGAGGGTGGATTGTAAAGTAAAAAGTAAGGTAAATCATGTTTTTTGCAAAAACAAACATTTATTTCTCAACATAAACTCCAGCGAATTCATTTGGTCCAGCGATACTCCAAAAAATTGTTTGGAACTGTGCATAATACTCGTTTACAGCACTGATAACCTCTTCATTCGACGACAATTTCATCCTTGCAAGTCAATTTTTGAGGTTAAGAAACAAAAAGAGTTACTTCAGGCCAAATCTGGGGAATAGGGTGGGTGGGGAACTATCTTGAAACCCAGCTCATGCCCTTTTGCCACTGCAACGGCCGATGTGTGAGCAGGCGCATTGCCCTTGTAACGGAGCACATTTTTGTACGCTAATCTTACTCGCTTCTGCTTCAACTCACTATGCAAACGGTCCAATAACGATGCATAATAAGAGCCAGTTACTATTTTAACCTTTTCCAAATAGTTAATCATGATGATATCCTGCGAGTGCCAGGAAATAGTGACCATCACTTTTCCCGACGATACAATTGTTTTCGCTTTTTTCGGTGCACTTTTACCTTTGCCAACCCACTATTTTGACTGCTGTTTTTTCTCCGGGGTGTAATGGTGGAACCACGTTTTATCTACAGTCACAAAACGACGCCAGAAGTCCTTCGGATTACGCTGTAACTTTTCCAAACACGATTTTGAAATGTTCTTCCTCATGCCTTTTTGGTCTTGAGTCAACAAACGCGGCACCCATCGCGCAACCAGTTTTTTTTTTTCATTTTTAGAACCTCATGCAGGGTATTATGCACCTGTTCATACGAGATGCCTACCATCTCGGCAGTCACACGAAGCTTAATAGGATGAGCTTCTATTATGATACCATAAATTTTATCGACCATCTCTTTAGAAGATACTTCAGTCGGGCGTCCTGAACGTGCAGCATCTGAAGTGCTCGTACGACCATGTTTAAATTTATGCAGCCACTTCCTTCAGTGCAGTTTCTTTCTGGGCCGCCGTCCACTTTTTTTTAAATAAAAATGTTTTATCTCTGGTCCACCCTCGGCTTTATTTATTTCTACGAAACGTATAACACCGATCATTTACAATACCTGCCAACAAACAAGTGCGCGTTACCTCTGTTGGAAACTTTGAACACAACCGTCACAAGAACCAAGTTTACCAAATTTCCCGCAATATCGTACAAATTTACTTATCAATTCACCCTCGTATTGCTGACTTTATAATTTAGTTAGTTTATACTACTCTGTTGTCATTTACAGACGACATAATCTAAAGACTCATAAAAATAAAATTATTACAAAACAAAGATTTTTATCAAATTTAATGATTTTATATAAATTTATCAAACTATTGTACGTGTACCGTAAACATATCTTTCCTTTGGCCGTTATTTAGAGTCAAAAGAGTGTTTATACCCTATTGAAACACAAATATCGATTTTTTTGCATATTACCACAGCGCATAGACTAGAGCTGTTAAAAAAAAGAGTTTTTCAAGGATAAGGAAGGAATTAAACTTTACAGCTCAAAACCTATTAATTTTACGTGAATTTTAACATTTATCAACTTTATCATATATAACAATTATAAAGCATAAGAATTGAATTAAAATTTCAAATTATATAAAAAGGATAACTTTCAATTGCAATTTTATGGATAAAATGATTCTTTGTTTTTTTAAAAACAGCATACAATCAATATGAAGAAAAATAATTGTAGTGCTTGTTAAAACCATTTTTTTTTAGAAAACGTGCATCCAAATGCTAATTCTTTTAAATTAGATTACCAATATAAATTTGGGACTGCAAACTAAATTGTTTTTAGCATTCTAAAATTAGTACAGTGTGTGAAGCACGTTGTAAAGTATTTCGTGTATAGTTAATAAATAAGGAGAAATGAATATAACAATTACTTACTTTACACTTAGTCTCACCATGCTGCTTCCTGAGGGTTTAGTGCTACCCCCTAAAGCGGGATAATTTTCTTTAGTTTTCTGATTGGCTTGGTGATTTCTTACAGTTCTAGTAATAGTTACTTCAGGTGTCGAATTACCTGATGAATTTGCCGTTATTGTTACTGCCGGAGCCGATCTCCCAGAAGATCCGCCTAGAATTTAAAATATGCTGTTACATAATATTATATTTAATGTTGTTTTTAGAAATCGGCATCTTACTGTCTTCATTACTACGTCCTTACGAACGCCTTGTGTTAAATTCTTATATATCAATTGTACGTGGCAGCTCTAACTTCACGGTATAGCTTCGGCTTATCAAGCGCAGGTTTGATCCCCGCTAGATGGGTATGTTAACTCTTGTGTGTACGTGTCTCTAAACCTAATAACAAGACATTCTGCCACATAGCAGACATTGGTAAACTCTGACGTCGACATGTGTTCTTCTCTTTCTCTTCCCCAATAGCACCTATATTTTAAGTTGGACTTGGATGGGTGGAGAGGAGACTACGATGGAAACTGCAGACCGAATGTTATTGGTGAAGAAATACTTGGACCAGAAATTACGAGAGATAGTATGCTTCTTATTTTTGAATGGATCGAAGGCCGTCATCAACGAAAACATACTGTGTGTCAATGCCTCGAAAATATCGACAAGTAGTAGACTGCTCCCGTCGAGGTTCGTGGTTCGTGGTAAGGAAGAAGTGCAAAACAAGACCGTGGAAATAGCAGAAAGAAAGTACCATCAGCCGATCATGTGAGTCGGATCCCACGTTAGGCAGTAATTCCCGTCTATTAGATGGTACTCGGGTTGGTTCATTTGCGTGCCTATATGTCTCCAAACAAATTTAAAATCAACTATAAGAATTTTTAATTGTTTCAGCAATAATTCTCTCTAAAAGAAATTTAAAAAAAAAATAGTAAAGTTATTTATTTATTCGTATCTTATATACTTTCCTTGTAAATGCAAGCTATAAAATGAACCCGAGTTTGACTTTTCCCCACAAAACAATAGCCTAAATCAAGAATTACCACTTCATATTTGAAATGATAGGTACTTTACGGTGAGATATTTATTTCAACTTTTTCACACTTAGTGCATGACGCGTTTCGTTACACATTAACTCCTGATGCGTTCGGTATCTCACAGATACGGAACGCATCCGAAATTATTTTGTAACGAAACTCGTCCTACATCAAGTGTGAAAAAATGGAAAATAGTGACAAAAATAGTATTTTCATTACATTCGTTATGCATTTCCAGCAAGTAACAGCCACTACAATTCAAAATTGATCCATATCGCTAGATATTGTCTTTATAGTTTGACGAGTTTATTTTTTAAATGATATGGTTTTTGTTACTCATACAAAAAAAATCGGATAAGTGCAGCTATTTAATCTTCCATGTAATATTACTTTAAAAACTTGTCAAATGTTTAATAATGTTTTGATCGAATGAACGAATGTAAGGATAAAAAACCTTCACTAAATATGTGAACAACCTTTCAAAACTTACCTAATGAAGGAAAATCATTGCTATTGAAGGCAGCATTACTAAATTTCGTATAATTTTTCGATGCCAAAGTCAGACCGCTAGGAGTAGGTGCTGAAGCACCGCCCAATGCTGGAAATTGATCTGAAGTCAAAGGATTTACAAATACCTGACGCTGTTGGTTCGAGGGACCACCGCCACCTGGTCCCCCCGGTTCGACGTTATAAGACGAATTCTCTTCATCAAATCTAAAACAGAGATATTATATAAATATTTTTACAGGCTGGCATCATGCTATTAGGTTTTTGTAAACAGTACTAAAATTTTGTATTTACACGTTTACGTCTCCCTTAATAATATTTCCAGGGCAGTATATTTGCAATTTACGGCCTCATTATGACCTTGAATATATATTTTTTTCAGAATTTTACCATTACTTTTCTTTTGCTTGCTACTTTTGATCAACGTAATATCTTTTGTAATTTATAGCTTTAAAACAGCATGGTTGGTAGATCTGTTCTCCTATCCATTTAAAACTTTCTAAATTTTATTGAAAGCTTCAAGAGTCTCTCTGAGATTTTTAGATCAAGGAGATATTAGTAGTATTGACCATTTTGATGGCCGCAAAATTTCCAAAAGATTAGTAGAATTTCAAATAACAAACAAAGTAAATTTAACGAGTATTTCAGAAATCTCCTGAGGGATCTTTACCTTGACGTGGTGGTGAGGCTTAAGACTGCATCCGTAACTATCCTCAAGGGGATGGGACGGGTGCGGTTCAACTAAGAGGGATCCTCCAAGCTAAGGTATAAGCTACCGTGTCGAGGGCTGCATGGCGCAGGTGGTGCTGCATCGTGAACGTTGCCTCCCGGATACCGGGCGACCTCCGGGAGTAACGAGCCAAGCCCCAACCATACGCGGCACTGGTTGGGTGAAATCGCAAATCCGCGGTACTATCTAGGAACACATAACAAAATAAAAATAAAACAACAACTGTCGCTGAAATCCTCCAGGGGGTGGCTGCCTTGGGTAGCGAACAACCGGAGGGCGAAGCGACACCTAACGCGGGGGCACCAACAGGCCCTAAACCCCGCGTTCGTTACAGCGGCGCGGCCACACGCTGTTTTAAAAAGCTGCGGAAGAGTGAAGTGGCTAACCAACCTGGGCACTCCTGCAGCAAAGAGGTGAGAGGCGGAACGACAACCCCGGCCCAAATGCTCAGGGATCAAAATTTTAAAATAGATTTTTGCAACATACGAGGTTTAAACTCGAACATAAATTCAATGCACCAACACCTGCAATCAAATAAACCTCATGTACTCCCTCTCTGTGAAACCAAGGTCAGTTCATCGACCAGCACAGACAACTATCTTTATCCGGGTACGACTTCTATTCCCGATTTAGGCGTAATTTTGCAATCTCTCTTTTTGTCAGAAGCGACCTCTCTTGCCAATGAGAAGAGGGCTCGGGAGCCCTCAACTTTGATGTTACATGGTTAAATATAACGACTCAACAAACCACAAGGTTCATTAGTATCCTCTATTGACCAGCAAGTGATACTAACACTTTTCGGTTCTCTTGCAGACACCATCGAAATTGCCATCCTGGGCGACTCTAATGTCCACAACATCAACTGGCTTAAATATTCAAATACTACCGACGAACAAGGTCGTGAAGCTGAATCATTCTGAATTAGTGTGGCTTAACTCAGCTTATTGATCAACCAATACGGATTCCCTGATCGCGACGGGGAGTTCGCCAGTCTTGATCTGTTTTTAACCACCAATCCGGAGATTTACACGATCACCGTAAATCCGCCGTTAGGTTCTTCCGACCATAAACTGCTTTCGACATCGAGTATCCTACCAATCAGTGACAGAGAGGCGCCTAAACCGCGCAAGATTTGGCACTACAGATCTGCTAAATGGGAAGATATCATGGAATTTATGCGAACTTTCCCTTGGTTAGACGTTTGTTTTCGATCTGACGACCTATCTAACTGCGCCAGGGAGGTTTCCAATGTTATTTTGGCTGGTATGGAAGCTTACATTCCTTTTTCCAAAAAATGTCCTTCCAAGGGCAAGCCTTGGTTTGACCGAAAATGCACAGAAGCTGTTGCTTCTAAACATCTTGCCTACCGACAATGGGGTGTAAATCCTAACATCATAAATCGTAACACCTTTGTTCGTGCCCGAAACAGAAGCAAAGAAATTATCGACGGGGAGGAACAAACAAAGGAGGAACACAATCAACGAATTAGAAACAAACTTCTCGCTTGTCCCAACAATTCCAGGTCCTTTTGGTCAGTCGCTAAGGCAGTCAAAACTTCACCAAATCCACCATACCACCACTCACACGGCCAGATAATTCTATTGCAACGACACCTGTTGAAAAAGCGAACTTGTTGGCTGAACTCTTTGCTTCACATTCTACTGTCGATTTCCAAGGAAACACACCACCTATTATTCCCATAGTGTAGTCAAGGTGCCCGATATTATCTTCAGACAGCGTATCATTAAACGTATTTTAATGAGGCTTGACACCAAAAAAGCTTCTGGCGCTGACGTAATACCTGCCATAGTTCTCAAAAACTGTGCGAGGAAACTAACAACAGTTTTCTGTAGACTTTTCAACCTATCCTACAGAAAGGAAATATTTCCTTCCTGCTGGAAATGTGCTACAGTTCAGCTGATACCTAAAAAAGGCAAGAAGACCTTGCCAAATAACTACCGACCAGTCGCACTGCTTTCAATAATATCGAAAGGCCTGGAAAAGGCTATCAACCAGCATCTTCTAAAATATCTTGAAGGATTCAACATTATTAGCGATAACAAATATGGCTTTCGTAAACATAGATCAACAGAAGATCTTCTGACTTATGTAACACATGTTTAGAACAACGCAATTGAACACTTTGGAGAATCTCGAGTGATTGCTTTTGACATATCCAAGACATTCGACCGTGTTTGGCTCGATGGACTGTTGGCTAAGCTGCGCTCTTGTGATAGGTCTGAACAGTTCTGTTTGTGGCTCTCATGTTTCCTCAGAGAGCGTTCTTTACGAGTAGCAATCGACGGATTTCTTTTTAACACCTTCACTATCAACGCCGGTGTGCCCCAAGGCTTCATACTATCTCCCACTCTCTTTCTTATTTACGATAACGATCTGCTGAGAAAGACGGGAAACCCAATCTACAGCTTTGCAGATGACAGTACGTTTATCTCTTCATTCACTTTGAACGCTCGAACATCGGCTACTCAGACGAAGAGACGGGAAGTCGTTCAAATTAACAAGGACCTGGAAGAAATTCTATCATGGGGTGACAATAAACAAGTGGAATTCAAAGCTACAAAAACCCAAGCGGCAGTATTTTCTAAAAAAGTTAACATTGCTGAACCAGACATAGTTATGGCGGGGCACGCCATTCCTCTAACATCGTCACTCAATTTGTTGGGGATTATTTGGGAGCAAATATGTCCTGGCATGAACATGTTGCAGGCATAGCAAGGAGAGCTTCTCAAAAGTTGGGAATATTATTTCGAACCAGAAAGCTTCACACTCCACAACAACTGTTAATTCTTGACAAAGCTCAAATTCGATCACTATGGAATGCTGCTCCCATGTTTGGGGCTCCGCTCCCAAACATACACTGTATTTGTTGGATTCTATTCAGAGAAAAGCGGTTCGTCTGATTGGAGACCCGGAACTGACCGGTGGCCTTGATTCGCTAGAACATCGAAGAACGGTTGGCAACTTGAGTGTATCCCACAAATTTTTCATGGAAAGTGTTCGAAGGATGTAGCCAGCTTAATTCCTCCCAGAGCGGTGCATGTTAGAAATACACGTCGCGATAATAATTCACATCCTTATGAGGTTCAGCTTGTTACGATCTTCAAGCAGCCTTTTATATGGAGAACATCATCCCTCTGAAATAATTTGCCCAGGACTGTGTTTCCCACCGAGTACAATTTACAGCGATTCAAGAACAACGTGAATCGCTTTTTTTTTTTCCGCACACGTGTCGCTCCTGCAACACGTGTGCCACAAAAAAAAACTATTTTTCCTTATAAACTTTAAATAAAACAATCCTTCAAAAAATAATATTCAAAGAGGTAATAATAACAGCGAAAAGAATATTAATTCTAAATTAAGCCTTGTTTACTGGAATTGCAAAGTGCCCAACCACACTTATTTCGACTGCGAAATTTCTAGACGCCTGTTTTGCTTTAAATGCGGTGAAGCGGATGTCAGGATACCTACAGCCCAAAATGTTCAAAAAAAGAATGAGGTAGGGGCTTCTTAGGGACAGACGATCTATTCCAAGAAATTTCGCCTTTTTTCTTTTGTCAAATCACAAATTTATCATAACTTCCAATGTTTCTACATTAAATCAGTAACGTTTTAAAAATGAAAATAAACAATAATATTTTAGTGAACCAGAATTGGATATGGAAAATTCCTTATATTTGATTCCAATACTAGTACTTCTGTTGTTGGTTATAGAGATATGGAGGTTTTAGATCGCTTAGGCCTAACAAGATGTAAGAATGTTACCAAACCAGATGGTCGTCAATAAGATGTCTTGGGGACAGTTAATTTGGCCTTAGTTTTTAAACTTTAGTGAATAATGCCGCAGTATTTCCATCTTTATCACAAAATTTTATATTTGGGTGTGATTTTGCAAGAAAATGTTAAATTTTAGTTAATTAAACATAATTCGTCGCGTGTATAATTTTAGCATTGATTTTCCGCCGAATACAACAATAAGTTCTTTTCATAGCCTTTTCAGCACCTAAATACAGTAGATTCACTGACAGAACGTTCACCGGCACAAGGAGTGATTGATTTTTAACTGACTTTAAATACGAGTGATGCGACCCCTATTAAAGCTTAACCTTTCGTTATGTCTCCATATATGTCAAAATTCTTAATGGAGAGTTAAATTAGGAAAAGTTGAAGAGGCCCTGGTATTTTCCTGTTCCATTAGTAAATAAATCTAACGGACCGTCTCAGTGATATAATGGAATTAAATAACTAATTTTTAATAAACATCGAAAGAATCCTAAACTCAGTTTGTAAAGCTAAATATATACTGTAAATAGGTCTCAGGAAAGCAGATTCAATTGGGCGTCTAAAGAAAAAAATAACTGTTGCAGTTGTTGGCAGGGTATTATTTCCATTTGTAAGCTTTTTGGTCTTAAGAATGCAGTCCAGACTCAGCAACGCCTGGTCGATGCTATATCCGGTCCAAAGTATGAACCTAATATCTTTACTTATCCGAATGACATTTTGGTAGCATCGGAAGATGAGATGAGAAGTCTCATATTCGTATTCTTACCAAGGTCAGAGACAAACTAAAAAATGCAGGAGTTCGAAAAATGAGATTTCTTTAAAACTTTATTAACATTTTTGGATTTTATTGTTGGTTTAAACTCATTGTGGACAGACCCAGACGAGGTAATGGTAAATTACAAGAGGAGTACCAATATTAGTGAAGTGAAACAAATGCATTCTTGGTACCAGCTTTTTATAAAGATCTTGTGAAAGGACGCAAAAATGACGGTCATCCAGTAGACCAACGCTGCAGAAGAATCTTTTGGTAAAATTAGGAAACTTAGTAGTTGTGTCGATTTTAGCACAAGATTTTTCTCAGCGTTTTTTTGAGGAAGTTCTAACATAGAAAATTATTGGCGAGGAACAAGCGATTGCTTATACTAACTAATTTGTAGTTGAAAAATGGTAATTCCTGTTTTATTCGAGAAATTCCGTCCTGATATCGAACGAGTTTCTTTTACATTTATAACTAATCATTATGGTTTATTGTGGCTTAATTCTATTAGGCATCCTATGAACTGGCAGGCTGAATAATCAGACCACTACAGTATGCTTTCGATTTGGTACATTATGTTGTATTCAGCATGATCAGGAAGCTGAAGAATCAAGTTTCAATATCCAGAATGAAGTAATAGTTGGTGCTGTTGATATTGAACGTATCGATCATTTAGGCCAAAAAATGTTAAACTCTCCTGAGAATTAGGCCCAGTGGAAAGTAGAAAATGATTTGGCATTAAATTTGTCACAAATCGTGTTTCTTTGAAAGTTACTATTCCTGAATGGAAATTGTTGATTCCTAAATCAAAGCGTGAGGAAATCATTAAATCATGTAATAATCGTAGTTATGCTCACGTTGGTTTTTATAAAAATTTCTGTCTATTATAAAACCAATATTACTAATACTATTATTACTAAAGATGTGCTAAGATGCATTAAAATTTATTAGAGTTTGTAAGGTCTGTAGAACTCAGAAATCTCCAAATACTTTACCTATGAGGGCTTATTGCCAAAAAAAAAAGGCTGTTAGTTATCATTTTAAAGTCATATTTTTGAGCTTAATAGACCCAATTCCACGATCAAAAAAGGGAATAAAGGGCTTCTAGTAGTTTCATATTAGTTTACAAAGTATACGTTGCTGCTTTCTTTAAGGAGTTTTAAAGCTCAGTATATTAAGGACGTTATCAGGCACACATTTTACCACAAAAACTTTTAAAAATTTAAGTGATACATATGGTCTTAGTATTCAATCTATTCCGGCCTATCCTCCACAATGTAACTTAGATAGAAATAATAGGTACAGCTATTCGAAGCTATGTAGATCTTCACGACAATTGGGAAAAATAAATTGCCAAAATGCAATAGAATATCGATATTTCTAAACATGAAATCACAAGTATTACTCTAGCTTTTTTAGTACACGACAGGCATATTTCTTTTCCAGGAGAGTATTAAAAAAAATTTAATTTAGACATCAGTGCTGACGATAAAATAATTCCTGGCGATAGGAATGCTTACGCTACAAATTTAACACGTTTAAAAAATATTTTTATAGAGATACAGGATAAATCTTACAATAGACCAGTTTTAATCGAGAATAGCATAAAAATAAAATTCCTTCGAGCGCTGTAGATCAGTTTACTTCAAAGTTAGGACCTAAATTCAATGTATTAGAAGTAAAAAGATGTCTAATTTTGTCTATGATTCAAATAATACAGACGGAAGTAAAGCTACTAAGTGGTACAGATATATCAAAGACTTCAAACCTTTTAAATCTCTGATCTCAGATGATTTCAATTCGAAATTATTAGAAGAGGATCTACTATTTTATTGCTATTTTATAATGGCTTCAATTTTTTTTTCTGGTTTAATAATATTTAGAACTTGCCTTATTCTGACGACGACCCTATTGTTGCTCGTCAGATGATTTAGTGCATTTGTACTTGATCACACCCAGAATTATTTTGAATTTTATGTATGATACTTTTGTTCATTCTCCTAGGCAAATATGTATAACTGACATATCAAGAACCAGTTTGATTTTTACAATATTTGCTTTGAGTAATATATGGTTTACTTATTTTTAGAGACAAATTTGCACAACTGCCACATCCAAAATAATTTTTCTTCCAAACTAATGAAGTTCTCTGTGGTCAAAGTGAATTCTGGAAGATTAGTTATCCACGGGATACATTTTTCTGATTATATATACATTTAGTATATGTGGAACCATTTTTGTAAGTGACTGCTTATTTTTAAATCAAGTTTCGATACTTTATTGTTTTTAGATTTATTGTTTTCCTCTTCTGAGCCTAGTAAAACATGTTTCTAGTTTTTCATTACTTTTTTTTAAATTTGCCAAAATATTACGAAAAGTAGTTTTTAAAGTTTTTTTAAATTCTTTTTATGAAGAGTAACAAGTTATTTGACTGTTCCGTTTTTTCTTTTTATGGTCAATTTTGAAGTTTTTTTATTGCTTTCAACAAAGGAATTTGGTGCAAATAACACTTAAATAAGTATTATATCCCATAAGCCTTTTATTTTTTAGGATAACTTTACTACCGCTGGATAATTTTCCAGAAAATACATATTCCTTCTTAAGTCCGTTTCATTTTTAAATCTGAAGGCTATTTTTATATTTTTTTTTAATTCCTACTGCACTTTGGAATATTCCATCAAGAAACATATACCTCTTATTTCTTGTTTGGGGGACCCGAGGTTGTGATGTGTCTCTCTCATTTTTAGATGTGCTATGATATGTATATCATAGCACATCGTAAATAAAATAATAAATAAATAAATAATATATATACATATATATATATATATATATATATATATATATATATATATATATATATATATATATATATATACATGCATACGTACATACATATATATATATATATATATATCTATATCTATATCTATATATATATATATATCTATATATATATATATATATATATATATATATATATATATATATATATATATTATATAGATATAGATATAGATATAGATATAGATATAGATATATATATATATATATATATATATATATATATATATAGATATATATATATATATATATATATATATGAATAAGAGGTATATGTTTCTTGATGGAATATTCCAAAGTGCAGTAGGAATTAAAAAAAAATATAAAAAATAGCCTTCAGATTTAAAAATGAAACGGACTTAAGAAGGAATATGTATTTTCTGGAAAATTATCCAGCGGTAGTAAAGTTATCCTAAAAAATAAAAGGCTTATGGGATATAATAATACTTATTTAAGTGTTATTTGCACCAAATTCCTTTGTTGAAAGCAATAAAAAAACTTCAAAATTGACCATAAAAAGAAAAAACGGAACAGTCAAATAACTTGTTACTCTTCATAAAAAGAATTTAAAAAAACTTTAAAAACTACTTTTCGTAATATTTTGGCAAATTTAAAAAAAGTAATGAAAAACTAGAAACATGTTTTACTAGGCTCAGAAGAGGAAAACAATAAATCTAAAAACAATAAAGTATCGAAACTTAATTTAAAAATAAGCAGTCACTTACAAAAATGGTTCCACATATACTAAATGTATATATAATCAGAAAAAATGTATCCCGTGGATAACTAATCTTCCAGAATTCACTTTGACCACAGAGAACTTCATTAGTTTGGAAGAAAAATTATTTTGGATGTGGCAGTTGTGCAAATTTGTCTCTAAAAATAAGTAAACCATATATTACTCAAAGCAAATATTGTAAAAATCAAACTGGTTCTTGATATGTCAGTTATACATATTTGCCTAGGAGAATGAACAAAACTATCATACATAAAATTCAAAATAATTCTGGGTGTGATCAAGTACAAATGCACTAAATCATCTGACGAGCAACAATAGGGTCGTCGTCCGAATAAGGCAAGTTCTAAATATTATTAAACCAGAAAAAAAATTGAAGCCATTATAAAATAGCAATAAAATAGTAGATCCTCTTCTAATAATTTCGAATTGAAATCATCTGAGATCAGAGATTTAAAAGGTTTGAAGTCTTTGATATATCTGTACCACTTAGTAGCTTTACTTCCGTCTGTATTATTTGAATCATAGACAAAATTAGACATCTTTTTACTTCTAATACATTGAATTTAGGTCCTAACTTTGAAGTAAACTGATCTACAGCGCTCGAAGGAATTTTATTTTTATGCTATTCTCGATTAAAACTGGTCTATTGTAAGATTTATCCTGTATCTCTATAAAAATATTTTTTAAACGTGTTAAATTTGTAGCGTAAGCATTCCTATCGCCAGGAATTATTTTATCGTCAGCACTGATGTCTAAATTAAATTTTTTTTAATACTCTCCTGGAAAAGAAATATGCCTGTCGTGTACTAAAAAAGCTAGAGTAATACTTGTGATTTCATGTTTAGAAATATCGATATTCTATTGCATTTTGGCAATTTCTTTTTCCAATTGTCGTGAAGATCTACATAGCTTCGAATAGCTGTACCTATTATTTCTATCTAAGTTACATTGTGGAGGATGGCCGGATTGTGGCCGGAATAGATTAAATACTAAGACCATATGTATCACTTAAATTTTTAAAAGTTTTTGTGGTAAAATGTGTGCCTGATAACGTCCTTAATATACTGGGCTTTAAAACTCCCTTAAAGAAAGCAGCAACGTATACTTTGTAAACTAATATGGGCTACTAGAAGCCCTTTATTCCCTTTTTTGATCGTGGAATTGGGTCTATTAAGCTCAAAAAATATGACTTTAAAATGAAAACTAACAGCCTTTTTTTTTTGGCAATAAGCCCTCATAGGTAAAGTATTTGGAGATTTCTGAGTTCTACAGACCTTACAAACTCTAATAAATTTTAATGCATCTTAGCACATCTTTAGTAATAATAGTATTAGTAATATTGGTTTTTATAATAGACAGAAATTTTTATAAAAAACCAACGTGAGCATAACTACGATTATTACATGATTTAATGATTTCCTCACGCTTTGATTTAGGAATCAACAATTTCCATTCAGGAATAGTAACTTTCAAAGAAACACGATTTGTGACAAATTTAATGCCAAATCATTTTCTACTTTCCACTGGGCCTAATTCTCAGGAGAGTTTAACATTTTTTGGCAACTAAATGATCGATACGTTCAATATCAACAGCACCCAACTATTACTTCATTCTGGATATTGAAACTTGATTCTTCAGCTTCCTGATCATGCTGAATACAACTAAAACCAAATCGAAAGCATACTGTAATGGTCTGATTATTCAGCCTGCCAGTTCATAGGATGCCTAATAAGAATTAAGCCACAATTAACCATAATGATTAGTTATAAATGTAAAAGAAACTCGTTCGATATCAGGACGGAATTTCTCGAATAAAACAGGAATTACCATTTTTCAACTACAAATTAGTTAGTATAATTTTCTATGTTAGAATTCCTCAAAAAAAGCGCTGATGTTCCGACCACAACTATCATCATGCCCAATAATTTCTTCTATGTTAGAATCTTTCCTCAAAAAAACCGCTGAGAAAAATTACTTCTGCAGGTTGTCTAGTTAAACTAAAAAAAAACTCTGAAATCGACGACAAACTACTAAGTTTCCTAATTTTACCAAAAGATTCTTCTGCAGCGTTGGTCTACTGGATGACCGTCATTTTTGCGTCCTTTCACAAGATCTTTATAAAAAGCTGGTACCAAGCTAATGCATTTGTTTCACTTCACTAATATTGGTACTCCTCTTGTAATTTACCATTACCTCGTATGGGTCTGTCCACAATGAGTTTAAACCAACAATAAAATCCAAAAATGTTAATAAAGTTTTAAAGAAATCTCATTTTTCGAACTCCTGCATTTTTTAGTTTGTCTCTGACCTTGGTAAGAATACGAATATGAGACTTCTCATCTCATCTTCCGATGCTACCAAAATGTCATTCGGATAAGTAAAGATATTAGGTTCATACTTTGGACCGGATATAGCATCGACCAGGCGTTGCTGAGTCTGGACTGCATTCTTAAGACCAAAAAAGCTTACAAATGGAAATAATACCCTGCCAACAACTGCAACAGTTATATTTTTTTCTTTAGACGCCCAATTGAAATCTGCTTTCCTGAGACCTATTTACAGTATATATTTAGCTTTACAAACTGAGTTTAGGATTCTTTCGATGTTTATTAAGAATTAGTTATTTAATTCCATTATATCACTGAGACGGTCCGTTAGATTTATTTACTAATGGAACAGGAAAATACCAGGGCCTCTTCAACTTTTCCTAATTTAACTCTCCATTAAGAATTTTGACATATATGGAGACATAACGAAAGGTTAAGCTTTAATAGGGGTCGCATCACTCGCATTTAAAGTCAGTTAAAAAATCAAATCACTCCTTGTGCCGGTGAACGTTCTGTCAGTGAATCTACTGTATTTAGGTGCTGAAAAGGCTATGAAAAGAACTTATTGTTTGTATTCGGCGGAAATCAATAGCTAGAAAATATACACGCGATTATGTTTAATTAACTAAAATGTAACATTTTTCTTGCAAAATCACACCCAAATATAAAATTTTGTGATAAAGATGGAAATACTGCGGCATTATTCACTAAAGTTTAAAAACTAAGGCCAAATTAACTGTCCCCAAGACATCTTATTGACGACCATCTGGTTTGGTAACATTCTTACATCTTTGTTAGCCTAAGCGATCTAAAACCTCCATATCTCTATAACCAACAACAGAAGTACTAGTATTGGAATCAAATATAAGGAATTTTCCATATCCAATTCTGGTTCACTAAAATTTTATTGTTTATTTTCATTTTTAAAACGTTACTGATTTAATGTTTGGAATGATAATTTGTGATAAGTCATTTGTGAAAATATTGAAAGGAGCCCCTACCTCATTCTTTTTAACATGAACATGTTTGGGGACTTGTGATGTGTAACCTATAAGGATGTGAATATTATACGTGTATTTCATCACCGCTAGGAATAAGCTCCATAAGAAACATATACCTCTTATTTCTTGTTTGGGGGATTGTGATATCTATATATATATGATATGTATATATATATCGTATATAAATAAATAAATATATATATATATATATATATATATATATATATATATATATATATATATATATATATATATATATATATATATATATATATATATATATATATATATATATATATATATATATCTATATATATATAATATATCTATATATATATATATATATATATATATATATATCTATATAATATATATAAAATGCAACGTCTCTCTGTCTGTCTGTCCGTTAGTGCGCCTATCACTAAAAAACCACTTATCTGATTTGCGTACTTTTTTTTTTAAAACATACATATGTTCTCTGGCCAGGTTATAGGCTATATTTTTATTACGATAGGTAGCATAAGGAATGAGCAGTGACGTAAAATAGTGAATGATGTCGGAAATAAGTTTGCCGCTAGCGCGTGCCTTTGCAATACACAGCCTAAACCATTAAATATGGAACAATATTATGTAGCAAAGAATATCTGTAATATATAATCTATATAATATACAAAATGCAATGTCTCTCTGTCTGTCTATCTGTCCATTAGTACGTTTATCACGCGGGAACCACTTATCCGATTTACCTGTCTTTTTTAAATTCATGCATATATTCTTTGGCCAGGTTATATAATAATAATAATAATCTATATCTATAATATATATAATGCAATGTTTGTCTGTCTGTCTGTCTGTCCGTTAATGCGCTTATCCCTCGAGAACCACTTATCCGATTTACGTGATTTTTTAAATTCATACATATGTTCTCTGACCAGGTTATAGGTATATATTTTATATATATTACATCTATAATATATATAAAATATCTGTCCGTATGTCTGTCCGTTAGTGCGCTTATCACTGGAGAACCACTTATCCGATTTTCGTACTTTTTTTTTAAAAACATACATATGTTCTCCGGCCAGGTTACAGGCTGAATGAGCAGTGACAATAATAGTAAATTAAGTCGGACAAAGTTTGCCGCTAGCGCGTTCTCTTGCAATACACAGTCCAAACCACTAAATATGGAACAATATTATTTAGCAGAGAATATCTATAATATATATAAAATGCAATGTCTCTCTGTCCGTCTGTCTGTCTGTCTGTCTGTCCGTCCGTCCGTTAGTATGTTTATCACTGGAGAACTTCTTATCCGAGTTCGTGCTTTTTTTTTAAACATACGTATGTTCTCTGGCCAGGTTATAGGATATATTTTATTAGGTGACATAAGAAATAAGCAGTGACGATAATAGTGAGTTAAGTCGGAGAAAAGTTTGCCGCTAGCGCGTTCTCTTGCAATACACTCCCTAAAGCATTAAATATGGAACAATATCATGTAGCCAAGAATACAATATATATAAAATGCAACGTCTCTCTGTCTGTCTGTCTGGCCGTTAGTGCGCTTATCACTCGAGAACCACTTATCTGATTTACGTGTTTTTATAAATTTATACATATGTTCTATATAATTCGATATAAGCCTAGATAATGAGAGATAAGGTGAGATAATGGGAGATATGGAGAAATAATGGGAGATAAGTCGAGATAAGCCTCGATAATGGGAGATAAGGTGAGTTAGTGGGAGATAAGTATAAATAATGGGAGATAAGGAGGGATAATGGGAGATAAGCAGAGATAAGTCTAGATAATGGGAGTTATGGTGAGATAATGGGAGATAAGGAGAAATAATGGGAGATAAGGAGAAATAATGGGAGATAAGTCGAGATAAGCCTAGATAATGGGAAATAAGGTGAGATAATGGGAGATAAGGAGAAATAATGGGAGATAAGAAGAATAATGGGAGATGAGCAGAGATAAGCCTAGATAATGGAAATTATGTAGAGATAATGGGAAATAAGGAGAAATATTGGGAGATAAGGAGAAATAATGGGAGATATTTCATTACGTTGGGTAACATAAGGAATAAGCAGTAACGATAGTAGTGAATCAAGTCCACGCGAGCGGAGCCGCGGGCCCGGCTAGTGTAGTATATATATATATATATATATATATATATATATATATATATATATATATATATATATATATATATATATATATATATATATATATATATATATATATATATATATATATATATATATATATATATATATATATATATATATATATATATATATATATATATATATATATATATATATATCTATATATATATATATATATATATATATATATATATATATATATATATATATATATATATATATATATATATATATATATATATATATATATATATATATATATATATATATATATATAATACATATATATATATATATATATATATATATATATATATATATATATATATATATATATATATATATATTTATATATATATATATATATATATATATATATATATATAATACACATATATATATATATATATATATATATATATATATATATATATATATATATATATATATATATATATATATGAAAATAATTTCATTTATTCAAAAATATTGTTTTAATTCACTAGAAATAAAGGACAGACAAGGTAAAAATCGATATGAAATAGATCACAACCTGTTCGGGTCCCGCAAAAGTATAGATTAAAAAGATGCGCTACGTTTATTGAAAGTAGATATTCAAAAGTGAAACTAGTGGTAAAAAAAAAAATATAAACAAATAGCCTAATATTCAAAAATGAACAAAGAACCGTAAATGTATTTTCTGCAAAATTACCGCACTGTAAATCTTATCAAGCAAGATGTAAAATATAAATAGGCAAAATTATAAAACTGTTCTTACAAGTGTCCATGTAACATGATGGAAAGTAGCCGTATTGTAAAAAATGAATGTTACATTTTTCCCTCTTGACAAAAAAAGAAAAAAACGGATTAGTCAAATAGAAAAAAACTCTTCATTAAAAATTTTAAAAAAATTTTAATTGCAAACTACGTTTTCGTACCCATCCTTTTGGCAAAGTTGGTAATATATAATATATAGTAATGATAAAATATATAATATATGTATTACTAGGCTCATAAGAGGAAAACAATAAATCGTAATAATATATACATATAATATATATATATATATATATATATATATATATATATATATATATATATATATATATATATATATATATATATATATTACCAACTTTGACAAAAGGATGGGTAATACACGTAGTTTGCAATCCAAAATATTTTCAAAATTATTAATTTGAGTTTTTTTCTATAAAAAAGCCTAATCAACTATCCGCTGTTTTTTGTCAAGAGGGAAAAATGTAACATTCATTTTTTACAATACGGCTACTTTCCATCATGTTACATGGAACTTGTAAGAACAGTTTTATAATTTTGTATTTATATGTTTACATCTTGCTTGATAAGATTTTCAGTGCGGTATTTTTGCAATTTACGGTCTCTTTGTCACCTTGAATATTATTCTTGTCAGAATTTTACCACTAGTTTCATTTTGCTATCTACTTTTAATAAACGTAGCGCATTTTTGTAATTTATACTTTTAGACCAGAACAGTTGGTGGATCTATTTCCATATCGATATTTTACCTTGTCTGTCCTTTATTTCTAGTGAACTTAAAACAATATTTTTGAATAATGTCTGAAATTATTTTCAATTAAGGAGTTAATGTTCACAATCTTTTTTTGCTCAGCTTGTCGTGATGAACCGGTTAGTTTCCCATGAACAGGCGGCGCAGTAGCAGAGTATTGTCTTACTGTTTATTCATCTGGTTTTTTTTTGACGCCCTGATAAGTACGGCTATTTTGCAGTTTTATATCAGAAGCTCATTTTTTCAGGTAGGTTCCAAATGTTCTTTGCCAGTTCTTCGATTTTTTTCCCGATTCGTCCTGAAATTCCAATAAAGGAAACTGTTCTCGTTTCTTTACAGCTGGTGACACGACACAATGTTCACAATTCGTTCTTGAAATTACCTTTCAACCATGTTGAGAAGTCAATAAGGTAAAATTATTTAGAAAAACTAAACTAGTGGCTCAATCAATGGGATACATAGTCTTGAGTCGCCTATTCCAAACAGTTGAAGTTCTCCTCGTAACGAACTATTTAATGAGAGTAGTATAACGAAATCCAAGCTGACTCTATCATAAATTTTTGCACCTCCAAAGCCAAGAAAAATGTATAAAACTGCTCAATTAGCAGACTGTATGTGTGTGCACTGACTGAAGAGATGCAAAATAAAAAGCAAATAATTATATCAGCTGTGTATAAACCTAGCGCGTGCAGTATTACATTTTATAAATATTGTATATGTATGTGTACTACGACGTCTGCTTATAACGAACCCGTTTACAGCGAATTTCCGGTTAAAATGAACTATATTATAATGCACGAAAAACTTCCATGAGACCAATGCAAAGTTTTATCGGTTATAACGAGCCAAATTTGGATGTTTTGTGTCCGTTTATAACGAACTTGCCACTCCCTGTGCTCGATGTTGCGCGACTTCATCTAGGGAATTCACCGAAACTCGCTGGGAACCCCTATTCTACTTGTTTCCGCCGCGACGCTAGTTCGAGTAGTATTATTTTCAATTCACTTGTTGTGTTATGTGGTTCTAATACATATTTGATCGATCATAGTAGCAAAGTGAATGTTCAAGTTTTTATTTTAAAATGAGTACACAAAAACGTAATGGGTTTACTTTAAAAGACAAACACGATATTATAAGGAAAATAGCAAATGGAGTTTAACAAAGTGATGTTGGCAAACAGTTCAATCAATCTAGGATAAAAAAACACTTTAGTTGTAAAAAAGTAAGAAAAACTACATATGACCAAGTCGATAAAGGACTTCTTAAATGGTTTAGTCAGAAACGACATGAACATGTTCCTATTACCGGTTTTACAAGAGAAAGCTAGTAAATTGGGAAGGAAAATAAAGGCCACCTAGTTTAACTGTTCTAGAAGTTGGATTGAACGATTTAAAAAGCGACATAATATTAGTGGGGGTAAGACAGTAGGAGAAACTGCAGGAGTGGATATGACTGTTGTTGATCAGTGGTTGGCCAATGTATGACCGGAAATTCGAGAAAGTTATGAATATGTGGACATTGTAATGCAGATGAAACGGGTTTCTTTTACAAGATGGCGTCTGATAAGACATCAGAGTTTGTCGGAGAGAATGGTGCTGGTAGAAAATTATCAAAAGTAAGGATTACTGTGTTGGTAACTGCAAATATATCTGGAACAGAGAAGAGAAAATTGTTGGTGATAGGAAAGTCCACCAATCTCAGGTATTTTAAAAACAAACATTTACCAGTAAAGCACAAATGAAACAGTAAAGCCTGGATGACATCAGAATTTTTTAAAATCGCACCGATCGAATGGGACAAAGAATTAAAATTCACAAACAGAAAAATATTACTTTCGATTGACAACTCTCCAGCGCACCCTAAAGTTGATCTATAGCAAATAAAATTGGTTTTTATGCCTCCAAACACAAGTGCAAAGCTCCAGTCTACGGATCAAGGTGTGATAATTCTTTAAAATGTCATTATAGAAAGATTTTACTTATGAAAATGTTAGAAACGATCGATAAAGGTAACATTTTTTCTGTAACTATTTTGGACGCTATAAACTTTATCCATAGGGCTTGGCAAAGAGTCACTAGAGAATTCATTAGAAACTGTTTTAAGCATGGCGGATTTTTAAGGAAGGACTGTAGATATGACTCAGATGAAGAGCTGTTGACTCAGTGCATTCAACAAAGTACAGTGGAAATCGAGATTAAGATATTTAATCATATCAATTTTGAAGAATATGTATGTGCTGATAATGAATTAATGACGAGAGAAATATTAACTGATAATCAAATTGTGACATTAGTGACTTCTGGAAAGATTTTTAAGCGATAATGACGAGCTTGGAGAAGGAGATAATATTTATGTTCTATCCATTTCAGAAATGACTAAGAGAAATGACTGAAACTCGAAATTGAAGAGTGGTTCATTATTAAATCACCGTAATTGGATTAATGATATTTTTACAAATTAAAAAGTTAACCTAAATATATTATTTTTAATATGTTTATTTCAGATTGTACATTTCAAAAAATTAAATTTGAATAAAGGTGTTAAAACTGATAAATACTAAATACTTTTTTTATGAGCCTAGCACACGTGCTGCAGGGAAATTCCTAAAGTGCTACAGGAGCGAGACGTGGGCGGAAAAAGCGATTCACATTGCTCTTGAATTGCTACATGGTAAATTGTACTCGGTCGGAAACATAGACAAATTATTTCAAAGGGATGAGGCTCCATATAAAAGACTGCTTGAAAAGGGTTGTATGAAGAGTAACGAGCTGAACCTCATACAGATGTGAAGTATTAG
The DNA here is from genome assembly GCA_019049505.1 of Pachyrhynchus sulphureomaculatus. Lineage (NCBI taxonomy): Eukaryota > Metazoa > Arthropoda > Insecta > Coleoptera > Curculionidae > Pachyrhynchus > Pachyrhynchus sulphureomaculatus. The sequence goes on from CM032455.1 coordinate 77,256,041, forward strand.
CGCGATGTGTATTTCTAACATGCACCGCTCTGGGAGGAATTAAGCGGGCTATATCCATTGAACACATTCCATGAAAATACTTGTAGAATAGACTCAAGTCGCCTACCGTTCTTCGATGTTCCAATAAATCAAGGTTGCTGGCCAGTTCCGGGTCTCCAGTCAGGCGAACAGCTCTCTTCTGAATATAATCCAACAAACAAGTGTATGTTTGGGAGCACAGCCCCAAATATTAGAGCAGTATTCCATAGTTGCTCAAATTTGAGCTTTGTACAGAATTAACAATTGTTATAGAGTGTAAAGTTTTCTAGTTCGAAATAATAGTCCCAATTTTTGAGAAGCCCTCTTTATTATGCTTGCAACATGTTAATGCCAAGACATATTTGCTCCCAAATTAACGCCCAGAAAATTGAGCGACGATGCTAGAGGAATGGAGTGCCCCGACGTAACTATGCCGGGTTCAGCAACGTTAACTTTTTTAGAAAAAACTGCCGCCTGGGTTTTTGTAGCGTTAAATTCTCCTTGGTTTCTGTCAAGATAGAATTTCTTCCAGGTCTTTGTTAAGTTGAACGACCTCCTGAAGTCTGCGGAAATTTGCATGAGTAGCCGATGTTCAAGCATTCAGAGTGAATAACAAGATAAGCGTACTGTCATCTGCAAACCTGTAGATTGGATTCCTGGTAGGAGACAGTATGGAGCTCTGGGGCACATCGGCATTGATAGTGAAGGTGTTAGAAAGAAATCCGTCGACTGTCACTCGTAAAGAACGCTCTTTGAGTAAACATGAAAGCCGCAAACAGAACTCTTCAGACATCATAGAAGAGTGTAGCTTAACCAACAATCCATTGTTCCAAACATGGTCGAATGCCTTGAATATATCAAGTTGGGTTGTTCCAAAGTTGTGTTACATCAGTTAGAAGATCTCCTGTTGATCTATGTTTACGAAAGCCCTATTGATAGCCGCTAATAATGTTGAATCCGTCAAAATATTTTAGAAGATGCTGATTGATAGCCTTTTCCATGACATTCAATATTATTGAAAGCAGTGCGACTGGTCGATAGTTGTTTGGCACGTCTTCTTGCCTTTTTTGGGTAATGGCTGAACTGTGGCGCATTTCCAGCAGGAAGAAAATATTCCTTTTTTGTAGGATAGATTGAAAAGTGTACAGAAAACTGGTGTTAGTTCTCTCACGCAGTTTTTGAGTACTATGGTAGGTATTCCGTCAGCGCCAGAAGCTTTTTTGATGTCTAGCTTCATTAAAATAGGTTTTATGATGTGATGTCTGAAGATAATTTCGGGCATCCTTGACAGCAATATGGGAATAATAAGTGGTGTTTTTCCTTGGACGTCAACAGTAGAATGTGAAGCAAAGAGTTCAGTCAATAAGTTCGCTTTCTCAATAGGTGTTATTGCAATAGAATTATCTGGCCGTGTAAGTGATGGTGTAGTGGGTTTGGTGAAATTTTGACTAACTGCCTTAGCGACTGACCAAAAGGACCCGGCAAGTTGCAGTTTGTGTCTACTACCTAAGTTATTTTCAGACAAACAGTAAGATTAGGAAGGATTAAGAAGGAATATTTTCGAACTTTCCCTTGGATGGACGTTTGTTTTCGATCCGACAACCCATCTGACTGCGCCAGGGAGGTCTCCGATGTTATTTTGGCTGATATGAAAGCTTACATCCCTTTTTTGAAGAAATGCCCCTCCCAACGGCAACCCTTGGTTTAACCGAAAATGCAAAGAAGCTGTTGCTTCTAAACATCTTGCCTACCGACAATGGCATGAAAATCCTAACACCATACATCGTAACACCTTTGTTCGTGCCCGAAACAGATGCAAAGGAATTATCGATGAAACCAAGGAGGCACACAATCGACGCATTAGAAACAAACTTCTCACTTGTCCCAACAATTCCAGGTCCTTTTGGGCAGTCCACACGGCCAGATAATTCCACTGCAACGACACCTGTTGAGAAAGGGAACTTGTTAGCTAAACTTTTTGCTTCACATTCTACTGTCGATTTCCAAGGAAAAACACCACCTACTATTCCCATATTGCAGTCAAGGATGCCCGATGTTGTCTTCAGACAGCATATCATAAAGCATATTTTAATGAAGCTAGACACCAAAAAGGCTTCTGGCCCTGACGGAATACCTGTCATAGTTCTCAAAAACTGTGCCAGGGAACTAACACCAGTTTTCTGTAGACTTTTCAACCTATCCTACAAAAAGAGAATATTTCCTTCCTGCTGGAAATGTGCCAAAGTTCAGCCGATACCTAAAAAAGGCAAGAAGACCTTGCTAAATAACTACCGACCAATCGCACTACTTTCAATAATATCGAGGTTATCAATCAGCATCTTCTAAAATATCTTGAACGATTCAACATTATTAGCGATCACCAATATGGCTTCCTCAGAGAGCGTTCTTTACGAGTGGCGGTCGACGGATTTCTTTTTAACACCTTTACTATCAACGCCGGTGTGCCCCAAGACTCCATACTGTCTCCTACTCTCTTTCTGATTTACATTAACAATCTGCTGGAAAAGACCAGGAATCCAATCTACAGCTTTGTAGATGACAGTACGCTTATCTCTTCATTCACTTTGATCACTCGGACATTGGCTGCTCAGGCGAATATCCGCAGACAGCAGGAGGTCGTTCAACTTAACAAAGACCTGGAAGAAATTCTATCTTGGTGTGACAGTAACCAAGTGGAATTGAACGCTACAAAAATCCAGGTGGCAGTTTTTTCTAAAAAAGTTAACGTTGCTGAATCCGACATAGTTATGTCGGGGCACTCCAGCATCGTCACTCAATTTATTAGGCGTTAATTTGGGAGCAAATATGTCCTGGCATGAACATGTTGCAGGCATAGCAAGGAGAGCTTCTCAAAAGTTGGGAATATTATTTCGAACCAGAAAGCTTTATACTCCACAACAACTGTTAATTCTGTACAAAGCTGAAATGCGACCAACTATGGAATACTGCTCTCATATTTGGAGCTGTGCTCCAAAACATACACTGCATTTTTGGATTCTGTTCAAAGAAGAGCTGTTCGTCTAATTGGAGACCCAGAACTGACCGGCGGCCTTGATTCGCTGGAAGAACGGTTGGCGACTTGAGTCGGTTCTACAAGTATTTTCATGGAAAGTGTTCGAAGCATGCAACCCGCTTAATTCCTCCCAGAGCGGTGCGTGTTAGAAATACACGTCGCGCTAATACTTCACATTGGTATGAAGTTCAGCTTGTTACTCCGTGTACAACGCTTTTCAAGCGGTCTTTTATATGGAGAACATCATCCCGTTGGAATAATTTGCCCAGGGCTGTGTTTCCCACCGAGTACAATTTACAGCAATTCAAGAACAACGTGAATCGCTTTTTCAGCACACATGCCGCTCCTGGAGCGCTTTAGGGAATTCCCTGCAGCACGTGTGCTAGACCCATTAAAAAAGAAGATGATTAAGATAATAATGATGGGTGGACCTTAATATAATTATTTAGTGAGAAGTTTTAAAATGGTAAGTAGGTAAAAAATATTCAAATGAAATTGTTCTAGTTAGTATGAAGAATATAAAGCGCTCTATAAGAATACAAACAAGAATACCTTAACTTGCTTATTAAAAAAAGAGAGATGGAGAGAACACCTCGGTAAGAAAATTTTAGCATCAGAAAACGATTTGAAAAATATGTGAAGCACTGTTGGAGAGATTACAAGTAAGATATGTATTAATATTGATATTGAAATTTAAGCTAAAGATTTCAAAAAATTACGGCGAATAAGTTTAATATATTTTTCTTGAATACTGAGAATGTCATATTAAGGATAAAGAATGTAGAGTGTGCAATAAACTGACCCGAGTTTTTAGCGTTGATGCAATTAATTAATATTTGAGTTTAAACCTCTTATACTGCATAAGGCTTCGTAAAATTGCGATCTCAGCATATTCACACGTCCGAAAGAAATGTTATTTTATTTCAGAGGGCTTTATCATGGAATTACTTTTCTCAACATATCTGAGAACAATTGGCACTGCTATAAAACATTAAGTCGTAAAAACAACCTGTAGCAGCCTAAGCCATCGCTAGTCTAAAGTGATTTTTAAAAATTTCTACAGAACTTATTTACACTGCAAATTCAC
>CM032455.1:77265179-77400058 GCA_019049505.1 Pachyrhynchus sulphureomaculatus
TAAGAATCGGTTGAATTTTAATTTGAATTAGTTTTTGCATTCGAGAAGCACTATATCTGTCTGATTTATTGAGGTTAGAAAGAAAACAGAACTGTATGGCTTAATCCAACCGATGAATATTAGCTTAGCGTGTCCGAATACATATTAATACATCTTTGGATTCATGAAAAAGCTTGAATCAATTTTTTAGAAGTATATTTTTCTTAATTTTTACTAAATTTTACCTATTTTTTGAGGTTAGAAAAAAATTGAGATGTGATGGCGATATTCTGACGTCAGATTCGTGAACAGCGGGCAAAAATACTACGGATCTGATATATCGCATCAAAAGTATACCCCACTTTTTTTTTTGTGGGGCTGTGTTATCATACATACATACATACATATATATATATATATATATATATATAATATATATATATATATATATATATATATATATATATATATATATATATATATATATATATATATATATATATATATATATATATATATATATATATATATATATATATATATATATATATATATATATATATATATATAAATATATATATATATATATATATATATATATATATATATATATATATATATATATATATATATATATATATATATATATATATGGGATGATCCGCGTCAACCGGATCAGAGCTATGACCAAAATTAGAAGCAACCAAAAAACTTGACCAAGGGCTCATTTTAAAGCTTAGAGCGTCTACTTTCAAATGCCGAGTGCGCCTTTGAAAAACCCAATATGGCGGCCGGTAGCCGGAGAAAAATCAAGTGTCCAGCAAAAAAAGCTCGTAAAAATAAAAATTCGCAACTATTTGGGTCGTTTTTTGGCTCAAATTGTAGCTGATGGACGCCCCAAAAAATTGGGGTGGTAAGTTGACAAAATCCAACATGGCGGATTCAATATGGCGGTCAAAAATCCAATATGGTGGCCGAATTTTCGCAAATGAACCGATTTGCACTTAATTTGGTAAACGGGAAGTTTTTAGGGTCGCTGATCACGAATCCGAGGTCTGATTTGCCAAATTCAAGATGGTGGATCTAAGATGGCGGATGAAATTTTCGAAAATCTATCGATTTGTACCAAATTTGTTATACGGGGGTTTTTGGGTCGCCGACTACGAATCGGAAGTTCGATTTTCAAAATCCAAGATGGCGGACCCAATATAGTAGATTGCCTTATTCAGTTTCCACCATATTGGGTCCACCTTCTTGAATTTTATAAATTTGACTTCAGATTCGTAATTAGCGACCCCAAAAATCCCCATATGCCAAATTTAGTGCAAATAGGTTAATTTTTTAAAAAGACGTCCACTATATTGGATCCGCCTTCTTGAATTTTGCAGATGCGACCTCAGATTCGTAATCAGCAACCCCTCGAGCAACCCCAAAAATCTCTGATACCAGCTTTTCCGTAAATCTGGTATATAGATGCCTCATTTTTTATTCAACAGGTGGCGCTTTGCCAACCACAAATAAGTTTGGGTATAGAAAGTAATAAATATAGGTGGAACATATTGATGATTTAATATCACAGTTATAGATTTTTTTAATATATGCCAAATATCGTCGTTGGATTTTCTCTCTATTTTGCTGAGGCATTATTTTCTTTATCTGAGCCCTTTGTTTTCAGTGACGAAAGTCCTTTTCAGAATATTTGTTGTTCTGGGATATTGGGAGTTCTTATTACATTGGCGAATACTCAATAACGGTCCTTTTTAGGATAGTTTTTGAGCTTTTTTCAGGTGGTTGCTAAATAACACATTGGGCAAAAGTTGCATTCAAAAAGGTGTGCGAATCCATTGAATGTAGATAGTCATGTTGGCAAAGACTTAAGGAATATTTCCAAAAGTTTATTTGGAAGTTTTCCAAACTCACATGCCAAAAAGTGTAGGAAATCAGCCTCTGAATCACAGAAAAATGAATCTTGTGGTAGTAATGCTACCGATTCTAATTATTTGGAAGATGTATCTGAAAACGATTCTGAATTCGAACATGAATTACCCACCAAGAAAGCTCGAATATCTAAAGAGGATGCTCTTGAAGAACTTTTAAATGGATTAAAGGAAAAATTCAATAATTTACCTGAGAATAGTCCTATGCGAAAAACCATACTTACAATCGCACCGGAGTGTTGGACTGCTCGTGAAATTGCACAAGAAGTTGGTTGTTCTTATAGAATGGCACTTGAATCTAAGACTTTGAGAAAATCTAGTGGTGTATTAGCTACTACCTAACAAAAAAGATACTGGTATAGCCAAAATCGAAGGTCAAAAATTTATTAAAGAAAAGCATTTACTTCTTTATGATATTAAGGTTTTACACGAAATGTTTTAGAAAAAGTATCCAGAGCATAAAATTGGATCAACTAAATTCGCTGAGCTGCGACCTAAATGGTGCGTTATTGCTGGAAGTTCAGGAACGCATAGCGCCTGTGTTTGCACGATACAACAGAATGTAAAAACAATGATCGATGCTATAAACTTGAAGACGCTAACAAAAGGTTCGGAAATTGAATTAAATGACTATAAAGATTGCATAAATTACATTTTATGTAGGAAGAGTACTACTGATTGTTTTTTACTTAACTGTCAAAAATGTCCTAAAATAGAAGAATTTTCTGAACTTATTACTGGATTACTAGAAAAAAATAAAATAGAACAGGTAATATTCAGTACATGGGAATCTACAGATCGATGCACTCTTATACAACAATGTCTTTCCACAGACGATTTTGTGAAGAATTGTGCAATCGTTTAAAATTGCTTATCCCTCATAATTTTTATAGCAAAGGCTCAATCTGAACTTTTAACCAATAAAAAAGAAAATTTACGTGAAGATGAAGTGTTGGTATTCAGTGACTTTTCAGAACATTTTGCATATGTAATACAGGATGCAGCACAGGCATTCCACTATAATAACGACCAGTGTACAGTATTTCCTGTAGTATTTTACTATCGCTCTAAAAATGAAATAAAACATAACACCATAATATTACTCTCAGATTGTACCAAACATGATGCAGCAGCAGTTCATTTGATGCAAGAAAAGGTCATACCAGTTATAAAAAAATTATGTTCAAAAGTAAAGAAAATTTATTACGCATCCGATGGCGCTAAACAACATTTCAAGAATAGGACCCAAATGAACTTTTTGATGCATCATAAGCAAGATTTTGGTATAGATGCTGAATGGCACTTCAATGCTACTGCGCATAGCAAATGTTCATGTGATGGAGCTGGAGCATGCCTGAAATCTGCAGCGACTCGTTATAGCTTACAAGCTCATCCAAATGATGCCATTTTAAATTCAGTTTCACTCTTCAATTGGGCAAAGTCAAGATTCCAAAACATACATTTTTTTTCACTATACCAAAGAAGATCATCAAAAAATTTTACAAAAGCTTAATAGACCATTTCCTGACCCACCAGCTGTGCCTAAAATTCAAAGCAGTCATGCATTTATTCCCTGTGCTGGAAATAAACTTAAAATTAAGAGGTTCTCTCATGCAAAAGATGCTAGTTTTACGCTATATTAATTACTTCATAGTAATAAAAAAACACACTCCTGAAAAAAATAATCATTACAACACATATGCTTCAGTGATTTGCTAAAATGTCAATACTGTTGAGCAATAATTAATTGAATTTTGAGCCATGAATGAGCCTCAACCTTCAATGTGTCAAAATTTTTAAATTCTTATCACAGATATATGATCAGCGACTTCAAAAACCCCTTTACATAAAATTTGGTGTCAATTGGTTGATTTTCGAATATATCGCCGCCATATTGAATCAGCCATTTTAGATCCCCCATATTGAATTTAAGAATTTTAGAAACTTGACTTCAGATTCGTTATCAGGACCCCAAAAACCCTGTATAACAAATTTGGTACAAATCGATGGATTTTCGAAAATTTCATCCGCCATCTTGAATTTGGCAAATCAGACCTTGGATTCGTGATCAGCGACCCTAAAAACCCCCGTTTACCAAATTTAGTGCAAATCGGTTCATTTGCCAAAATTCGGCCACCATATTGGATTTTTGACCGCCATATTGGATCCGCCATGTTGGATTTTGTCAACTTACCACCCCAATTTCTTGAGGCGTCCATCAGCTGAGCCAAAAAAAAAAATTACGACCCAAACAGTTGCGAATTTTTATTTTTACAAGCTTTTTTTGCTGGACACTTGATTTTTCTTCGGCTACCGGCCGCCATATTGGATTTTTCAAAGGTGCACTCGGCATTTGAAAGTAGACGCTCTAAGCTTTAAAATGAGCCCTTGGTCAAGTTTTTTTGGTTGCTTCTAATTTTGGTCGTAGCTCTGATCCGGTTGACGCGGATCATCCCATATATATACACATTTCTTTTTCAAGTAAAACTGTACAAACGAAAATTACTGATTTTATTGTATAAACTATGTTTTCTAATGTTTTCGTTTATACTTGTATATGTACCAACATACATAATAATAACTTTAGTGTGACTTGCTTTATTTTCCTTTGAACATTTTCTTTTAATTTAATAATTATTATTATTCATTTTTCTAAGCATTAGCGCCTAATCTAAAGTGAAAAATGATATTAGATTTTGTTTACTGTTTGCAACGAACTTTGGATATAGCGAACCATTTTTAGTGATTTTTTGGAGTTCGTTATAAAAGGACTTCACTGTATATTTATTTATTTATATATATATATATATATATATATATATATATATATATACATATATATATATATATATATATATATATATATATATATATATATATATATATATATATATATATATATATATATATATATATACATATATATATATATATATATATATATATATATATATATATATATATATATATATAATATATATACATACACATTTATATATATATATATATATATATATATATATATATAATATATATATACACACATTTATATATATATACACACATTTATATATATATATATATATATATATATATATATATATACATATATATATATATATATATATATATATATATATATATATATATATATGTATATATATATATATATATATATATATATATATATATATATATATATATATATATATATATATATATATATATATACACAGTCGACACTCTATATAGTGAAAGACCAAAATGTTGACCAAAATTTTACTATAGAAAGTTTTTCACTATATAAAGAAAAAATCCGTATATATTGCTATGTATAATAAATATTCTAGGTCTTGAAAAAATTGCACTATAAAGAGTTTTTTACTATATAGAGTTTCACTATAAACAGTGTCGACTATATATATATATATATATATATATATATATATATATATATATATATATATATATATATATATATGTATATATATTTCACTTAATAATTATTAAACTGTGATAGTAAGAATAAACTAGTACCTTTCAAGTCTATCTCACTCCTGAAAACAGCAGTCAGAGGCATAGTTTTGCATTCTCCTTCCTCACATAGAAAATGCTCTTCTCTAAAATGGCGTTTAAGATCTTCCATAGCATTGTAGTACTGATGTTTACCATCAGCATCACAAAAATGACAAAATAGATGGTTTCTTCGTAAATGTCTAAACAATTCATCGCTATCCATAAAACGGGTATCGCAAAATTCACAAAGAGGGTGGCCACTAAAAAGTTTAATAAACGTGAATAAAGGAAAGATTATCTGTACTATAATCGTCATCATTTTAAAGTTTTCTTTCTACAATTATATAGATTTTTTCAGAAATTGGATCTGGTCCAGTTAACTTTGGAATTTAGATTTTGTGTGTAAAGTTGTTTCTTTTTATGTTCTGTGTAAAATTATTTTAATGTTCATAAATTTAAGTAGAATGATGATCTTAGTTATTTTTTTTTTAAGCAAATTCATGATAAATTTTTAAGTTTTTACTAACAGTAAATTGTAGTGCACATTAATGATAAGTTTCGATGCTGAATGGACTATCCATAACTATTTTTTCATAAAAGATAAATTGAGGTTTAGTGACATCAAATTTTAAAATCTAATATTAAATTTTAAGGGCACTCCTAGGCTAGGAATCTGTTCCTTCAAAAATTAGACATTTACTTAGTAACATAACGGGAATATAAAAAAAAACAAACTTTATGTATGTATGTTATGAGTTGAAAAATTTGTTAATTTCAATTTAGAGTATTAACATTTCTTATTGGGAATGTTTTTAAATTATTATAATACCTAATTTTTGAATTTGTAATATTATATGGTATTTTGACTATCTGACATATTTTCAACGTACAAGGCTTCTAAAATCATTGAGTGCAGATATATGATTCAGTTTTATAAATTCAAAATAGCAGGTACATATGGTACACTAAAAGTATAAAAATTTCCAATTCCATTTTGACCAAAAGTCATACTGTGAAATTTTTGAGATCATATATTATTAATGTACGGATTCCTCAGTATAAATGTAAAATGGAAGATCCAATATGACCAATTTACTATGACAGAATAAAATTTGAATAATTTCAAAGAAAATTTTTTTAAAAATAGCTTTTTTAAAAAATTATATTCTTAAATTATAATTAAACAAAAAATGTCATTAATATGCTACATTCTCAAGATTACCCTTTATACATTTTTAAGGAAATACTCTAAAAATTAATGGAACTATTTTGTAGTAAATAATACTTCATAATAAATTAATTTAAGAAATATACAAATTTTATTGTAGAATGTTTACAGTCAGCTAATGAATATTGCAATTATGTGTTTTTTTATAGGTATGCCACATGTGCTACAGGAAAATCCTTGAAGTGCTACAGGAACTACATATGTGCAGAAACGTGTTTAACATACATAAAGTAAAAGTTCCAGTTTTAAAGACCAGAACCTCACCTCTGTACAGCTGCAATACATTTCTGAACATTATAGACTGCTGTATGCCGTGTGAAAATGATAGATGGTTTAGCTGACATTTGAAAACATTATGTTTACTATATTTCATTATCTTCAAACATATTTTCATTAACATAGACTGGGATCAACATATGACAGAAAAAATATTAACAATATTTTAAGCATTACCCTTAGACTACAGGTCAATATAGTAATGTGCTAGTAATTTTTTGAACATATCTTTATGTAAGTTAATTTTATCAAATTATCATTTGATCAATTACAAATTTTAGATGACCTAGCAGATCTGCATTTTTTACAGAATTTTAAAATATTCATTTTGATTTTATAGCATTTTAAATAAAGACCAAATGATCTTAAAAATTGACCAATACCAATTTTTCTAAATATTGATCCTGTTTTTTTAAAATACCAAAAAATTTTAAATTGTAATATTTACCGATGAGAAGTATTATTTTTATCTCCCTTTCTCCTGTGATGAGCTAACTCTTGTCTATTGTAGCATCTTCTCTCAAAACTAAAGATTTTCAAATGTTCACTACAAATGTCACAGTAAAATAACTCATGTTCCCTTCTCATATGGTCTTTAAGTTGATGAAATGTTCTGAATGGCCAATTATGCTCAGTTTCTTCACAAATATGGCAGCGGTGCTCAAGAAGTTTAAAGTAAGCTTTCTGAATATCAAGAGTAGTAAAAATAATGCCATTTTTGCGATCTTGAAGATTTGATCTTTCGTATCGAGGAAAGAGTGTAGAAAATGGTTCAATTTTTTTGGTTAGGACAACCTGAAACAATTTTTGATAAATATTACCAATAATAATATATGGTTTTATTCCATTAAAACAGCTACATAAAACTAAGTAGAACTAATGAAAACCCAAAAAGTAAAGTAGGTAAAAATATAGGACTACTGTAATATTAAAGTAATTATATTACAACAGAAATACTGCTCAATCTGAAAATATTTTTCCATTGTCAATTTTAGACAGATAACTTGAACTATATTTAAGAATGAAAATTTTATGGTAAATATGCATATCTTTTAGAAGTATAGGAATAAGCCTGTAGTCTATGTATATACACTAAAAGGGAAAGAATCAGAAGTAATTACACTTTTAGCTGTGTGAAAGACTAAACAATCTAATGAAGGTAAGAAAAAAGTTAATAATTTTCTGTTAAAAGGGGCAAGTTGTTTCAATTTGTTAAATGAGCTGTAAAACTGAAGAGCCCATGGTAATTTATTTTTTCTGGATTAAGATTAAATTTAATGACTAGCAGCTGTTTATTTACTAGAAATATTATATAAGTGACAGCTTAGTTAAAGTAGGGTTAGAGCTATATTTAAACATCTTTATATTGCATTTTGAGAAAACGCGAACTGCAAGGTTACTAGGTACCTTAGGTAGCTCCCGTCTACATATGGGACACTCGTTTTGCTTGCATAAAATCCTCATTCTTGTAGAACATTCAAAACATACTGCGTGGTCACAACACCCAATGGAATAGATTTCTACATTTTTAAAGCAAACTACGCACAAATTGTCAGAATCACTTGAATTTTGGGGAATCGTTAGCCGACATTTTCACCTAAATAGAATATAAAATTTTAATTTTTAAAGTCAGCGATGCCTAAACTTTCTGGAAACGGGTATTTCACTTGCCGTGACAGAAAAAATCCAAGGTCAAATCGAGTAGTGACACTAGTGACAGCCAATCTCTTCGTTGTCAAATGATTTCCAACGTGTCAGATAGGATAAGGGTAACCATTCCGACACGATAGGATATGAGTTGTTAAGAAATACGAGAAAATAGATGTTGATTGGCAACATTGGACATTTTACATTCAGGATGAATCCACATTACAAATCTGTGAAGAGGAAGCCTAATGCCAAGATTCGATAATTTCCAACCTACTTTCTTTAGTATGAGCTTATATTTTGTAATATAAGACTAATAAACACTGTATAGTCGCTAAATTGCAAGTTATGTTTGAACTATTTACATTAAAACACGATCAATCTAGCATGCACCCGAAAATGCTTGAGCGATTAATACCGGATCGATCAAATTTATAGTGTTGTCAGATTTCCAAAATTTCTTCCTTAGACAATCGGCTTTCATAGTATTAACTGCCTGATTCTTCGAAAAGGTCTAATTTTAAAACTATTTTAATTTTACGATTAGGGGTTTAAATTGACAAGAACGCCAGCATATCAACTAAACCTATGATAACAATGAAATATATTTTCCAAGGTCTTATTTCTCAATTTTATTTTAAATTTTCTTATAAAAACGTTTTTGACCATATTTACTATACAAATAAAAAAGTCAACTGGACAACTTAAGGTTTTAACTTCTATGGCAAGTAGATCAGGTCTATCTTCAAGACCCTTTTAGTAAATTTTACTGTAAAAATCTACCTAATGTTTGAACCATAGACATAGAGGATGAACTGTGTATTCCGTATCCAGCTGTGAAGTAAATATCGACGCAAAAGTGTGAGAGAGACAAACCGAATGAGCGGCTAGTAGGTGTCTCTTTCTAGAATGCCGCTAAGTTACGACGCTCCCGAAAATAATATTTCTAAGTGTTCTATTTGAATTAAAATCGGGTGGGGGCTTTTCTTGTCTTGAATTCCATCTCGGGGTACTGCGCCTTGTTTATTACAGGCCTACAGAAAAGAGACAGGTATTGGCCGCACAGTCGCTTGGTCTTTTTCTAGAGAGCTTTTTGTGAGGTTAATGCTCAGTCCATCCTCTATCTCTATGGTTTGAACCAATGAGCTATTTCACTCGATCTATTATTTCTGTAACAGGAATTCGCAAACATAGTTTAAAATCAGAATAACCTTGAAACTTTTAATGAAGTTAAGCAATTTAACAGTGTTAATAATTAATTTTGTTTAGTTTCTGTCGATCGAATATAAATAAATTTTATTTCATTTCAAATCTACCGAGAATGAACGATTGCTAATTATTAGAATTCGTTAAGACATTTTTCAAATTATGTTTCTGTTTCTAAAATTGGCTTATTGTAGCATCGGTTTTTTTGTCGTTTACCATATTTCGCTTTGTTTGACGTCACAACTTCTGTAGTTAATGTAGATTGTGTGTTGATCGGTTAATTTGAATTTTTCAGGGAATTAGATTGGATGAAAACGAAATTCGCACTTTATTTTAAATTAGTAAACACGATATGATATATCGAAGTCCAAGTGTTCTTATCGACGAAAAAAGTTATGACCTCAATCACTGGCTGAACACTATAAAAAATGGTAAACGACTAAAAATGTACGGTTAAAAACAGGAATTTGGGACTCAGAAAGCAAAGAAAAATATATTTTAATGCTACCAGGCAGAATAACAAGGATAAGGTTGTAAGGCTAAATCATCTGTTATACATAGACAACCATAAACGAATGACACTAGAAACCAGTTCTAACACTTTTTCCAAATCATGAAGGATTTCTTCAGAGATATAAGAATGCAGTTCATAATTGATAAAGGTCTTATCGTACATATGATTCTAAAAAAAGCTTAACTGTGTCCATTTGAGGTGCAGGATGGTCATAGATGCTGAATCAACCTATAAATACTATATTTTCGTGATGAAGACGCTATTAGATTCTTCAAGGCCATCTTTATATTATATTCTTCTGAATTCTCTTTAAGTTTTTCTAGGTCAGATATGTGGTTATACCCGTAGTCTAACACTAATATATTAAAAATGAAATACGGGGACATTTCTTCATCAAAACGATTTCTAAATCAATCGTTTTAAATTGTGGAGGAGTACGGATATAATATTGGCATTGAATTTGGTTGGGACAAATGTGTTACTATTAAGCTCAAGAAAAGACTTTATCGTCGATATTCACAGGACAGGCAATTATCAAATGAAAGCATTTTACACCGTTTAGGTATTGGAGAACGTACTTGGACATTGAACAGGATCGCATGAAGGATACAGCATCATCTTCAACAACAAATACAGCAAATAATTGAAAAGATCTAGTTTTCAAAATTTTTTCGTATGTAAAAAAGCTGGTCTACCAATATACTACTGGCTGTTATGACATTTGTCTACTCCTTTAAAGTGGATTATCCAAGAACTGCCAAAATTACTGAATATAAACAATTTACTTTGTTAACTTATCCCTTTATTAATAAATTTCTATGTAGCTGCAGTTTCGTGGTTTTACCACATTTGGAAAATATAGTAAACCTTAATTACATTGAAAGACAATGGTGGACCATATTAATTTAAAAAAATCGTTTTTTGACTTTATATGGTTTAGAAAATAAAATATCAGAACTTTTTTCTAAAAATATCTATTAATTCACTCCCAGGAAATTTTATCTGGTTTTAAGCATACCTTTTCTAAGTACTAGTAGCTCTAAAATATATTTTTTTTGTTCTTTTTTCCTAATTCCGCTTTCTTACCAGCTGTTTTTTTTTAGTGTTCAGCGGGTTCAACCAGAGATTGATGTGATAACTTCTCGTCTTGTATTCGGTAGATCCTCATAGATCAAATGAAGGGAAATAACCTTTTTACATTGTTTCAATTGTAAACAAAAAATCTAACCATATTTTTGTTTTGTCTTAAAGTTATGTAATTTTGAATAAATAATTTAAAAATTTACTGTTCCTTTTAATAATATAGTTAAATGCCATCAGTATTATACTGTAAGTCTTACTCTTATCTCAGTTCAGATTATTGTCTACTTTCAAATTTTGTTTTCTAGGGAAGTATGTATGCAGAAATTTGAAATTTAATACCAATATCGTAAAATATACATGTTATAATAAATATTGTACTATAAACTTAAGAGATAAAGAAAATTTAGCTGGAGATCAAAGCACAAGTCGTTCAAAACAGAACAAACTTTCTACAATACCTCAGGAACCTACAACATGTTGTATGTCAGGTTGCCCAGATTGTGTCTGGTTAAAGTATGCTGAAGAGCTTTGTAATTACTATCTAGATGGTGGGGAACAAGCTATCAAAGAGATAAATGAAAGGATTTCAGATCCTAATATTAAAGCATACCTTTTACATGAGATAAGAATGAGAAATAAAAAGTAGATATATAGGTAATTAATTTCTGCTCATTTTGGCCAATATTAGGGATATCCCACAAATTGTATAACAGTAATTTATTCCTTTAATAGTATTTTATTTTTCTTTTATGTATGTTTAATGTAAAATCTCCAAACATCATGGAGAAATATTCAGAAGATCTTTATATTACTTTTCTACTGTGACACTCTCTTTGATGATGGTAATGTCTGCTCCACCGACCTTTAAAAATGCAAACAAAAGACGTTAAAGTCAGCTAAGTATTACTCTGTGTATGTGACCCAGTATAAAAATCAGTTTCCATGTGTGATGCAGACTACAACCTGTATTTTTATTAGTGTTTACAGGATCATTAAAAATTTCAATTCAATTAATTGGATCCTTAATACTATTTTGTCTGGTAGTTGGATTTCAGTGCAATATCTACTGCCTTTGAGAGTACTGGTCAGTATATGTGTTTTTGATCAGCTAGAATCTTATCACATATTAATGAGTCTCCAGATGATAGTGTGAGATAATATTCAGATATCTATTGGTAAGTACTGAAAAGTCTTAATGATTCTATTTTAATCTGGATTTTTATCTATATATAAGTACTTCAGTTTAAATTGATGATGTAAAGATGATGTGCAGGTTAGGACTTAATTTGTACTAGTTATTATGCAAATAAAGTATTATTTATCTATCTATTTATTTATAAGTTGAGTTTCTGTTAACCAAATATCCTAAGGTGTTACTTTTCCTTTGTCCCAGTACATCTACAAAAAGAAGGGCACCATTTCATTCAGTTTCTATTGTAAATCCTAGTCCAAAAAGATATTAAGATTCTCTTTAAACATGGGTCCAGAGTATTCAGATTATCTTTAACACAGTCCAGATACCTACACTGAAAATTTTGGTTTTAGGAAGGCTGAAGGCTCTCTTTAAAGTCTTCCATAGAATTTTGGCAACTACAGGCGCTAGCAGACAACTCATGACTCCTACAGAGGTTTGTTCATAAAATGTTCCTTGGGATATGAAGTTTGTAGATAATGGACATGTTTCTATTAAATATATCAAAGCTGAGCTGATTATGCCTTAAGTGTATCTGATAGAAAACTGTTGATGGGAATATTAGTATACAATGATTCAACTGACAAAACTGACTAGAATATCTCCAGGGTGCAAGTTGATAGTTTTCAAATCATCCAATAAATTTTTTAAAGTTTTTGATAAAGAAATCACTTTTTCCTGATAAAAGATATAAAAAATTTTACAAGGAATTTAACTATTTTGGACACTGGCAAGTCTGTTGCACTGACTATTGGAGTGGTGTGGTATATAAGCAATATTGTGAACTTGGAAGCCAAATTGAAGGATTTTTGAATTGTTTGGCTTAACAGAATTAATCTTCTCCACATATTTGTCCTTGTTCATGATTATGCATTTTCCTTGTCTGTTGAAATACCGGTAGTAAACTATCATTATTAAGTTCCTTAAAGACAACTTTTATTTTATCTGATGAGTGGTTCGGCTTTGCTGTTTGGGCATGTTAAGTGGTAATTTTCTAATCAAACACTGGAGATTATTTCTTCAATTAGAATTTTTTTTAGTGCAATGGTGAAATTCTAGCTGTTTGACAATACAGATTTTTGGGCGTCAATTAATTGTGATAGATTGATTACCATGTTCCATAGCATCTCTGCAGGTTTGCTCTTCTTTAATAACCTTTACTTGTTGCTTTAAGATGATTTGTTATCATATCTAAGCCTGCGAAAGTTAAGTATTCAAGAATACATAATAATTTTAGGTGCTTAAGCTACTAAGCTTATGGGTATTTTTCAAATTACAATGTGTTGGTTGTACCTTTTCTTTATTTAAAGCCTTGCTTCCGCTGTTATAGGTGAGGGCGCTTCTCGAAGTATTTACTTGTGGCAACAACTCTATATTTTGAGAGAAATGCTAACCAGCACAGGCATCTTTTTAGTGCTGTGGAAATGGTTCTTGGGGTTAGACAGAAAATTGTAGTCACTTCGACGTTTCGTCTGCAATTGCATAAGCCCAAAAAGACACCCTACCGGTATTCATCGGTCCGTAACCTACGCTTATAATCGGTTTCACCCGTAATGCAGATTAGAACTGTTCATCTCTGTTAATGTTATTAGGGTATTTATAAATTTGGATTGATTCCCTACATTTTAGTTTAGGAAAATTGAAGAGTGAAGCAAGAACTTTAATTTCTTTTACATTGATGATGTATCTTTTAGAGTGTTGATATTAACTAACTGGTGATTGTACAATTTGTTGTATTAGACACATCTTTTATGCTCCCTCATTCTTGATGATCTTTTAGTTTCTTCTGCATATTCGTTACCACACAAGCAGGGAATTCTATTGAAACCTTCAGATTATAAGGGAATTGTGTCAGTGTCAAGTGTTGGAAGATTGTGCAAATGGTGTGTGTTGGCCATGTTATCTATTTTCAATGAGATAAAATGTTCATCACATATTAATAAGGCTCTAAATATTAGTGAGGTGATGACAGATGGTTTTGAGAATGGTGGTGGTGTGAGGTATCATTTAGATATCTGTTGGTATAAGTTGGCATTCTGTGCATATTACTTAGAGCCTTGTCAATATGTAATGAACATTTTATCTGATCAGAAACAGATAAACTGATTAGTGGTCTAAATAACAATGGATATTGCACTAATGATATTAGACGCTATTGGCCTTTACCTTAAATATACAGTACTACAGACTTTGCAAATTATTTAAAATATTCACCATTTACATACTCTTCAATACTTGTAAGAAACTTAGACAATACCTTAAATCACGAAAAGACATTTTCTTGACAAGCTGAAGATATATATATATATATATATATATATATATATATATATATATATATATATATATATATATATATATATATATATATAAGCAGCAGTGGTAGTGTTTTATACAAAAAGTGCATTCGATGAACTCAGGACCTAGAAATAGATTGTGAAACATCAATAAACAAACAAACAATAGATTTACCAACAAAAAAGGTGAACACGTTTTTGTGGCTAAATTCCTTAATTCCGAGTGTTGATAAAAACGTGACATTAAAGTGCATAAACAAAAGTAGTGGAGTGGATTTGCATGCTAAGGCTGATATTTCCAGTTCTGGCTGATCTAATTGGAGTGATGGCCTCTGTTTATTTTAAGTGTGATGTGCTTTTTACTGGCGGGGACCGCTATGTTGAATGTGACGGTTGCAGCCAGAGGTACCATTATGATTGCACGGATTTGACTAGCTCTGAGTTTAGAGTAATTGAACTGAAAACTAAGAGGAGTCTGAA
The DNA here is from genome assembly GCA_019049505.1 of Pachyrhynchus sulphureomaculatus. Taxonomy (NCBI): domain Eukaryota; kingdom Metazoa; phylum Arthropoda; class Insecta; order Coleoptera; family Curculionidae; genus Pachyrhynchus; species Pachyrhynchus sulphureomaculatus. The sequence goes on from CM032455.1 coordinate 77,280,535, forward strand.
GTATTTCTGCGAATCTTGTCAGGAGGGGCTACAGCTTATTCCCGTCCTACAGAAGAGGATTGGAACAGCAACTCGTCAACTTAGAAAAAGTCATGCATGCCGAATTTGAGGAACTGAAGAGCATATCGAAGCAGCCCGCCCCGGCGCCAGATCGGTCTAATGTAGTCTCATCTGGTGATGAAATGATGCGTGAGGTCATTGAGTGACAGAGACGCATGAACAATATCATGATCTTTAACTTGAGCCTCAAGCCTGATGAGTCTGATATCAAGCTTCTGTATTATTCCTTTCGTTAGGTCTAAGTTTGATTATGCTTCTATTGTTTGGTATCCAATATACAATTGCCATAAACAACTCAATCGAATCGATACAGAGGCGCTTCATTAAATATCTTATTTTCAAGAGGGATGGTGTCTATCCGGACCGCGGTGTTGATCACGGACTAATCTTGTCAAGGTTTAATGAGTTGCCTCTTGCAAAGAGAAGGGACATTCACTCCATCAAATTCTTATATAAGCTGTTAAATCACCACATTGATTGCCCTTTCCTATTAAGCAATATATCTTTCCATGTACCACGCCTTGAGGCAAGGCGCTCACCTATTTTTAGCCTCGGTCGGGCTAGGTCAAATTTATTATTCCACAGCCCTATTTATATAATGTGCAAGAACGGCAATGTCATTGGAAACTTCGGTGATTTCCACTGCAGTAGACTGTCGGTACTTATTGGTTCTCTGCTCAGTGCTTAGGGGTTGCTCAAATTTGTATTTTTTTATTATTACTATTTTTATTTTTTTTTTTTAATTTGTAGATTGTTAAAACATTTTAATTTTATTTTACTTGTATCATGTTCTTCTTTTATATGTAGCTCATTAGTATAAACGTTATTACTGTAATTGGGCCCTGGCCTGTTGGAATTGAATGTATAAATAAATAAATAAATAAATAAAATAATATTTCCTGTTAGTATGGCATAGCATACATAGAACAAACAGGAGATGTCCACTAGAATTATGGCACACAGAAGATGTTTAAAAATTTATAAATTGTACATGCAGCAGTGGTTGAACATCAAAAGTTCTTGCGTCACTCTTCAGTTTCTATAAATGAAGGTTTAAGGAATCAATCGAAATTTATATACATACTAACAACATTAATAGAAATACAGTCTATATTACATGTTCCAACAGACTATTAGACTGGGTTACAATTTGGTGAATACACTCATTTGTTTCAACGTTGAAAGGTAAGAATCCAATCTGATATAATCTAATTTCGAGAATCATGATTTTACATATTTAGATCTTTCCTTTTCTACTTTCATATTGTAGTTTTTTCCTGCTAACCTTATGTAATATATTTCTTTTTATTATATTAGGTTTTCAGACAGTTTCTGTTAATTTTTTTAATGGCCTCACCAGACTGTATTGTGACCCATATGCTGAAAACTGCAGTTAGTTGTTAGTTGTAGTTAGCATTAGATATATGTTTTTTTTCCAGTTGTAGTCTAAATTGGGTTAATAAACGTGCAATTATCAGTTTAATTATTAGTATTTAGGACACTTTTCTAATCCTAATGAGAGGGTGGCTTCATGCAATCCACTCCCCCTCTTCTTCTTAGCTATGGTTCTGTGCTCCAGTTTTACTTGGGGTCTAAGCTTTTGGCATCTTTATATTATCCTACTATACTAAATTGGATTTATCGTGGTTAAGAGCAAGGGATTAGTATTAAACCGGCTATCATTGAAATATCATCACAACAGATAAACTAAGTCTTATAAAGTTAAAATCTGCTGTTCAGTCTTAACAATGAAAAAGAAGAGATGTAAGTTTTAAATCATGTACCTTTAATTTCTGTAACTGAAACAAAGTAACATATTCACATAATCGTCTATAAAATATAACTAAAAAAAATCGGTCAGGTGCAAGTTGGACTTACGCAATTAGGGTTCCGTACAGTGATTGGTTTTAAAATAAAATAAAATCCTTATCTAGGCTAAGTTAATTAGGTCCCTGACATCTTAAGATCCAATATGTATTTTCACGTTTTTTCTTAGTCAATAATGTATGATAGTTATAGCATTTTAGCCATCTAATAGCCAATAAATCAATCTAGCTCAATCAAGAATATGTTAATAATAGTGTAAAATAAATATCTGCTACCTAAATATTTGTTTAATTATAAACAAATAAAATAAAATTGTCTCGGTATAGGAGCGACAGGCGACAGTAATGTACAGAAAATTATAATAAAAGAAGCTCGATGATAATGCCAAGTCACATAGTTTTCAAGTTTTTTTTATATTAGATAAATTATCAAACGTAATGCACTCATGATAATTTTTCAAAATTTTCTGATCTATACTTTTCGAGATAGGGGGGGTAGGTAGCGATATTTGGCTATTTAAAAAAAAAATAATACAAAGAAAAGTGTCGTTATATCATATATATTTTTGAACTCGTGTTTTCACAAGCTTTCATTTGACACCTCACTTGAGGATCTGGTAATTTTTTTTTCAATTCTAATTTCTTCTGAACAAATATATGGGCTTGTTTCTGACTGTATATTCTCGCGTCTCCGATAAAAAGTCTTATTTTGTGAGAAAGTGGAATTAAAATATAAAGTTGTGAATCATCGTGTTCGTAAAAATTTGCAGTTTTCGCGCAATGTGCGCTCAGTTCGGAGTTTTCACTGGTGTGCTCTCAATTAGCTAAAAACTGATTACTTAGTTCATAAAAGATATCAGTACAGATAAAAAAAACTCTATATTAACAATAGAATTGACTGCTGATGATAAGCGTGAAGTTTAAGTGTGACTTTATTAACCTGCAGTTATCTGAAAGTTAACTATTGATAAATAACCGGCAAAACTAAAGTTGAATACTATAGCTGTTCAAATGAGAGATCTCTATGTAAAATGCAAATTTAAACTAAAAACTGTATTCATAACATGTAGTGGATTGCGTGGACAGACAGTACATCCAAATAGTGCAAAAATTCCCGAAGATTGCAAAGTAATTCAAAAATCAGCCAATATAAAATGGTACTGTGATGGTTGCCTGCCATATGTACAATTCAATTTAACAGCAAATCACGAATTGCATCAAGTAAAACAGATGATGGTAGAAAAAATGAGTGAGAATATCGTACGTAACAAAGTAGCAAATGGACCTGAAAAAAGTTATGCAAGTATAGCTGCTGGTGAAGTAGTAGTAATCAAACCAAAAACGATACAAGATAGCAAAAGAACTAAAGAAGCAATTAAAAAGTCACTTGATCCTACAAAATTGGAAGTAGGTATTACCGAGATGAATGAATTGAAACAAGGAGGAGTAATGATTAAATGTCAAAGTAGACATGAAATAGAAAAAATTCGAAATGTTGCTGAAAAGAAGCTAAAAAGGAATTATGATATGAAAATCACCTGAGCATAAAAATCCAAAGGAAAAAATTGTAGGGATCGAAGAAAATTATGACAAAGATACTTTGGAAGAAGTTATTAGAAAGCAGAAAACATATCTAAAGGGATGTCATCTGGATATAAAGATAATAGAGAAGATAAAAACCCCGTATTTGGCCATAATCGAGTGTAACCCGGAAGGCTTCCAATTACTCATAAAAAATGGCAAATTGAGCATCGGATGGTCAATATGTAGGATCTATGAATATCAGTGTTCAGATGTTTTAAGTGCGGAAATTTTGATTATAGGGCCAGTGAATGTCAAGCTGAGGAAAGATGTCTGCGTTGTTCCCAAGTAAGTTATAAAACTGATGAATGTGAAAATACCTTCTATAAATGCTGTAACTGTTTATTTGCAAATGAAAAACTAAAATTGAATCTGAATGTTGACCATAATATTTTCGATGTAAACTTTCCTGCTTACTTAAAAAAAAGTTGAGGCTAAAAAGAGAAATATTCAAATGACACCTACAAATACTGATGATGACAGTAAATAAAGGTAAATTATTTCTCTCACAACTGGCATCTCAGAATCATGCATCAAAATGTTGATTCTATTCGTAACAAAATAGATATTTGCGAGGTAGAACTAAGAAATGAACGTGTTGATATTTTATGTCTAACTGAGCATTACCTTACTGATAATGAATATCCAATAATAAATATAAATGGTTATACATTGTGCGTTATCTTTTGTAGAAAAGAGACGTCTTGCGGAGGTAGTGTAATATTTTGCAAAAATTTATTTAGTTTTTTATTTGCTAAATATGACAAAATTTATTGACTTGTCAATTGAAGCTGTACTAAGTTGGAAATGTGAAATCTTTGGCACAATGACACTACTCAATATATATCACCACTACACCAAACACTTTACTTTTGCACTCGACGCGCGTTTAGCTAACCATGTTAGCTTCATCAGGAGCGATGATTGCAATCAATCATCGCTCCTGATGAAGCTAACATGATTAGCGAAACGCGCGTCGAGTGCAAAAATAAAGTGTTTGGTGTAGTGGTGATATATACTGAGTAATTGAAGATGTAATTGAACTATGTAGAGTAAAAATAACTGGACAGAAAATTAGTTTAATTGTTGTGTCGGTGTATAGACCTCCAAAAGGAGCTTATAAGATTTTTCTAACAAAGCTTGACGAGGTACTTAATATAGCTTGCTCCTACAATAAAACAGAATTTATAATATGTGGAGATCTAAACATTGATAACTTGTCTAATACAGCCTCAAAGATAGATCTAATAGATCTGTTTCTCATCATATATTAGAAATTTACTCAATTCGCCCACGAGAATTTCTAGAACGTAAAAAACCGGTATTGATTACATAAGCACAAACAGTGCTGATAACAACTTGACTGGCACGGTATTGTTTAATTGTTTATCAGACTATTCAGCCCAAACTGTAACATTGGGCGTTACAGTGCCAGAAACTAATATAATAGCATAACTTATCAAGGGTCGTATAATGAAAGAACTTATAAGACGTTTGGGAAGTATCTTGAGCAGGAAACATGGTGTGAGGTTTTTGAGTCTGCTGGGGTAAATGAAGCATTTTCCTGTTTTATAGAATCTTTAAAGTATTATATTGCTTTGGCATTTCCAGTAAAAAGAAATTGTTCATGAAAAAATCAGTCACAAAAAAACTTTGGATTACAAGAGGAATTTGTACATCGTCACAAAATCTGAAATGTTGGTACAAAATATTAATAGACCGTAATCATAATGCTATCTTAAGCTATTATAAAAGCTACAAAAAAATATATCGAAAAGTTATTTCTGAAGCAAAAAGACTATATAACATTAAAACATATTTTGAATCAGATAATAAATCTAAGATAACGTGGAAAATTATCAATGACAATATACGAAACAAAAAAGAAAAAAAAAAAACAATAGAATTACCAAAATTGTTAATAATGATGTAGTTGCTGAAAATCCTTCTGAAATGGCAAATTGCTTTAATGCATGTCTTATAAATATTGCTAAAAATTGAACGGGACATTATCGAATGTTAAACCCAGCTGTTCACTGCCCTACTGTCAGGAGCTTCATACCGTGTTCCTGACACCAATAAATCAGCAGGATTTGGTGGATGTTATAAATAACCTAAAAAATTCTAATTCCGTTGGAGTTGATGAAGTTCATACTAAAATGCTAAAAACTTGTGTTCATCTTATAGCAGGTCCATTAACATTTTTGATAAATATGATACTATCCGAGGGTGTGTTTCCTGAGGCGTTTAAAATTGCAAATATTATTCCGGTATATAAAAAGGGTAAAAAAAGATTGTATTGAAAATTACCGGACTATCGCGCTGCCCTATATTATCAAAAATTGTGGAAAGAGTAATGGTTAATAAAATATTAGCATTTGTAATAAAGTACGGCTTCTTGCATGGGGCGCAAAATGGATTTCTCAAGGGCAAATCCACAATATCGGCAATTTACGAATTTATTAATAAAGTTTACACAAATCTAGATCTGAAAATGAAAACATTAGGCTTATTTATGGACTTAAGTAAGGCGTTTGACCTTGTAAATCACGATCTTCTGGTGGATAAGTTGAGTGCGTATGGATTGAGGGGAAAAAATTAATGAACTACTTAACTGGGATAACTCAACTCGTCAATGTAAATACAGCAAAGTCGGACATATTACCGATAAATATAGGTGTACCGCAGGGATCTGTATTAGGACCTCTGTTGTTTTTGCTTTTTGTGAACGATCTGCCTAATATAGAAGAGCAACATAATCTCATCATGTTTGCCGATGATAATAGTTACGTGTGCTCTCACAAAAGTAAAGAAGTGCTAGTGTGTGCACAAAATATTTTAAATAATTTTTTAAAATGCCTTTATGCAAATAAATTTTGTATAAATACACAAAAGACTGTATTCATTGATTTTCCTCCTCGATCTAAAGCAATATCTGAAAGTTATCTATTAAAAATTCAAGGGAAAAGTATCCAACAAGTAGATAAAGTAAAATTTTTAGGAATACATTTGGAAAATAGCTTAAATTGGGAAAGTCATGTTGATGCTCTTTGCAGGACGTTATCATCGTCGTGTTTTGCATTATATAAATTGAAAGATTTGACCAATAGAAATGTTTTGTTGTCTTATTACTATGCCCATTTCTATTCAAGAATTAAGTATGGCATAATTTTTTGAGGTTGTTCTTATAGCCTCAGGGTTTTTCGGCTACAAAAGAGAGTTATGAGAGCGATAGTTAACGCTCAGAGAAGTGCATCTGGTGGGCGGATTTTTAAGGATTTAAGGATCCTCACATTACCTTGTATTTTCATGGTTGAAATTTTGTTATTTGTGAAGCAAAAACCACAGAATTTCGTTACTAACAATTATTATCACCATTATAATATAAGGTAGGGTGATAACTATGCTATTCCAGTCCACAGTTTGTCCACAATGGAAAACATCCCCGTTATATTGGCATTCACCTATTCAATAAATTGCCCCCCCCCCGTTTTCGAAATATTGATAATATAAAATTGTATAAAAGAACATTAATTGATTTTTTTTTGGAAAAATGTTACTATAGTATGAACGATTTTTTAACAGATAGAGGCTAGGAATGTTAAGTTGATAACTTTTGTTTGCTTTATTACATTTATATAAATTCATTTATAATACTTCTTCACATTTATTTAAAATATTGACTGACTTGTCTTATGTTATTGTGTATGGTCTCCTGGATTAATAAAGTTTATTATTATTATTTTTACCCCCCAAAACTAACCCCTTATGTCAAAATTTAATTTCCCAAACTACAAGGCTCTGATTTGGCTATTAATTCCTATATTTGTGCCAAATTTCAACTTTCTGCGTCAAATACTTTTGGAGGAAATCGGGTGTGACAGACACAAAAGTACGGAACATTAAAAAACTACGTGGCTTGACAATATGGAGGTTTTTGTTACTATACTTTTTAGTACGCACACTGGTGATAAAAGGTTAGGTATTTTATTTTTATATAGTTAAACAAATATTTAGGTAGTAAATATTTGTTTTATACTTTTATTATTAGATTGAGTTAGATTGATTTATTTGGTACCTAATATGTTGTAACTTCTCTCTGTGCCATCTTCTAACTCCGGAGGTCGGCGATCAACAGGGCAATCTTAACATTTGAGACTGCAGCAAGAAACAGAGATGTAGTCGAAATTCCATACCACTTGCGAAGATTCTTGAGCCAGGATTCACGCCTTCGATCTGGACCTCTCTTACCACACAGTTTATCCTGAATTATCAACTACAACAGTGCGTATTTCTCACTTCGCATAGTGTATCCCAGATATTCCAGTTTCTTTATTGTTAACATTAGCTCTGTTTCGGTGTTCATTCTGCGGAACACTTCTTCATTACGTATCTTGTCGACCCAAGGTATTCGCAATATACGCCGATAGGCCCACATTTCAAACGCAGTTATTCGCTTACATGTATCATCCGTAAGTGTCCATGCCTCCATTCCGTACAAAACCACAGGAAAAACGTAACACTGCAGCAGTCGTATCTTAACATTTATCTTACGAGTGCGGTCACATAAAATGTTTCTCAACTTCATGAAGGTTTGCCTGGCTTGTGCGATGAAAATCATTTCTGAATATAGATTGAGTAACAAGGGAGACAGTATACAACCTTGCCTCACTCCCCGTTGAATTTCTACTTCGTCTGACAGCTCTAAATCTACCTTTATGCTGTAACTATTAGAAATTATTGATTAAGAAGAAACATGAATATAATGGATCTTAAGATATATACATGTCAGGGACCTAATTAACTTAGTCTAGGTAATGATTTTATTTTATTTTAAAAGCAATCACCGTACGCAATACTAATTGCGCAAGTCCGACTTGCATTTGGCCGATTATTAGTTTTATTTAATGTACACATGACAAATACATTTTTAAAGGACTCATCTGTTTACGCTTATGAAGTCTAGTTTTTTAGCTGAGGTTAAAACCTCATTAATAACTGAACTGAACTGGATAGTGCTTCGTTTTTGTCACATTTTTTTTCTTTATTTCATCACCATATTAAAGATAAATATTTTTTGAGCCTATTTTACCATGATGATTTGTACAGTGTTAGAATATCAAAGATATTGTAGCGGTTTTTGGTCGCTTCGATGCACGAGGCACCAGTTATCTGTCAGTCGGTAGAGTCTCGGACGGTTATTCAACGGTCCAACTTCGGGCAACACCGTTTGGATTTACGAGGTAAAGGGCGAACCGGAGCTGTGGGTAACTTGTTACAGTGGAGAAACGATAACCCTGAGGTCAATGCTCATGTCAGCTGCTAGCTGATGCCCTATCTTGGATATACCCTGAAAAGCAGAAGGGATGGGAAAGATAAATAGATCAAGCGATTTACTCAAGATACAACTAAATGAAGATACGAGTCGAGTCGAGTGAGGAGGGAGGCAATATGCATGTAAGCGCGAGAGTGATACGTGGAATCTAACGGAGTTCATACGATGGATAGTGGTGCGTGCGGTGACGTCATCGAGGCAGGGGCAAACGTTCCTATTGATCACGACAGCGCCAGGGATTCTCCAGCAACAATCCCAGTCGCACCGGAATGTCCTCAAACAGCTCCAGACATTCCCTAGCAACAATCCCAGTCGCACCGGAATATCTTATCTCGGTCGGTCTCGCGACGCAAGGTATTCTCTTTTCAGCAACACTCGGTCTCTTGGTAAAATTTATGAAGCCCTACTACGTACACTGGTCGATGTGTCGCCACCTGTTGATGGAAACCAGCACGTGCGCGGTTAAACAGGAACGCAGATGACGACAGATCGATTGATTCCGGCGAATAGCGGTTGATTTCAAGCGGTGAGTAGCGAGCGGTGAGCAGTTTTGTGGTGGCGATGGTAGTTCGCACTCTTTGTGGCTCTGTGGAAAGCTCCTATGATTGTTAGCAAATTGGTGTGATTCTTCTCCGACCCTATACCTCTAGGTGCGTTTCAGACAGATACGGGCTGCTGCTATAACGGATCCGTAGATAGTCCACCCTATCTATCGGTGTACGTGTATGTGGGTCTAAGTCTAGCTTTGATGGCCTTCACGAGATGGCGACTATGACTTGAAAGCCCTTCGGGCCAGACAGAGGTTGAAGGCCTGGAGACATCGGGAAACACAGCTCCAACTTTGTGGTCTCTGTTGAAGCTGTTGGATATGGTTTGAGCGCATTTGATGGTGAAGTGGATGGTGTCATGAAGAGGTTGGAAGCCACACTGTTCATTAGGGATAACACGGAGGGTCGTGGACTTTGCTTTGGTAATTTCGAGGATGACCGTTTCAACTGTTTTGCCTAGACCGGGAAGTAGTCTAATTGGTTGATAGCTGCTTGCCTCATGGGAACCAGAGCCTAGTTTTCGGATCATGATGGTCTCCACCTTGTTCCAGTACGGTCGGTAGTAACCGAGTCTTAGTATGCTGTTAATGATGTTGGTGGTTTCTGAGATTTTTTTTTTTTTTTTTTTATACAGGGAGAAATCCGCTTTATGGATTTCTGGAGCAGTCTGCGTCACCGTAAGGGTGCCCCAAAGTGCTCCAGGTATGTGGGGCTCACCGACCTGAAGGGTTGGCATACCCACTAAAACTCCTTGTGAGCTGGGAAAACCCTCTACTCCTTTTACAATTCTGGTTTGTCAATGTCTAGATATTTGATGTATGCTAACTCTAAGGTTAATTTTCTAATATGTGGATCTAACCTACCTTAACCTAACTTAATGCTAACTTAATGCTAACTTAACCTAGTTCCCCATTTTCCGGGGGTGTGGTGTTATAATTGTGTTAGTCGTGTGTGTTGTTTACACTTTTTAAAACTGAAGGAGTTGCTCAACTAAACTACGGCCTTAATTAATCAAGGGTAGTCCATGTTGAATCTAGTGTTGGTTAGTCTAGTGGTAGAATGTCCGTTGGTCGTAGGTATCGATTGCCGACATTTACGTTGCCTCTGAAAGTGTTCGCTATCTCGGGGTTAGGATGGACCGCTGCTTTCTCAAGGAAGCGAAGCTGGGCATTACGCGTGAATTCTTTTATTGTGGGCATTTCAAACTCCCTGTGCAACTGATTGTTGCGGACGAACCAGGGAGCTCCTGCTATGATACGGAGGGCTTTATTTTGGACTGTCTGGACCTTGGTCCGATGAGGTTTGGACATCTGGCACCAGGCCGGACAGGCGTACGTAAGTCCGGCCCTGATTATCGATTTGTAAATTAGCAACTTGTTGTTAGTTGATAATTTACTACGATGATTCAGGAGCGGATACAGCTTCCCTAGAAGCTGATTTCCCTTGCGCACGACCATAGGCACTTGGTCCTTCCATACGAGTCGTTTGTCGTATAGAAGGCCCAGGTACTTGATGTTGTTGGCCCATCGGAGCCTAGTTCCATTCAGTGAGAGTTGAGGAGGGGGTATGCGGAAGCCTTTTCCAAAGATTATGGCCTGGGTCTTGGCTGGATTGACCTTAATCCTCCACCGGTCAAACCAGTCAGAGAGGCGCGTTAGATGACGTTGAAGTCGGGCCGTGATGTGATCAATTCTCGCTGCTGAAGCGGTAATGGCCGTGTCGTCTGCGTATAATTGGAGGTTGGTGAATCGATCCTTAGGGATATCGGACGAGAAGATATTGAATAGGTGCGGGGATAAGGCGGAGCCTTGTGGGACTCCGGCCCTTATACTCTTTACCTCGGACAGGGAGGTTTCTGAGATATGTTTTTGTCATGACTTGGGACTTTGCGGATGGAGGTAATGCAGATGATCTCATTATCAGCGGAGGAAGTAGTGAAATATGTGTTGCGGGGAGGCTGGGTGAGATTGAAGGTTCGTATGGTGATAACCTAAACTAACCTGAAGGTCAGGGGCTGGATCGGGACGGACAGGAGGGGAGAAGGTTAGCTTTTTCCTGGGTTAAGGTACTGCCGGCATGGGAGAATGAGAGGATGGATCTTGGTTCGTCGGTGGAAAGGGCTTTCGCCCTTTTCCAAAGAAAGTAGTCCTGGGTGGAGAGGGATTCTATTTTTGACTCCCAACTGGCGCTGTGGTATTGAACAAGAGAGTCTTTCACTTGTTGGGTTGCCTGATTACCGAGCATTTTGAGAGGGGGGGTCTGCCGTTCTGAGGGCTCTTCCAAGCAGCCGACTTTTCTCCCGAATCTGTTCTTTGATAGCTGGGGAAAATTTACCGAGAGAGGCGACTGGCTGGGTTCTTGAGGTAGTGGCCTGGGAGAGCGCTGTCTGGATGTCAGTAGTCAATTTATTGACCGTCACGTTCAGATTCCGGGTTGAAAAAATTTTGGGGATGGGACTTCTTGTAGCCAGAGGGCGTTGGAAGTGGTCCTAGTCTGTGCTGGAGGTGGTGTGGCATTCTTTCTGTCGGCTGGATTACTCAGAGTAAAGATAACAGGTAGGTGGTCAGAAAATAGTTCATATATAAAACAGATGTTGTGCCGGAGGTTGATATTCTTGAGAAGGAAAATATCGAGGAACTTCGATCTTCCCCGCCCGATGTATCTGGGCTCGTCTGGAGGAATGAGATTGAAGCCTGTTTCAGAGTGCCGAACTCTATTTTATAACCCCGACGAGACCATGTAGATACCATTAACAACGGTTCAGGGTACAGCAACGGTGAGGAAAGATTAGTGGTCCGAAGCGCAGTTGGAAAATTCCAAAATTGATTTTCCACGTTTCCGTCAAAAGATATGGATGGATTAGTACCCGTAGGTTTATAGTTACTTGTTAATGCTAAACTTTGCTAGCCCATTTCCACCCATCTAATGCTAGCTGCATGCATATGTATATATATATATATATATATATATATATATATATATATGTCTATATATATATATATATATATATATATATATATATGTCTATATATATATATATATATATATATATATATATATATATATATATATATATATTATATATACATATATATATATATATATATATATATATATATATATATATATATATATGTCTATATATATATATATATTATATATATATATATATATATATATATGTCTATATATATATATATATATATATATATATATATGTCTATATATATATATATATATATATATATATATATATATATATATATATTATATATATATATTATATATATATATATATATATATATATATATATATATATATATATATATATATATATATATATATATATATATTATATATACATATATATATATATATATATATATATATATATATATATATATATATATATATATATATATATATATATATATATGTGAGATGGTGTTTTTCCAGGAATTTGATAGTAGAATGTGAGAGTTAGATAAGAAGTTGGTTTTTAATTTTTTGATTATGTGCCTTCATTATGTGTTTGCATTTGTTTCGAGCACTGAAAAAACGTGTTATTGTTTTCCCACAATTATCTGTAGGCAAGGTGTTTAGAAACATTTGCATCTTTCATTAAACCCAGGCTTGTCGTTAGAAGTTTTTCTTCGCAAAAAGAATGTAAAATTCTCTGCCAGTCAAAATTACATCAGAAATCTTAGTACAATCAGATGGGCGGTTAGAGCTAAAAAAAGTCCAGCTAAGGTAAAGTTCGAAAATATTCGTTGAGTTTTTCCTGCACGGTTTAGGCTCTTCTTTGTCACCAACTGGTAGAATATTCCATGGTCGGAGGAATTCAACCGCGTTTTACGGTGATAGTATAAATATCCGGACTAGTGAAATTTCCATCACGCCACAAGTAATTGAGAAAGATTAAAACAAAAAAAATTTCACCACCTTATTCGGCGGTAGGAGTTCATTTCTTGAGAAAGCTGACGTAAACATTAAAGTCATCTAGCACGGCAATTTCTGTACTTGGTTGATCTGTATATAATCGATGGTGTGAGCAAAGGAAGCAAAAAGTGGTTTAAAGTTGGTGGTTCACGTGTGTTCGGTTTAGTTATTATTTTTGTCCATATAATATTAAAGTTCAAATGCTGCAAAAAAACAAATTTCAAAGTTACGTCTTAAGCCAGGATGGAGAAAGTTAACTGTACCTGCCGATGAACCGACTTGAGTTTTGCAGGAAGCGAATATATGAGGCGTATTTAATGGCAAGTTTTGATGCACTGAATTAATGTCAGTGGTAAACCTCGTAAGCTGCAAAAACCCTACTTTAATATTTCATTCTCTGCATGGCCACGTGCCATAAAACCAGCCTCTATCTGGAGATCCTAAGGTAAGGTCATTTTATGACTAAAATTCATCATTTCATTACTTATTCCACCCGAAAATCCAGAAATATCGGCACAGCCACGAAACTTTTAACTCGTAGAAGCAATTTCACCCAGCATAAGCCGTGGTATCACACCAGGGGATGTCTGGTGGGATCTGAGCATTTACTATTTGCTTTGGTCTTTTAGTTGATTTCGATGATACAAATTTTGAAAATGGTTTGCTATGGGAGTCTGAAACAAACTCATTTTCTTCTCATTTGTCTGAGATTTTAATCCAAATTTCATCTCTGGTTTGGTCAAAATTTAATATTTTAAGACACAGGATTAAATTTTTTTCCTTTAAATTTTATAACTACCATAAGTGAAAATTGAAGTTTTTTTTAAAATATACCAAATTCGAGCTTTAATATCTGTTTTGGAGGATCCAATAAAAATTTATCAGAAATCATAGTATAGTCATAACGTATTATGATTGCGCATTATTTTGTTAAATTCGACTTTGATAAACGACATTGAAAAATTAAAGGTAATACGTATCACATTCCTAAAGAAATTAACAATATGAGTTGATAATATATTAGAGTAACTTTTCTTGATAAGATATCCTTTTTGTTTATCTAACTAATTTGAAATATGTATGACACAAAAATCATTGGAAAACTTAAAAAATTGGCTTTAGCTTTCTCACTAAGGCGGTTTCAAATTAGGAAATTTTTGAAGAATTTTAATATTCACGTAGTCATAGAACTTTGTACTTTGTACGTATTTTCTGAAAAAAAAATTAAGTCTGATATTTCATTCCTTCCCTGATAACTTACACCCTTAATCTCTTCATCACTAATGTGAATAGTTTTTATATGTTATAAGCAGCTTCGATACCAGTAGTTTAAAATTGATAATGAAGAGATAATATGACCCCTTACACGTTTGATTATACCTATTTAGGTTTAAAATTTAGCCGGTAAAAATCCTGTTCTATTAATATAAATATCGCTTAGAAACCATAGGTTCTTCTGTCACTTTAAATACTATATGTGTACCAAATTTCAAATCTATGTCGCATTTGGTTTGGAAGTCATCGTGACAACAGACCGACAGACATATAGATCGACGGAAATTAGAAACTATTTTTGTTTGATTTCGGGACCCAGAAACCTTAGTAAATCTCGGAATGTGATTTTTTCACGATGACAATACTTCAAAATATGATAGTACGAGTAGTTAGTATTTTCTGTTAACCGATGAGATATATATTACAAACAAGCCTGTCATTAATGGAAGCACATCTTTCGTTGGTTGTTTTTCTTCTAGAACTAGAATTTTTTTAGTTCTCAAGGCACAGAAGACAATATATGTCCCTCCTGATTGTGTAGGTTTTTGATAAATGTATTTTATTATATCTAGGCCTCTTAATTTTCAACCTCTCTATTAACCACAGAAAATATGTCTATCACTACAGAAAGACAAACACGTGGAATAAAACGTCGCTACAAAACGAAGCCGGCTAGCTACCGGCGACTCGTTAAAATGTAACTCGTGTTTTTCAAAGATGCCGTGCCTATTATTGTTACATACATATAATTTTCCCTATTATTGTTAAATACATATAATAGAACTTTTACTTGCGCGGCATCTTTGAGAAACTCGACGAGGCATATTTTAATGTGCCAGCGGCAGTTAGTCGGCTCCAATTTGTTTTGTTTTCTGTAGCACTAGCTCTATTTTCTGATGTTAACCATAAGATCGTCTAACTTCGTTTGCAGGCAAGATCATTGTGGAAATATTATTTTTGAAGGGTCGATCTGTAGCGAGATCAATTTTCTCACAGCCGGTTGAAGTGTCCACTTATCTGTAGCGAGACTGACAGTAAATTACATTTTGATTCTGCTTAAATTATCAGGTTAGTTGGAGTAGTTGTTACT
The DNA here is from genome assembly GCA_019049505.1 of Pachyrhynchus sulphureomaculatus. Classification (NCBI taxonomy): domain Eukaryota; kingdom Metazoa; phylum Arthropoda; class Insecta; order Coleoptera; family Curculionidae; genus Pachyrhynchus; species Pachyrhynchus sulphureomaculatus. The sequence continues at coordinate 77,296,190 of CM032455.1, forward strand.
GCGAGTCCGATCTATAGCACTGCATGTTTTACTGTCTGGGTGGAGTTCTGTAGCGAAAACATATATATGGATACCTATTATCACAGCTAATGGGCCTTCCAACCGAAAATGGCCCCGGTATGCGATGCTATATACAGTCCCTGGCCAAATTATTATACGCACTGTATTTTTTTTTAGTAATTTTATGTTTCTTAAGAGTTTTTATGCAATAATGGTATATTTAAACTACAATATTATTGATTTTTATTTAAAAGAATTGTTGTAGACTACATATTTGTATTTATTTTTAACATATGGCAACACTGTGTTGACAAAGTGATACATGAACGTAAACAACTACAAACCTGTATCAGTCGCGATCGGAATCGAGTCAGGTACGGACGTGTTTCTGTGGCTTTATGGACTGTGATTGTTTGTTTAACAGTTTTATACTACTCAGTTATTAGTTTATTTTGTATGCAGTGTTTTAAAAAAGTAATTGGACTATTTTCATTATGGGTAGAAAAGGCGATCTTTCACCACGTAAAAAAGCTGAAGTGAAGGCCCTTGCGATTGCGAAAACATTTACAAACCGAGAAATATCACGAAGATTGGAGGTTTCTGAAGCTAGTGTACGACGCATAAAAAAGGAATTAAGCCCGAAAAGAAAGAAAAGATGCGGTAGAAAACCAATTTTCACTCCACGGTCAGAGAGATGTTTGAAGAAAATTTGTGTAGAAAACAGATTTGCTACCACAAAGGTAATAAAATCACAACTCCAGGATGCTAGCGTAAATGCTTCTGAGCGCAATGTTCGAAAAAAATTGAAAAATTAGATTTTAAGGCCTGTCGCCCCGCCAGGAAGCCCAAGTTAAACAGCTGCAATGAAAGCAAAGCGCCTGAAGTGGGCCAAACAATGGCAAGACAAAGATGTGGACCTCTGGAGATCGGTAAGATACAGCAATTTAATCAATAATTGATACATTATTATCATTTTCAGTTAAATAAAGCAAATAAACATGGAAGTTTATATATTTTTCCTATTTTTGACAGGTCTGCTTCAGTGACGAAAGCACATTCGAAATTTTGCAGAATAAAGCTCAGTATGTGCGTCGTCGTCATGGAGAAAAGTTTCATCCTGATTGTGTCGTCCCGACGGTTAAACATCCCACCAAAGTGATGTTTTGGTCAGTCATCAGCGGCAAGGGCACTGGACGTCTGTACGTCGTCAAAGGAATAATGAGGCAAGATCAGTACAAAGAAGTATTACAAAATCGGTTGATTCCGCAGCTCAGAGAATGGTTTCCAAATGGGGAACCATTCACTTTCATGCAAGATGGAGCTCCCTGCCACACTGCTCGGTCTGTTAAAGCTTTTTTGGCAGAAAAATATATCCCTCTGTTGGATTGGCCGGGTAATAGCCCCATTGAAAATGTGTGGGAGCTGATGAAAAGAGAAGTGGCTAAAGATGTGATTACCAACAAAACCCAGCTCCTAGAAAAGATTATTCATGTGTGGAATCATCATCCTCAAATGCAGGAGACAGTACAATCTTGCATTGATAGCATGCCGCGCAGAATTAAAGCTTTGATAGCGGCTAAAGGTGGCTCCACTAAATATTGACTTTTACTAACATTAATTTCACTTTTCTTTAAAACTTAATAAACTTATGCTTTTCTAAATTAATGCTGTTTTATTTATGTCAAATAAATAGGTAATTGATTGGATAATATAAAAATAAAAAACAAATCAATTTAAAATAATAAAACGGTACAATATCACTCGGTAATTAATATTTTACATGAAATCTTGCAGTGCGTCTAATAATTTGGCCAGGGACTGTAGTATAGCAGAGTTTACAGTAATGCAAGAGTCTAGTTTCTCCCTAGATTAGTTTTTAGCAATAGGTGCCAGACTCGGAGTTATTGATGTTTGGCCCCAAGCATTTATAATTTGACTGTTCAAGAAGTAGTTGTGTTGATTTGCGTTATATTTGGATTACATTGGATTCCATTGTGGTTTTCTCAGTTTTATTTGTTACTTGACAATGAAAAATATTCACCTAAACACCACTAGCACCTTTTTTTTTTTATTGTAGTGTTAGTTTAGTCAGTATTCTTATTACTTCCCAATGCGCGGAAATAAGTTTATGGTACTCTTCTACAAAAGCCGGGCCGGATTTCTGGAATAAGGTATTTCAGGTACGTAAAATAGATGGATATATATATATATATATATATATATATATATATATATAATATATATATATATATATATATATGTATATGTATATATATATATATATATATATATATATATATATATATATATATATATATATATATGTATATGTATATGTATATGTATATGTATATGTATATGTATATGTATATATATATATATATATATATATATATATATATATATATATATATTATACCATAGATCTTATCTTGTAAGGACTGTCTGCTGTATTATGTTTATGTTTATAGATTTGCTAAACTCATATCGTAATGTTAAGAATTGCTTCCTAACTAAACTATTTTCACCGAGTGATTCAGGACAGGTAGATTTTGCACTGGTCAGGTTTTGGAACTAACAGAATACATAGAATGGGGTTTTAAAGAAATAAATATAACCGGGGTCATTTTCGTGGACCTATCAATGGCGTATGATACGGTGAATCAGAGAAAACTTATAACCAAAGTTTACGAAGTCACTAAGGACTATGAGCTGACGAAGGCAATCGAATCAAGCCTTCAGAACCGAAGATTCTATGTTAGTAAGGATGGCAAAAAGGGTAGGTGGAGACCTCAAAAAAACACTCCCCCAAGAAGTACTACTCTTTAATGTTTACACCAACGACCAGTCCATCCTTAACCATACAGAACACTTCCTGTATGCCGACGACCTGGCCATTGCAACTCAAGGAAAGTACTTTCAAAGGGTCGAAGAAACATTTGAAAATGCAGACACTTGAATACGTACTACAAAAATAACTCTCCGAAACCCAACCAGACCAAGTATTCGTCTTGCACCTAAACACAAGGTCAGCAAAGAGGACCGAGAAATTTAGGCAGATCTACGGTGAACCTGTCAAAATAGGGGATAACAGAAGGAACAGACACAATTTGTGAGTGTGGGGAAACACAAACAAGGGAGCATCTCCTATCCTGCAAGAACAGCCCAAATTCCTGCACTCTTCAAGATTTATAGCTCGCCGGACCGAATGCGATGGACGTAGCCCGATATTGGACAAAATTTAAGTAGGATTCAGACCCGAAAAAGTAAGAAAGTCCGGAAAAATCTTATACAAAAATTGAGAGTTAATGCTTTGGAATGCGTGGGAAATATAACAGTTTTCAGAATTTTATCACAATATTTCATTTTCATCTATTTAATCGTAAATAAAAACGAATTTTCTTGTCTTGTACGGCTGCTTCATAACTTTAGATGACTTACTGATACTTGTTAATTTAAACCCGTAATAGCGAAATTAGACCAGTTTTAAAGTTACACTTTTTTAGTGAATTAGGCAGCATAGATTTTATAAGTAAATAGTTAGCAGTTTCTGTAGGCAATTTTTTCTAATTTAAGAATATCTTGAAACTTATGGTCAGTCAACAAGTTTTGAAAGGGGCACCTACGAAGCATCACTTGAACCAAATATTGAACACCATTTTTAGGCTTCATCTGTCACATGAACACACTCTAAATTTCACGTCGTTTTGTCAAGTCATTCCTTGTTTATCAGTTGGTTAAAATAGACGTAGATCTTAACCAATTCGCCAGATCTGTCTCCGTCCCCCAAAAGGTTTCTACGTCGGAAGCGTTTTTTTCGACAAATGATGAGGTAATAGCATCTTCAGAGATGGGGTAAATGATTTGAAAAATTACCGGAAAAAATGTATTGAGCTTAAGGATAAAGGAAGAATTAATGTATTTTGTATTCACCTTGTTTCATTTCCGTTTCAAAACTTATTTACTGATCTATTATACAATATTATTAGTTTAACTACATACAGTTATTATTTTCCTACCAAAAGAGCCAAATGGTTTCATTATGTCATCAGTACAGAAATTTACTTAAACTGTCAGAAAACTTCTTATTTCTGTTTGAGATATTTACGATTTGATATATTTATTTTTCGATAATTTTATTGGATATAAAATTTCACAATCCATTATTAACAATAAAAAATAGATATTTCATATTATTTATTTTTAACCCCCGGTATATTTAATTAATGTATGTAAGTGTAAATTTGTTGATCGCCCAAAGAGCAGAAATTATCCTTTGCATCCACAGTCAAGAATTTTCGCTCCATCGCTGGGTTTGCAAATGTAGAAGACTGGATTTCCTTTATAGTTGTTCTTTATGTTTTCGATAACCGTGTTAACAGTGTGAGAGTATGCCTAAAAATATGGTTGGTAAGAAATAGAACGGAAGCTTAGTTAGATGAAAAACCGTAGTTTTTGAGATTAGATCGAGTAACTTTGTTACGTTTCACCTACGATTGCATGGGTCATATTCAGTGATCTTTACTGTTAGAACACTGACTGAGCTCGAGAAAGCACAAGTCAACTATTTATACCAGACTGGGGATTTACTGAATTGTAGCCCAGTGTTGGAAAACGATTACTACAGATGCTCGAGCAATCGTGAGTGAAACGTTGGACAGTCTAATCTCAAGAACCATGATTTCTCAGTAAATATGAAAGTTATTTAGGAATAAGTAGGGCTAGGCACTCTGCTTTTACTTACCAATGTAACTGTACAACCTCCAAATCCCGCACCTGTCATTCGGCTTCCTAATACACCCTCAACTTGTAATGCTAAGTCAACTAAACTATCTAGTTCAGGACAAGATACTTCATAATCGTCCCTTAAAGAGTTATGACTTTGAACCATAAGTCTTCCAAATACATTATAATTTCTTTCTTTAAGTGCTTGAGCGGCTTGAGTAGTTCTCTTGATTTCTGTGATTACGTGTCTGGCTCTTTTAATAAGTGTTTCAATCGGTTTCAATAGATTGTAGATCTAAAGGAATATGATCATATTTCAATAAAATGTGTTTTAAATTCAATATTGAAAAGTTTAAAAAAGTCTTTATTGCCAACTTTTAAGGTGAAAATTTGACATTTTAATCATCTGTTGTTGGAAAAAACTTTTTTCATTTTATTAAAATTATGCGCACCAATTTCTATGCTCTTTTTATTATCATGTATTGTTCTTTATTATGTGATATTAGAAGTCTTATTATTAGGAGCAAAATATACAGTCCGTCAAGTAAAAACATGACCGCTTGTATTCTTGAAAAATGTGTTTCGAGAACATTTTTTGCCGTCAATGCATTCTTTGGTGTGCTAACAACAGCACAATTACCTGGAGATATTCTGCATACTCACGCGGAAGTGATCTCCAAATTTTTCGAATCTCGTGAGACAATTGAGTGAAAGTCCTCGGAGTCTTTCCTCTGAGCTTTCTGTTTATAAGGAATTAAACGTTTTTAATAGGTTTGGCGTCCGGCGATGGTGAGGGGCACTCTAGTATCTTATCGTGGGCCCAAGCGAGCCGTTTCGGGATGTGATTCTCGCTCAGTATTATGAACATGAACATGTTCTCGAATGGTCTCGTGGGACACATTCAAACACGATTTTCTTAATTAAGCAGCTCTTTGACGCAGCGTCTATTTCGGGTCCCGTGACTTTCGGAGTGACTTTGTCTACCGAGCCACGTTTTGGCAAGTTGTCGACATTTTTCGTCTCGTTAACACCATTTATCCACTTCTCCACAAACGACATCGACTTTTTATTACATTTAGCGGCCGCGGAATGTGTCATTTTAGGCCCTTGGATGAAAACAAAGAAAGACTGCCTCGAACCAACGCTCAAACTCATTTTGGATTTTACGTTATTTCGACGAAAGTTCGGAATCGACTGGTACTTTTACTAAAATGCGTGGCAGACAAAGGTTTTCCCTACCGATTTCTTTTGAATGGCTAGAATCGCATCTACCAAAAATGAATTATCGCGGGCACGTACTTATTTGACATATTGTAAGTCGTTTTGAGTCTTTATCCTATAAACCATTAAGTAACTCAACAAGTTACTATACTTGAATTAAAAACTTTTAAAATTACTGAACGTTAATCTGATAAGTAGCACCAATTTTTTCTTCCATGAAGATTTAATGCTTAGAATGAAAATAGCGATTAAGCCGTGGTGTATAAGCTGATTTATTTCGTACTATTTCTGCAGCGAAGATGTTAAGTTTCCAGTAGTAAATGTATGGAATAAATTAGTTTATTAATTCTGTGTTCCGCAGAGTGTGAGCTACTCATGTTTAAACCTTTTTTGATAGATAAAATGACCAACTGAATCAAACCAGCGATTACAGTCGCAAGAATAAAGTCATGCAGTTTAAGAATCCGAGCAGGTCCGGATTTTGGTTGGTAATTATTTACCATTTTAACCCTAAAAAGTGTTCCTTTTCAAACTGCACTAATTTTAATATTGTGCTATAAAAAAATGAAAGAATTGATTGTTTTACCATAAAATTCAATTTTACCAATAACTCTTTAACCGGAATTTATTACAGTTATCCCAATTACAGTTAAAATATCTTTTGAGGCTTTGTTTCATAATTTTGGTTTATTTTTCTTGTTACTTTTTTCCGATTTTTTTTTTCTAGTGCAACTTATATTGACGTGCTAGTTAATCTTTATATTTAAATACATTTGACCAAAATCGAAAACAAAAATTTAAAAATCATTTTATCCACCTTGGAAAAAATTTGTTAAGGAATATAAATAGGTCATCAGTTGGTCATGATTTGCATGCATTGCAAATGTTTGACAGAGTATGGATACAAAAATAGAATACGAGACCTCTCTAATAAACGTTAAAGGAATTATATTTTTAAATGCATTGAAATTACTGATGGATGAAACCGTAAACGTAATCGATGTTTTCAAGGGTAGAAGAACAAATTTCTAAATTAATTACATTAATAACTGTAATAATTATTGGAAAAGAATCTGGTCAGAACCCAAATTACACAATAATAACACCCCTTGGATCAAAGCTGAAGAAAACAAACATAAACATGTGACAGAACAAGAAAATTCCACATTAACTACACAAGAAATTACAGAAACAATCAAACACACACACAAATGCCCTGAAATAGACAATATACAAAACTTCTGGTACTAACAGTTTACCACCACACACGAAACACTCACACACGAAATCAACAAAGCCATTTTACAACCATACACACTCCCTACTTTCCTTACACAAGGAATAACATACGTCAAACCCAAAAGCTCAGACACCACAAACCCGTCAAACTACCGACCTATCACCTGTCTTCCAACCTTATACAAGATCATCATAGCCACAATTTCCAAGAAAATAGAACAACACCTAATAGACAACAATATTGTCACAGAAGAGCAGAAGGGATGCAGCAAAAATCGCCGAGGCTGCAAAAAGCAGCTGATCATAGATAGCGTGATTATGGGACAAACCAGAAAAGAACATAGAAACCTTCACATCGGTTACATAGACTGTAAAAAAGCCTTCGGCTCCATACCCCACAGCTGGTTAATCAGAGTCCTAGAAATTTGCAAAATCAACCAAAACCTCAGGCAATTTCTCCCGCAAATTATGAAAACATGGAAAACCAAAATACGCCTAGAAACACAAGCCGAACGCATCCAAACAGAAGGGCTGTACATCAAATGGGGTATATTTCAGGTAGACTCGCTCAGCGCTCTATGGTTTTGCCTCTGTCTCAATCCACTCTCAAATACACTAAACAGAACAGAGCATGGCTTCAACATCAGACACCAAAAAGTGAATCAACATAAAATAAACCACCTCCTATATATGGATGATGTAAAACTCTATGCTGCCACAAAAACACAGCTGAAAGAACTCCTCAAAATCACAGAAATATTCACCTCAGATATTAATATGGAATTTGGTATAAGTAAATGCAAAGTGCTCGACATCAACAAAGGCCAATGGAAGGGCCACCATGAGACAGAAACCATCAACAACGAAACACTCGATAACATGCTCGACAAAGAAACACAAATATTTAGGCTTTCAACAAAGCACCAAACTCAACCACACACACATCAAAACAGAGCGCAGAACCGAATTTAAAAACAGACTCATGAAACTTTTACAAACAAAACTCAACTTCAAATATCTTACTAAAGCCATCAACACGTTCGCTATACCTATACTCACATATTCATTTGGTATCATCAAATGGTCACAAACAGACAGAAAACATTCACATCCTTATACGTTCTCAATTTACCAAATACAGGAAATTACACCCCAACGCATGCAAAGAAAGGCTTACTATCGAGAGGAAGGTAGAAGGAAGAGAATCATAGACATCAGATCTCTACACACAAAACAAATACAAGCACTTAGGAAATTCTTTCACAGCAAGTAAACTAGCCTCCACACAGCAACAGTGAAAGCAGACAAAGACTACACACCTCTCGACTTATCCCTGGCAGACCACCCAGCAGATACAAACAGTCACACCCAATTACAACAGGAAAATATGAAAACGTGGTCTGAGAAAACACTCCACGGAAAACACAGTTACTACATAGAACAAGACCACGTAAATAAAAAACAATCATACACCTGGTTACAGGATGGGCAGCTATTTTCTGAAACAGAAGGCTTCTTACTTGCCATCCAGGATAAGGTTGCATTAACCAGAAACTACCAAAAGCATATCATCAAAGACCCAACTATTACAGAAGACAGATATAGGAAATGCCACCAGCAGAAAAAAAGATCGAACACATAACAAGCGGATGTAAAATATTAGCCGGAACGGAATACACAGCCAGACATGACTTAGCTGCAAAAGTAGTTCACCAAGCACTAGCCACAACATACAAACTCACAGAAAATACAGATCCCTACTACAAATACACACCAACATCCATACTTGAAAATAAAGATTACAAGCTCTACTGGGACATCAGTATCCATACAGATAAAACAGTCTCCGCCAATAGACCCGATATTACGTTTTAGTGTAAAAAAGGAAAAGTCACCTATCTAATTGACATAGCTGTCCCAACGATACAAATATCCAAACGAAATACACAGAAAAAATTTCCAAATACACAGACCTTGCAACGGAAATAGAAAAGTTATGGAAACAAGAAAAAGTCATCATTGTCCCCCTCATTATATCAGTCGACACAGGTCTTACACCAATAACATTTACACCATACTTTGTACAATTAGGATTCAACACAAACATACACAGAAACATTCAGAAGTCAGTCATTTTGAAAACATGTAACATTGTCAGGTCATTCCTTAATACATAATGGTAATAGCGTTTGTGCAGACTTGGCTTTGGCTCGTCAGCCAAACATGGAACCATATTGACCAAATGTGAGAAAGAAGAATTTTTTTGTGATCTATAATAAGTAAAGGTAATGAGGGAAACCTGAGATAGGCTGAATGAGGACTAAGGACCATGTTCTTAAAATCAAAAATCAATATGCTCAGTATTAACGGGTTACATACACCTCGATTACGGATTTTTATTCTCTATATTTATAAGAATTATTCAAAAAAAATTTTAAGAAAATTCGATTCCATTACAAAGTTATGGCATTAAGTGTGACCTGGCGTCGGATTCAGACCGCGACCTGTTTTCAGACAGTATCTGCAATATTACTCGGTCAATTTTTAATATTTTTTACCTTTTTTTTTAAATCTTAATAATTACTTTTTCTACAAAATTTTTCTAATAGACAATTTTTTTATAAATAGTTAAACATACATTTTTTTGGTCGAAAATTGCATACTAAAGTTTGAAACACTGTAATTTTTTTATTTTTGACATAAAACCCTATGCCAATTTTTAACTACTCTATTATTTTACAAGATTATTTTTTATTTTTGCAGATTGGATTATTTTTTGTGAAGTTATGCTGCAGACAAGGAGGCGCCATAGTTTTCATCGGTGGTCCATTTAACTCGATAAAAAATAATATTAACATTTAAAACATATTTAAAGAAAAATTCTTATAATTTGAAGTACAATAAAAATATATAATCGCCTTGCACTTAAAAACCTTTAAAATATTTTTTAAATGTACATACTTTTTGCAGCGCCCAGGTATATGTAACCCCTTAAGGGTTATAAGGAGAAACTGAAAGATCCTTATAAATAATATTATTTTCAGAAATCACTTTGCCTCCTGTTCGAGGGTTGAAACTAAGAAAAATGAACATATAAAAAAAATTATATAAAAAAATGTTTACTGGGCCGTACTTTTTTACGTTTTTAGAATAAGTAGGTGAAGATTACTAGGTAATTTTACTGCATAATCTTTTTTAAAGAATATAAGGTAATAATTAAAAAATTAAATAAAACTGCAACTCCGTATTGTTTAAAATATTTACCTACAATATAAAACGCGCATCTCGCACAGAGTCGTACTCAGTTTTCAAATAAATGCATATTTCAATTTCAGATAACTCAGAGCCATTTTTTTAAAATTCTTATGAAGAAAAATACGTGGCAAAAGATTTTCAGTCCGCATTATCAAAATATTAATTAATAACCGATAATCTGCTCTACATGTAACCATTAAAGAAATGTTTTGGGGGCTTGCCTTTGTCTACGTATTGTGACTACATAAAAAAAGCTGTTGTTAGTCCTATTATTATTACAAAAAAGAGTTCGGGAAATTTTAAAGTCTTGTGACTCTTTAAGAGACAAATCTATATTAAAATATTCTTCAATTACTATCCTCTACTGTTAAGCATTATATCAACAGCGCAGTGCGGGCCAACTGTTAGGGTGAACACAACTTTGATGGAACCTTATTTTAACTATAATTTTACACATCACAAAAATTATATTTCACGTGAGACTGGTCAGATATTTGGAAATTGAAGACTACAATTTTTTGCTAGATAGTTCAATTTTTAGTAGAAAATGTTGTTAAAACATTAATAGAAAAAATGCGCCTACAAAAACAGTACGGTGCCATTTTGAAAAATAGAAATATTTTTACATGCGCACCAAGATTCAAAATAAATTACTTCTTCTAAAAAATTTTTAATTTCTGGTATTATTTAGCCTAGAAATGGCAAAATAAGGACTAACATAGTTTTGCTCTACAACTATTACGTTTGTTTAATAGCTGTTTAGGAGAAGTCACATGATGTGATAAAACAATAGTTCAAATTATGTGACCTGACATCATTTTAAGACATAAAAATAAGTTTTTAATATCTGAAAACAAAATCGTTAGTCTTAGAATTTTTCTCAATGTACCGAGGTTTAATAAGTTTCCAAAAAGTGAGTAGTCAAGAAAATAGACATTTTAAGACATAAAAATAAGTTTTTAATATCTGAAAACAAAATTGTTCGTCGTAAAATTTCTTCCAATGTACCGTGGTTTAATAAGTTTCTAATAGGTGAGTAGTAAAGAACATAGGCCTAATGTCAGTAAAGAAAAATTTTATTTATTTTTTAGATTCACCTATCTTTTAAGGTAGATTAAAATACCATTTTTTGTATTTCAAATGTTAGGCTTAACTCAGACCAAATCTCGAAAACAACAGTTGATGAAAGTACAGTAAGCACATCAAATATTTTCAATTGGATTTTTTAAGTTAAAATAAAAAAACTGGTCAAATGCAAGTTGGACTTGCGCAATTAGTGTTCCGTACGTTGATTGATTGATTTTTACGGAGATATAAAATGATCAATGCCTTCACAAAACACACCCGAAATGAGTTTTCAACAAAATTTCTTTCCGATCTTTACTGAAAACTGATGACCTTGATTTTTTTGTATACCAGGTGAATTATTAAAGGTAATGCACTCGTGATAATTTTCTTTCAATTTACATCTTATGGAGAATATTCCAGAATTTTTTCGAGTTAAGGTGGGGGGACAGCGATTTTCGCGATTTTTTAAAAATAATAGAAAGAAAAATGTGCTCAAGTATTAGGTTATATATTTTTTTTTTGTTCTTACAAGCTTTTATTTGACACCCTACTCGATGACCTGGTACAAAAATTTTTTTCATCCTCCAAAACTAAATCAAAATTTAGCTTTCAAAACTACACGGCCCTAATCAATTCGTATATTAGTACCAAATTTCAACTTTCTATGTCAAATAGTTTCGGAGAAAATCGGGGTGACAGACAGACACACAGACAGGCGGATGGCCAGACAGACACCGAAGTGATCTTCCGTACGGAACACTAAAAATACTAGTGCTTATATAGATATAAGATGGAAAATTTTCTAAGACTACTTTGTTATCAAAATATTATAACAACTTAAAATATTTATCTTTAATTTATTTAAATTAATAATACAAACATTATTGTTAAGGTTTTTTCGTTTTGATATTATTGTTAAGATTGTTTTCCTTTGATTTCACCTAGTAACAATTAACGACTGTTTAGTGACGTCACAATTATATGTCAGTATTAAAAATTAAAAAAAAAAGTTTCTATTGGCCAGTGATTAAGAATTCTGTATAAAAGATTAAGACAGTGTCCTTATTATATGCGCTACATCTTTAATTTAAAATCTTCTTAAAGTGTCATACCAGATACGGATGTAGGCGACTCTCTCGCCTTTTGCCTATGATTGGCACCTTTTTTTAAATGTTCCACAGACAAAGGAGACCTATAGTTTAATGTTCCGAACGGCCAAATTGAGGGAGCTTTACTAGGCATAATGCTAGGGGTGGTTTGCCATTGCCTTCTCGAGAACGGCGACCGTCACGTTGTAAAGGCATTTTTTTATTATTTTCCAGAGCCGGGTCGTAAGTATTTAAAATTTGGAGTAACCCATATTAAACAGTTTGTATGTATAAAAAACTTCCTTAGTTTTAATACTTAATAAAAGTTTGCAGTTTATTAATCTAAAATATAATTTTGGACACATAGGCATCCTTGTTCGATGTTTTCAGTAGCACGAATTGATTTTTTTAATTTAATTTGTTTTATTAAAAAAATTCTTCGTACACTGATCGCGGTTGTTGAATTGGTGACAATATTGTGAAGTTCTTATATATATATATATATATATATATATATATATATATATATATATATATATATATATATACATATTAAACAGCTTGTATGTATAAAAAAACTTCCTTAGTTTTAATACTTAATAAAAGTTTGCAGTTTATTAATCTAAAATATAATTTTGGACACATAGGCATCCTTGTTCGATGTTTTCAGTAGCACGAATTGATTTTTTTAATTTAATTTGTTTATATTAAAAAAATTCTTCGTACACTGATCGCGGTTGTTGAATTGGTGACAATATTGTGAAGTTCTTATATATATATATATATATATATATATATATATATATATATATATATATATATATATATATATATATATATAAGTGATAGATATTTGATATTCAGCTATTAATCTGTGAAAAAACTATGAAAGAATATATTAATTATTGAATTTAGAACCAGATTATTTTATTTAACTATATTTAGAATACTAGATAGAATTCAGGATATATCACAAATACATCTTTAATTGCTACGCTTTTTTGGACCACCCTGTATGGATAAAATATAGCATATATATTGCAAGATTTGTTTAGTCGTTTGGAACCCATGGCGAAACAAACATATTCAGATAAAAATTTTAAAACTTTTGTCTTGATCCTAAAAACAGACCATCAATTTAAAAATATTATTAGTTTAGGTTAGTGTCAAAATATGTTCGTAAATTAAATCAACACAGAAATAGAGGAATCTTAACCTTTTTCCAAACTTTTATCTTTCGTCATTTTTAAATATGAGGTCCTAATGTCATAAGTATGTATGTGCATCCAGCATTATACCACAAACGCAACAACAGCAAATAAACCTCGGCGCTGTTTGATATGAACCACTAAGTCTTAATCCAAGAGCAAACCCTAAACAATTAGTGCCTTTTCACACGGATTACTCTGACGCACCACAAAGTGGCGGCTCGCCGCCGCTCATTTCACTTAAAACCATTGCAGCCGGAATGGTTTTGGTTTTAAATGGGATGACGATTCTCACCGACTTTGCGACGTCACTTCGTATTTCGTGTGTAAGCTCACTAAGACTCGTATCGTCGTCGCTATTAAATGTTTAGCCATAACGGTAAAAATCAAAGGAATAACTTTAACTGAAGCACTGCTGACCACAGGATAGAAACCAATATTAGTGTTTTACCCTCCATCATTGCGAATTTGCGATTTCAAAAAATATCTTACTTTTGATCTCACCTGACCTCCGCCCCCCTCGTGTTACACGTAGACAGGAAAATTATAAACGAAATATATGTTTAGCGTCCGTGAAAAAATACTCAAAAAAAAAAAAATAGCTCAGCAGACAAAGACTATTGGTAAGTATTAATTAAGCTGTATGTGCCATATTTTCTCCTATTTCAGACCTCATTAGCTATCCTAATCGAAAAGACAATTGCAATTATTTTTTTTTACAGGGAGAAATCCGCCTTATGGTTTCTGGAGCAGTCTGCGTCACCATAAGGGTGCCCCAAAGTGATCCAGTTATGTGGGGCTTTCCAGACCTGTAGGGTTGGCATCCCACTAAAACTCCTTGTGAGCTTTACTCTTTTTACATTTCTGAGATTTTTAATGTCTACATGCTGGAATGTTTTTTAACTCTAAGGTTAATTTTCTAATGACTATAACTGCAACATAATTAGAATAGTATCAAAAATTTAAGAAACAAATATCTAAAAACATTAGCAGGCAGTAAATCACAACACCATCTGACCGCTGTACGGCGCTATTAAATGTTTAGATGTAACGGTTAAAAAAATAACATTTTAGACGGGAACACTGCTGATTACGGAATAGAGACCTATATGAGCGTTATACCTATATTCCTATCTTTGTGGTGTCAAAAAATATCGTTTTGATCTTACCAGGGGAGCGTGTGTACTGAGAAAAATATATAGTGACTTCCAAGAGTTAGTAAGTTTTGGACAGAAATAACCTGGGCGTGCAGTTTATTAATCACCAGACTAGAATACGCAGTCCATGTTACACTTACAATGTTGCCGTAGCTTAATATTTTGATCTGGCATTGTCAGCACAGCCTGTATGAGCTGATTGACTTCTTATTACTATTAAAAACTAAAATAAAATAAATGTATCCTTACATTCAATATCACTGTCATTAGCATCCCTTAAGCTTACTTTTTTCAGTAACAAAGCGGCCTCTTCACAATGTTTCCTCCTTGTAGGGTATTCACTTCCAGTCAGTTCATGTTTTACGTTTGAATTTGTTATTAATATTACGATTTGAGGATCATTTAGAGGAATTAGTTCAGAAGTTAGACTCCTGAAAGATAAAATTATTGCTATTAGGGCCCGTACTCATAATCGTTTATTTAAGTAACATTTAAGTATGAAATGTTCAAGGCTATCGCGACCTCTCCCGACACCTTTCTATTTCATAGTCAATTCAGCAGGCTCCTCGAGGATTAAACAACAACATTG
Source organism: Pachyrhynchus sulphureomaculatus (assembly GCA_019049505.1). Classification (NCBI taxonomy): domain Eukaryota; kingdom Metazoa; phylum Arthropoda; class Insecta; order Coleoptera; family Curculionidae; genus Pachyrhynchus; species Pachyrhynchus sulphureomaculatus. Next base: position 77,311,740 of record CM032455.1, read on the forward strand.
TATTTTTTCTCAAATTTCAGTGGTATTTTTAATTTTCAGCTGCGTTAGCGATTTCTAAACTTATTTTATAGATGTTAAAAAGTTAGTATCTTTATTATTACTTTTCATGATGAAGCCCTTCATTAAATAAAAAAAGGCAAATTTTACTCCTAGATTTTTCTATATTTTTACAAACATGGGAGCCCTATTTAACGTTACTTAATATTAATTAATTCAAATATACGAGTTCTGAAATGTCTTTGCAAGAAAAAATAATATGTAATTATTAACTGGTTTATTTAACATAAGTAACAATGGAATATATTATTAAATTTGGTGCACTTCCACCGGCTTCAATCCATTGTTTCGACTATTCTTTTCACTCTGGTGTATAGAGGTGGGATTAATCAACAGTTATGAAACGATGCTTGAAATCCATTTTATTTTGTTTGAAACGATGCAAACATGCTTGAGAAATATGCATTCGAATGCGTTTTTACTCAATTGTCAGCAAATGCGGCACCCATCTTGCACAAAGCTTTTTAATATGCGATTCTTCATGCAAAATATTTCTAATTCGTTATTTTGAGATGCCTCAGCTATTTCACGCACTTTTACTAGTCGATCATCTAATACCATATCATGGACTTGTTGAATGATTTGTGATGTTTATAGCAGTCATTCGACGACCTTCGCGTGGATCATATTCGAGGCTTGTACGACCAGATTTAACAATTTTGAATGAATTTCTGTTGGTGTTAAACCATCCAAAATCAAGAATTTAATCACTGCACTATATTCAATTTTTTCCATTTTAAAAACATCAATAACACGTCAATATTAAACAGCTACTACTACTCAAATGAATTGATAGATCGAAATAAAATTTTACATGTGTTTATATAAAGGATGGAATTTTCCAATACAATTATGGTTTCACAGTTTCTATCGCCATCTATGTGTCAGGCCGAGACCTTTTCAGACAGCCTAGGTATTAAGCATCCCCAGTGAAATTTGTTTTAGATGCACCAATATAAGCATAAATTAATGGTGGATTATTCTTTCTGATTCTAATGTCATTCGTTTTGATAGTATTGACTATAAAATATGGCTCTTAAGCAAGTTAAAAGTTGTCCCCCTATAATTACTTTCGATTCTAGAAGTTACTCTAAACTCAAAGTTTGGAAACTTTCTCAAATTGCAATGTTGCATGTAGTCTGAGGAATTTAATATTATAATTCTAGTAGGACCTAGAAGCAACGTAGAAATTGTTATTGGCGCTTAGGGTGCCTTTGCAAATACAACAGCAGTTTTGTTCGATCTCAACTTACTATGAAATTTAGCTTTTTAAAAGTTTTTAGAGTACCACATCTTTCTATAAAATTATTTGATTTTACTTTTTATCTTATTTACGAGTATATGTGTGAAAAATACCGCCGAAGTGAACTTTCAAATTTCCTAAGTCTTGAGAGGATTTCGAGGAGAGATTTTCTGACTATGAAACGAAAAACATCACTTGGGATACCTTGGCCGTCTTAGAGCACGTCTAGGTACCACTCTAAGTCTCTTACAAGTAGAATTTAAGGCATTATTTTTTGGTATGAAACATGAATATGAAAACATCATTCAAGGAAAATTGAAGGTTTAGAAGCTGCTCAAGAAACGACTATAAATACGGGCTTAAATAACACTTATCCGCTATTGTATACGTGTAGGCAGGGGTCAAGAAGGAAAGTTCTAATATTTAAATTTTTCCCTTTGTGTAAAATACGGTATCGGTATTGATATGCCAAATTTTATTATCCGACGATCATGGTGTGCACCTTAGAATTTTGTTGATCTGTCAGTAAGTAATGGCCCAAAATTAAATCGATATAAACTTGAAACCGTAGAGATTTATTTAACATACCTACTTTAAACACTTGCATAAATTTGACCCGTCTAATCCTTCGGTGTGACGGTGTGAAGATTTTAGGAGGTAAAAAACCCTAATGACAAATTGCATTGCTTACCTGCAGTCTATTAAGAGAGCATTGCCTTCCTTTCCCATCACTGAGATAAACTGGTCCATAATACCACAAGGCATGCCAGCATATTGATGTTCTGCTTTTTGACAAGCCAATGCTTTATCAGTTAGTCTATAAATAAAGAGAAAAGGGATCTATATGAAGTTTTCAGATAATAATAACTTTGAGTTAAATGATCACCTTAATGAATATTTGACTTGTGTCATAAGGGAGGCTCATCAATCGAATTAAAAATACAGCTGGTCAAGTAAGAACGTGTCCTCGATAATTCATTTTTGGTAAATGCGATTCTAGCGATTGAACAAAAAATTGGTAGAGGGAACCTTTGTCTATGATGTATTTTAGTAAAAGTATTAGTCGATTTCGATGTTTCGTCGAAATCACCTAAAATCCAAAATGAGTCATTTGTTTGCGCGTCCGTTCGAGGCAGTCTTTCTTTGTTCTCATCCAAAAGAGCCCTAAAATAACACATTCCGCGGCCGCTAAATATATTAAAAAGTCGGTATCGTTTGTGAAGAAGTAGGTAAATCATTTGAACGAGACGAAAAATTTCGACGACTTGCCAAAACGTGGGTCGGTTGGCAAAGTCACTCCGAAAGTCGAAAAACGAATCGTGTCTTTGTTTTTACGGAACCAGAAATTGACGCTGCATTAAGGAGCGGCAAAATTAAGAAAATGGGGTTGAAAGTGACCCATGAGACCATTCAACAACATTTTCGTGCCCATGATGTCAAATTCCGAAGCACTTTGAAGAAACCTTTGTTGGGCGAAAATCACGTCGTGAAGCGGCTCGCTTTGGCCCACGATAAGATACTAGAATGGCCCTCACAATCGCCGGATGTCAACCTTATTGAAAACGTTTGGTCTTAACTCGGTTGTCTCGCGAAATTCGAAAAATTTTCAGAGTATGCAGAAAATCTCGTCGACAGCATGTCTCGAAGATGGCAGGCGATTATTGACGCAGCAGGCGATTGCACAACTTACTAAGATAATTGTGCCGTTGTTAGCACATCAAAGAATACATTGATGGCAAAATATTTTCTCGAAACACATTTTTTTTAAAATACGAGCGGTCACGTTCTTACTTGACCAATTGTAAGTATTTATTACACATGGTTCAGTTGATGCCATATCTGGCTAAATAAAGTCACTGTTTGAAATTAGTAGATTTTGTGTAACATGCAAATACAATTATGATGATGTGGGTCATCAGTTCATATCTAACTGGTTACAAATTTTACAATGACTACTGCACAATAATTTAACAAAGTTTGCATTAAAAATTTTCGTTTAAAATTTGAAAATAAGAAAATTTGGAATTCTGACGAAAATATTATGTCACGTAAGCACATTCACAAAAGCTAGCACCACGTCTCCTTGTCAATGTAGTTGAAGCATTACCCACTTTTGCATCGACCATAGTTGGCGTCATTATATTTTTCGTGGAAAAAGAGATGTCTCTTTGTACGAATTCGCTGTTAGCCAAAGCGTTTATTGCATTTTCTACGTAAGTAATTTCAGAATTTGTAATATCCACAGTTTCTTTAACCAATCTAATCCTCATTGGCCGACAGTATCGTGATGATGAGGAAGTTGGATTCTGCCAAATAACATTCATGTTTGTCCCACAAATCAGTTGTAGCAGAACAAAACCACTCTGCATTTTTTGCTTAAATTGTGCTTGTTGCGATCCATCACATCCCCATTTCGAAATAAGTGTCAATGATTGACGTTCTTCTAGATTTAATTCTTTTCGTACATCCTTCAAATATGAGGCCAAACGTTTAGCCGTGTGATCCAACAAATGTTGTAAGTCAATTTCAGCACATGTTTCAGTTACCCGATAAGCCTCTTTCGCCGGATAACAAGTCCTTTTTGCTTGCTGTAACACGGTGTAACTCGGATAATACGTCTTGTTATTATTCCTTATTATTTCATACTGTTTTCTTGATAGGTCAGCTTCTACAAACATTGAGAGGGCGGCTATTGGATTTAGTTATGATTGTTTTCCATGCTGCTTTGACATTTTGTATGCTTTCTGGTATGCCTGGGTTGTCAGGGGAGAGTTAGTTATGTCTTTTAGAATACTGGATGCAATTATCTCTCCAGAAGTCTCCAGTACGCATTTGTACTTCTTTATCGACAGCACTGCATACTTCCTCTGTTTTTTCTACGTTTGCTCCTCTCACTTGATTCTTCAAATGACTTGTTTGTCGGTCGACCAGAAGAACGGCGTTTTACCCTCGAGATTTCAAATGTTCCTTGTAACCATTCGTCATTCTTTTTAAGAAATACTTCTGCTTTTTTATGCGCTTTAAATAGGAGAGCTTAACATATGCTTCACTTCTTTCCTTTGCTCATCACAATATTTATCTTGCGATAAAATATAACTCTTAAGATATATTATTTTTTCTTTAAAATTTGGCAAGTTTTGTTCCTGCATTTTGTCAAAAAGTAGTCTAAGCGCTACTACTCGAGCACCTGAGGTACCCTCGGATCCTAGAACAAAATAAGAACTGATATGTTGTTAGGAATATCTTTTAAGGCTAACTCAGTATCAATACCTAACGTCTCCGATTCTTTGATATTACAGAAAAATAAGAACTGTTTAAATTTAAAAAAATAATTAACAACACCACGTGTTTTCACCGTCTGATTTATAGACCAAGAAATACTCGATTTCACGGGAAATCACGGCTAATATTGATATATTTGATTAGTGCAAATACGCTTTTTTCTGTTAAAACCAATAAATTCACTGGGACGCACCCTGAAGTATCACAAATACCTTTTTAAATATCGAAAAACGTACAACAATTTCCAGTAACATTTTCTACCTTCAAAATATTACTAATTATTTTAAAAAAATATATAAAAATGATCAATATGTATGCGCTCTTACCTGTAATATTCAAATCCATCACAATTTTCTTCAAGATGAACTTCAAAAAAGAAAAATTACTTTTTTAAATAACTGGTTTGTACCGAATGTCGAGAAGAGAAACGAACACTCAGAGCGACGATTAAGTTCCGACTGAGACTCCAGCATGCGCTCTGTCAAATAGATAACGGTCGTCTGTTATTCTATGCTTATTCGATATTGTTATGTAGCAAATTTTTTCTACCAGGGACAAGTTTTAGGAAATCGCTTTATGGCCGCCTAAAACGCTGAAATAACCTTATATGTGACTATTAGATCGGATCTGGCGTTTAAACTCTTTTAGTAAACCTGGCTGTCAAGGTCTGATGCAGTGACACAATTTTTTAAAATAAATTAATAAATACTTTTTTATTTCACAATTACATACCCAGCCAGATTATGTAAATAAAATAAAATAGCGCTAAGGTAAAAAGGGAAAAGGTCAAACACATAGTAGGCTATTATAGAACCTGATGCAGTTATGGTAGGTTCCTTTTACATAGACTATTAGTCTGTCTTGGATATGTTTAATTAAATGTTCTTCTAGAATAAACATTCTGGGGTTTACTATCTTTGAAATATATTCGATCTTTACAAAAAATTAGGATACATTTCTGCACAAAAATTGCAGTGACTGTGAGAATTTTATTTGTTTTGAATTTTTCCCTGCAAGTTTCCCTTGAATTTACATCAGCAATTGTTCTCAATGTCCTTTTTTGACAGATGACAACATCATCGTTATTGCTGTAGAGAGTGAGACCATATCAGATTCAAAATTTGCATAATAAATCATTCTTCTTATCTCCATATCAATATATTTAGACTGTACACGAGATGTGGAAGATACACAATTTAACTTATTTACAATGTTTTCCGAGGTCAGATTGCAATGTAATACCACCCCCAGATTGTTTTACTTGCACTACAGCATTGTGAATCTAAATATCTTTTAGTTCTTCTAATCTTGACCGTTTGGTTCTGAATAACATAAACAACAACTATTCAAAATCAACTTATTCTTCGTGAAACAATTAGATGCTTCGACTATAATGATGTTTCAACAAGAGTAGGCAAGATCGGTGCAGCTACCAGAAAGTTGGTTTTATCAGCATAGTTTGTAATAATTTAATTAATTTGGGCCTTGTGTAGTTCAGCTATATCGTTAATATAGACAGCGAACAACAAGGGTCCAATGACACTTTCCTGAGTTATGCCAAATTTTATTTCAGCTTCGTTAGTTCTATTTCTTCCTAACAAACAAGTTTTATTTTTCTTTATTATGCAAACACACATTGATTACTAATGCTATTCTCATATATTGATAGAAAAACTAGAAATGTCCCATTAGCTAACACGAAATATCAAGCTCATAATGTGAAATGTCAAAATGGTACTATGATGAAAGAATTAATGTCCATAAATAGTGCTTGAATCATGTCGAATATGAACTTTAAAAATAAGATTTTTGAATTTTTTTGTTGGAATAGACATACTTTGACAAATAAACTATATGATTAACATAAAGAGAATAAATTAAATGAATTAGTTAAAAACACAATGGTTGCACCTTCAGTTAAATTGTTCAAATCACAGTTAATTACGGCTTAGTTCACATCATAATACACACCATAAATGAATGTTTTAGTTATTTTAGAATATAAACTATAAAAAATTCCATAGTCTGTATTTATTTTCACTGATAATGTTTACAATAATAACCTACAATATAGAAGCAGTGAAAAACGAAGAAAAAAAATGAAAAACTACAAATAAAATTTATGAAAATGGTAAATAAACAAATTAAACAATATACAATGAACAGTTATTTTGGTTTTGTACGGAAGAATGCATATAAGGTAGATTTAAACTGTATTTAGACGATTTCTTTTTGTTTTTGGATCTAATGAAAGGAAATATACCGAAACAGAACAAAAATGAACTATTTTAGCTCTCCTTTAAAGATATTCTCGTAATTCAGAATAATTTAGCTCTAATGCGTAGAACCTCTTTGGATATAAATTCCTATCAAAATTTTTCTGAAATGGTGAATGGTATTTCGAGATATTCGTACCCCTCCAGGGCAGAATCCTAAATCCGCTACAGCTCTGCCTCATGGTCTTGAAAATGTCCATCGGTTGTAATATCAAAAACGGTTAAGGTTTGTGTTGATGATATTTTATTTAGTTTTTGATAAGTAATATTCTTTCAATGCCAATATTTCTAACTTTCGCTAAGTCAATCCTTAGATTAGGGAAAGGGAGCTGGCTGGTACATTTGACTACCTAGTTATGATGATTTCAGAGGAAAGTAATTGTCAGTACTATAGACTGCTGATCTTATCAACTATTTTTCTTACGTGATAAATGCTTTCACCCTAGTAGAACAACTGTCTAAAAACTCTTATTCTTCGGTTGTAAAATTACTATCTACAGTATTTTGAAAATAATGTAACTCAAGGTGAATGGTTAAAGCAATTAGTTGTAGCTTTTCAGGCTTGTGATTTTTTTTATCAGTGTCAGTCCGAATACAAAAACAATGTGTTGCTACGCGCAATTTCTCTCGCACAACTAATGATATCTCTTGTTTCGTTTTCAAGATATTACATTTCTTTTTTCGATTTTATTAGAAAAACTACTAGGTTTAGGTATATAACATTATTAATAAAATTTTACGCAGAATTTAAAAATAAATTAGAAAATAAGATGTTCCGTTTAAAAAACATGTTATATCGGCCGCACTTTTTTGAAGTACCCTGTATACTGAAAAATAATTTTAAACTGTTCACCTTAACATTCCCTAAAACTATTGTATTTAACATTTTTTTTGTCATTCCCGAAACAAATGAGATAATGAACTTTACTCTATCGTACAACTTCCAATGTTGAGTCTTACATTGAGTAGTTGAGTTACATTGAGTGGTTGAGTTACATTGAGAGTTATGCGTGCAACACAGAGGTTTAATATAAATCCATGAAATAGTGGAACGAACCTTTTTTTGTTATCGGCCTAGAACACGTGCTGCAGGGAAATCCCTAAAGCGCCACAAGAGCAACACGTGTGCGGAAAAAGCAATTCACGTTGGTCTTGAATCGCTGTAAATTGTACTTGGTCGGAAATGTAGTTCTGGGCAAATTATTCCAAAGGGATGAGGTTTCTCCATATAAAAGACTGCTTGAAAAGGGTTGTATGAGGAGTTGAATCTCATACGGATGTGAAGTATTAGCGTGACGTGTATTTCTAGCATGCATTGCTCTGGGAGGAATTAAGCGGGTTACATCTGTCGAACACTTTCCATGAAAATACTTGTGGAATAGACATAACTCACCCCGTTCTTCGATGTTCCAACGAATCAAGGTTGCTGGCCAATTCCGGGTCTCCAATCAGGCGAACAGCTCTCTTCTGAATAGTATCTAACATGTATGTTTGGGAGTAGAGCTCCAAATATGGGAGCAATATTCCATCGTTTGTCGGATTTGAGCTTTGTACAGAATTAACAGTTGTTGTGGAGTGTAAAGCTTTCTAGTTCGAAATAATATTCCGAGCTTTTGAGAAGCTCTCTTTGCTATGCTTGCAACATGTTCACGCCAAGACATATTTGCTCCCAAATTCACGCCTAGTAAATTGAGTGACGATGCTAGAGGAATGGAATGCCCTGACATAACTACGTCAGGTACAACAACGTTAGCTTTTTTAGCAAAAACTGCCGCCTGGGTTTTTGAAGCGTTAAATTCTACTTGGTTACTGTCACCCCAAGATAGAATTTCTTTCAGGTCTTTGTTAGGTTGAACGATCTTCTGCTATCTGCGAATATTTGTATAACTAGCCGATATTCGAGCGTTCAAAGTGAATGATGAGATAAGCGTACTGTCATCTGCAAAGCTGTAGATTGGATTCCTGGTCTTTTCCAGCAGATTAATGTAAATGAGAAAGAGAGGAGGAGACAGTATGGAGTCCTGGGGCACACCGGCGTTGATAGTGAAGGTATTAGAAAGAAACCCGTATTGCCACTCGTAAAGAACGCTCTTTGAGGAAACTTGAGAGCCATAAACAGAATTTTACTTACTTACTAAAAAGATATACTGGAAGAGCGTAGTTTAGCTGACAATCCATCATACCAAACACGGTCGAATGCCTTCGATATATAAAGAGCAGCCACTCGAGATTCTCCAAAGTGTTCAATTGAGTTGTTCCAAAAGGTGTGTTAATAAGTCAGAAGATCTCCTGTTGATCTATGTTTACGAAAGCCACGTTAATGGTCGCTAATAATATTGAATCCTTCAAGATGTGTTAGAAGATTGATAGCCTTTTTCATAACTCCCGATATTATTCAAAGCAGTGCGACTGGTCGGTAGTTGTTTGGCAAGGTCTTCTTGCGTTTTTTGGGTATCTCCTGAGCTGTGGGGCATTTCCAGCAGAAAGGAAATATTCCCTCTCTGTAGGATAGGTTAAAAATCTACAGAAAACTGGTGTTAGTTCGTTCGCGTAGTTTTTGAGTACTATGGTAGGTATTCCGTCAGCGCCAGAAGCATTTCTTGGGTCTAGCTTCATTAAAATATGTTTTATGATACGCCGTCTGAAGACAGTATCGGGTATCCTTAACTGCACTATGGGAATAGTAGATCACTATCTGTGACAATTAGTAGATCCAAATTATCGCGTTAAGTTTCATTGATGTTTTGATACGTTACTCTTTATAACATTATAACTGAGTCGTAAATTATTATAAAACACTAATAATTGTAATATTATATACGGATACCTATTGTTAGATTACACATATTATTTATTTTTATGTTTTTAATGTACAATACCTTGAGCCACCAAGAAATGCTATTGATTAATGGCTTAGTTCCTAGGCTTTTGCGAAATAAGAATTCCAAATAAAGATATATAGAACTTGTAACTTTCTAAGAAATTGGTTATATTTATATGATGTCAGATATAACTACAAATATTCAAATAGCTTCAAAAATTTATTAAACTCTTCCCAAATATTTTTTAAGGATTTTTTAACACAGGTTGGTTGTCATTAAATTAGAGATTCAAAGAAATATCGTCCTTTTTTCAATACTTTGTTTTATGTTTGCTTAAAGTACAAACCTATGTTGTACCCTTAGCTATTGAAAAAACCAAGAATAGGGATTTACAATAAATTCACGTTTCTGTTACTTGACTTACACAAGCAAATTAAGGATATTTTATTGTAAATATTTTAAATTATTTGTTTTGATGAAAGAAAAACAGTTTAAAATGGCCAATGAAAAACAAAATTGTACCGTGGTAGCTGTTTTATCTTCATATTTTTGGATGGTATTTATCCTTTTATAAGGCATTTTGCCTATGTCTGTAAAATGATTGGCTGTTAATGATATGCTACATACGTCATACTGAAGGCTATTTTAATTTTAAGTTTTCAAAATAAATTTTTACATATCCAGCCTACTTCTACAGCTGAGATACCTATTGGCATTATTCATGTTTAACAAATAAATGTAAATAAATATGTTTTCTCCGCCTGGTAATTATTATTACATTTATCAAAGTTTACTTACGAGACTTCTTTAATCTGGTTGGTAATAGCATCCAAAAATGTGTAAGTACTAACTTCAAGGGCAGCACTACTAGATAATCCGCCACCAGTAGGTACGCTAGAATGAATCACTGCATTAAAAGCTGGTGGACATTCTCCAAGATAATTTGCTATAACACCTGAAAACAACATTAAATATAGTGTTAGTATCAAACCTAGAAATAGTTATTAGAAAAATTAAGTATATTCTAACTTTTAGTTCTAGAAATGACTTTAGGTTTATTATGAAGGTATCATTATCGTGGAAACGTTAATAAACTTCCAAACGCATCCCTCTACGGAACCTTTTTAGTAATTATAGGTTATTATCTTAACGAGAGTAATAAACATGAATAGTGACTGATGATAACAAAGCCAAAAGATGATTTCACTGAAGACATATGGGATTCAGCTCTAGTTAGTAGTAAGTAAAGTCAAGAAAACAAAGAAAAAAAAGAGCAATTCAGGAGACTACGCATAAAAACGAATTTTTGTTGCAATTATCCATGTGGTTATGCATTTCAAGTTGAGTTTGACTATGGTATAACCTTCTATATCTTTTTTAAAGGTTGTGATAATATTTAAAGCCTTTCAGAAATCACAACCTTCCATTAACCTGTTTAACCATTTACTGGTCAACTCGCGAAAAAAGTTCTGGGCCTAAATATTTTCGGATTATCGAGCGAATTAAGATTACATTTTTAATACGCTTCCCAAAATCCCGAGATTTACACACATCGTAAATCCGCCCTTAGGTTCTTCCGACCATAAACTGCTTTCGACATTGAGTATCCTACCGATCAGTGACAGAGAGGCACCTAAGCCGTGAGGGAAGATCTCATGGAATATTTTTGAACTTTCCCTTGGCTAGACATTTGTTTTAGATCCGATGAGCCATCTGATTGTGGTAAGGAGGTTTTTCGATGTCAACGAGCTTAAGTATTCAAATACGATGTACGAACACGGCCGTGAAGCTGACTCATTTTCAATCAGTTGTGGCTTTAGTCAGTTTATCGATGAACCAATAGGATCCCTGATGGTGATGGAGATATTTTTAATCATCAATCCAGAGATTACAATCATTTTAAATCGGCCCTTAGGTTCTTTAGACCATAAATTGCTTTCGGCATCGAGTATCCTACCGCTTAGTGACAGAGATGGACCTAAACCGCACAAGATTTGACACTACAAATCTGCTAAATGGAGTGTTTTCGAATTTTACCTTAGATATCATTTCGGCTGGTATGGAAGCTTGCATCCCTTTTTCGAAGGGAATAGCAAGCTTTGGGTCGACCTAAAATGCACAGAATCTGTTGCTTTTAAACATCTTGCTGACCGATAATAGGTAGAAAATAAATCGAAACATCTTTGTTCGTACCTAAAACAGGTGCAAAGAAATTATCGGTGAAACCAAGAAGCCACAGAATCAAAGAATTAAAAACTGTCCCAACATTTGATGATACTAAATGAATATGTGAATATAGGTATAGCGAACGTGTTGATGGCTTTAGTGAGATTCCTAGAGTTGAGTTGTGTTTGTAAAAGTTTCGTGAGTCTGTTTTTGAATTTGGTTGTGAGCGCTGTTTTGATGTAAGTGTGGTTGAGTTTGGTGCTTTTTGGAAGCCTAGATATTTCTATATTTCTTTGTCGAGCATGTTATCGAGTGTTTCGTTGTTGTTAGTTTCTATCTCATGGTGGCCTTTCCATTGGCCTTTGTTGATGTGGAGCACTTTACATTTACTTACACCAAATTCCATATTGATATCTAAGGTGAATGTTTCTGTGATTTTGAGGAGTTCTTTCAGCTGTTTTTCTGTGGCAGCGTAGAGTTTTATGTCAGGTGGTCTATTTTATATTGGTTCACTTTTTGGTGTCTGATGTTGAATCCATGTTCTGTTCTGTTTAAGTGTGGATTGAGACAGGTAAAACCATAGAGCGCTGAGCGATTCTGGTTTTCCATGTTTTCATAATTTGCCCGAGAAATTTCCTGAGGTTTTGGTTGATTTTGTAGATTTCTAGAGCTCTTATAACCAGCTGTGGGGAATGTGTGTGGTTGTAGAATGGCTTTGTTGATTTGGTGTGTGAGTGCTTCGTGTGTGGTGGTAAACTGTTTGTACCAGAAGTTTTGTATATTGTTTGTTCCAGAGCATTTCCAGTTGTATGTGTGTGTGTGTGTTTGATTGTTTCTGTAATTTCTTGTGTGGTTACTGTGGAATTTTCTTGTTCTGTCACATGTTTATGTTTTTCTTCTTCGGCTTTGATCCAGTGGGTGTTATTATTGTGTAGTTTGGGTTCTGACTAGATACTTTTCCAATAATCTGAGTTCTTGTTTGTTTGATGGTTCAGTCACTGTTGTCTGCTCGTTGTACATAGTTTTTCGGTAGAACTGTTTTTCGCTTCTTCGGAAGAGGTTGTTGGTCTCTTTCCTTTCGTTTGAATCTTTGTATCTACTGAGACTTGAGGCATATAAGTATAGTTTTTGTTTCAAAGTATCAAGAATTTCTGGCAGTGTTCGCTTGGGAGATTTGGATTTGATCTTGTCTACACCCTGTGTGACACGTTTGAACGCGTTCCCGTTCATAAACTGGGTAAGGTGTCCTAGATTTCTTCTGATGTTGATTTTGTTTTTTATTCTTATTTGCCATTTGAATTTAGGTTTTGTGCTGTTGGGGTTTCTTTGTCGTTGCGAGAGTTTTTGATTATTTTGCGTTACGAGTGGTGATTGCTGCTGCGTATATTATTATGTGAATGTCTTCGATTCTGCTTAAGTCTATTATGTACTGGGGTATTATGTGTTTGCTTATTGTGTTGAGGATTGTTTGCGTGCTCTGTTTGAAGATTAAACGAGGGATGAAATTTCTTGTTGTGGGGTCGGTGCCTGACCATCGAGCTAAATGTGACTCCATTTCTGCTTTGAGTGTTTGTATGAGAGGTGATTCGGGGTGATGTTCTGTAGATGTTGCTGAGGGTAGCGGGTGATTGATTTTGTTGTCTGTGATATGGTGTCGTGGAGTGCTATTTGCTTTGTAATATTATTTTCAGTTATGCTCCTACTGGATGGTGGGTCTTGTGTGTATTTTTGTGTTCGGCTGGGTGGTTGTGTGTGTGAGGTTGGTTCGGTATTTGCTCTATTATTTTTATTGCTTGGTTGGTTTGTGTTCAGTTCAGCAGCTACTGTATCTTTGATGGTTTGTAATTCAAAAGGTGTGAGGCGATTGTTCTTGGTAATAACTCTTTTTTGGTCAATTACTCTCTATTCTGTAACAAGTAATGTGGATATTGGGCCAAGAAAAGTTTGTGCAGTTCCAGTCTGTAGCCCGATGTTATTGTTTCCAGTTTGGGGGCGGTGTAGTAACAGCGCATCACTGTTCTGTTCATTTCATCTGTCCATTTTAACCGATATCTTGGTTTGCCAGCCTTGGTAGTTGCATTGAGATTGCGGTGGGTCCAGGCGGCGAGTAATTATTTTCTGAGTGATTTCTTTGTCAGGTTTTGTGAATAATTTATTATAGCAATGCACGACGTGGTCGTTGATTTCTGTGCTTCAACTCATGCGTTACTTTGATTTTCCCGCCTTATATATTATTATATTTTTATTATTATGTAACCTGGCCAGAGAACATATGAATGAATTAAATAAAACACGTAAATCGAGTGATAAGCGTACTAACACCCAGACAGAAAGATAGAGCGACGTTGCATTTTATATATGTTATATTTCTGCGACATGACATTGTTCTATATTTAACAGTTTAGGCAGCGAATTGCAAGAGACCTCGCTAGTGGCAATTTTTTTTCTGAATTGATTCACTATTATCTCACTGCTTATTCCTTATGTTACCTAATGTAATAAAATATATCCTATAACCTAGCCAGGAGAACATATTATGTACAAGTTTAAAAAAACACGTAAATCGGATGTGGTTCTCGAGTGATAAGCGCACTAACGGACAGAGATACGTTGCATTTTATATATATTATAGATATAGATGTATATATAGGTATATATAGGTATATATATAGGTATATATATATATATATATATATATATATATATATATATACATATATATATATATATATATATATATATATATATATATATATATATATATATATATAAAGGGTGTTTTTTATAGAGGAATAAAACTTTAAGTTGGCAACACTTTTTTAACTGGCGGCCATTTTGTCAGCTGTCAAGTGATTTATGTTTAGTTTGGTTTGGCATTTCAACATGAATAGACTGACGCCTGAACAACGCTTCCAAATTGTGCAAATTTATTTTGAAAATCATGGTTCCGTTCGAAATACGTATCGCGCACTACGTCCATTTTACGGTCAACATAATCGTCCATCAGAGCAATTAATTCGATTAACTATGGTACGTTTTCGCACCACGTTTACTCTAAATGATAATACGCATCCACAGAGACGTCGTACAGTGCGTACAGAAGAAGTCATTGCTGCTGTAGAGCGTAGCGTAGAGGAAGACCCGAATCAGTCTATCCGCCATGGTGCACAGGAATTGGATATGTGTCCATCCACTTTATGGAAGATTTTACGGAAAGATCTTGGTTTGCGTGCTTACAAAATCCAACTCGTGCAACAATTGAAGCCACACGATCACCTAGGAAGGCGTAGATTCGGTGAATGGGCCCAAAACCAGATTGCCGTTGATCCCGATTTTCATAAGCGAATTTTGTTTAGCGATGAAGCTCACTTTTGTTTGAATGGATACGTCAATAAACAAAACTGCCGTATTTGGAGTGATGATAATCCTCAAGTGTATGTTGAGACACCGTTACATCCAGAAAAACTGTTTGGTGTGCTTTATGGGCTGGTGGAATCATTGGTCCGTACTTCTTTAAAAACGATGCTGGTCAGAACGTTACAGTCAATGGTGACCGATATAGAGCCATGATTACTGACTTTTTCGTTCATCAATTGAACAACCATGATGTGCAGGAGCTGTAGTTTCAACAAGATGGCGCAACATGTCACACAGCTCGTGCCACAATTGATTTATTGAAGGAAACGTTTGGTAACCGCATAGTTTCACGATTCGGACCCGTGAATTGGCCTCCAAGATCGTGCGATTTAACGCCGCTAGACTATTTTCTGTGGGGATATGTGAAGTCGCTAGTCTACGCCGATAAGCCCGAAACGATTGACCACTTGGAGGACAACATTCGCCGCGTTATTGCCGATATACGGCCACAAATGTTGGAAAAAGTCATCGAAAATTGGACCTCCAGATTAGACTACGTCCGAGCCAGCCGTGGCGTCATATGCCAGAAGTCATATTTAAATTATAATGCCAGAAGATTATCTTTCGAATAAAGTAAATTTCATGTCAATTTAAAAAATTCATCTTTGTTTTATTCCATTTCAAAGTTCTATACCTCTATAAAAAACACCTTTTACATATACATATATATATATATAAATATATATATATATATATATATATAATATATATATATATATATACTATATATACCTATATATATATATATATATATATATATATATATATATATATATATATATATATATATATATATATATATATATATATATATATATATATATATATATATATATATATATATATATAGTGTTTATATATAAGTCTTTAAGTAGGCATTCAGATAATTATTAAGTACCCATATCAAATTATTATCTAATAAGGAACCTTTAAAATTAAATTAGCTAAGTTTGAAAATAAATGACACGTGTTTTAATGTTGGTTCCATGTATCAGGTATTTGCTAATGATAAACTATGTATATCTGCCTAATCGTTTAATAAAAATATTTGTTATTACTTCAGAAGTAGTTTCTTTACTATTAGCATATCTGATTTGTTTTTATCGAACTAGTCCGGAAAACAAAATTTTTTTCTCTAGCTTATTGACGAACCAACACGGATCCCTGATCGAGACGGGGAGTTCGCCAGTCTTCTTGATCTGTTTTTAACCACTAATCCGGAGATTTACAAGGTCACCATAAATCCGCCTTTGGGTTCTTCCCACCATAAACTGCTTTCGACATCGAGTGTCCTACCAGTCAGTGACAAATCCACTAAATGGGAAGATTTCACGGAATATTTTCGAACTTTCCCTTGGTTAGACGTTTGTTTTCGATCCGACGACCCATCTGACTGCGCCAGGGAGGTTTCCGATGTTATCTTAGCTGGTATGGAAGCTTACATTCCATTTTCGAAGAAATGTCCTTCTAACGGCAAGCCTTGGTTTGACCGAAAATGCAAAGAACCTGTTGCTTCTAAACATCTTGCCTACCGACAATGGCGTGAAAATCCTAACACCATAAATCGTAACACCTTTGTTCGTGCCCGGAACAGATGCAAAGAAATTATCGACGAAACCAAGGAGGCACACAATCAGCGAATTAGAAACAAACTTCTCGCTTGTCCCGACAATTCCAGGTTCTTTTGGTCAGTCGCTAAGGCAGTTGGTCAAAATTTCACCAGATCCGCCATACCACCACTCACACGGCTAGATAGTTCTATTGCAACGACACCTGTTGAGAAAGCAAACGTGTTGGACGAACTCTTTGCTTCACATTCTACTGCCGATTTCCAGCAGCAAGCAGTCAAGGATGCCCGATGTTGTTTTCAGACAGCGTATCATAAAACGTATTTTAATGAAGCTAGACACCAAAAAAGCTTCTGACGCTGATGGAATACCTGCCATAGTTCTCACAAACTGTGCAAGGGAACTAACAACAGTTTTCTGTATATTTTCCAACCTATCCTACAGAAAGGGAATATTTCCTTCCTGCTGGAAATGTGCCACAGTTCAGCCGATAGCTAAAAAAGGCAAGAAGATCTTGCCAAATAACTACCGACCAGTCGCACTGCTTTCAATAATATCGAAAGTCATGGAAAAGGCTGTCAATCAGCATCTTCTAAAATACCTTGAAGGATTCAACATTATTAGCGATCACCAATATGGCTTTCGTAAACATAGATCAACAGGAGATCTTCTGACTTATGTAACACATGTTTGGAACAACGCTTTTGAACACTTCGGAGAATCTTGAGCGGTTGCTCTTGACATATCCATGGCATACGACCGTGTTTGGCACGTTGACTAAGCTACGCTCTTATGGTATGTCTGAAAAGTTCTGTTTGTGGCTCTCATGTTTCCTCAGAGAGCGTTCTTTACCAGTCGCTGTCGACGGATTTCTTTCTAATACCTTTACTGTTATCGCCGGTGTGCCCCAAGGCTCCATACGGTCTCCTACTCTCTTTCTCATTTACATTAACGATCTGCTGGAAAAGACCGGGAATCCAATCTACAGCTTTGCGATTGGACGCTCGGACATCGGCTGCTTAGGCGAATATCCGCAGACAGCAGGAAGTCATTCAACTTAACAAAGACCTGGAAGAAATTCTATCTTGTGGTGACAGTAACCAAGTGGAATTTAACGCTACAAAAACCCAGGCGGCAGTTTTTTCTAAAAAAGTTAACGTTGCTGAACCCGACATAATTATGACGACGACTCAATATGTCATCTAATCCGACTGGTTCATTACATTCCGAGGGTCAAACAAACACTCAATAAATAAATTTTCTACCCTTGTCCCGATTTTAGTTTAAAATAGTAGTTAGTCTTTAACAGTGACATTCAGGTGGGATTAAAATGATGTTTGAGAAACGGTTAATTTCTTAAAAGGCTTTTGTGGAAAACATGGAAATTTGTACGTAAAGAATCTTGTGATTACTGATGTTAGATAAATAAATATACAAAATACTGCACTGATAAATTTATTGAAGTTTTGACAAAATATTGTAAAATCACTAATATTTTATAAAAATAGTTATGAAATAATATTAAAAGTTCATCCGTTAACTTTACCAAGTAACTCCAGATTTATATCATTTGACGTACAGAACCTTTTACCAAGTATACCACCGTCATGTAAAGTTTTGTGAATTTTGAAATTCCCTTATTTTGAAAAATTTAAGTTCAGGTTAGTTAGTTAATTATATTAGAAATTTAAAGTTTCCGAGTTTTCTAAGCCCTCTCGTCAAATTATATGTCGTTTTTGGTGAATGTTATCCATGGACTTACTTACTGCTTACCTTAAAAAAATGTCGTAAGCACTTTTAAAATGACACCTGTAGTAAAAGTCACAGGGTTAAGATTGATTCTAGAAAATTGAAATTCAGTCTGATTAATCCAATTGGAAACTCAGTTTTCTACTTTTCTCAATATTCTCCTTAAACTGTCAGTCGTCTTCTGTAAATGTTGCAACATATCCTTGAGGAAATATTTATTTTATAAATTAGCTGTCTACAACTTCTATTAAGAATAATTCGTAAGTTCTTTTGAAATTGTGTCAAGTTTAGTAAGAACTTTGCACGGTTAAGATTTACTTGCTGGCTGATTAATCTATCCCTAAGTAAAAACACAGAACTGATGATGTCGCTAGTTTTACATCACTGTTTTAAATGATGTGTCGACAATCTGTATAACTAACTCACCTTTGACGTACAAACTCCATTTAGGCCCGCTGTGCTCAATTGTTCTAACCAAGGCATCTGCATTGGGCATTTCGATGGTGACTTTTTTTTCGGCTCGTTGATATCTTGGTTTGTGGAAACGATAGTAGTAATATCGCCATTGATTCTTTTTCCTACAATAACTGTCACTAGAGGAAGTGCCTAAAATTTTAATGTTTTATGTATTCAACTAAATAGCATTAGCTTCTTAAAGACCGTTTCTTCATTATATATTCGTCCTTAAAAACTGTATATAGAACACAAGTGTAAGTACTTTTTTACAGGCATAGCACACGTACTGCAGAGAAATTTCTAAAACGCTACAGGGGCGACGCGTGTGAGGAAAAAGCGATCCACGTTATTCTCGAATTGCTGTAGATTGTACTCGGTGGGAAATATAGTCCGGAGAAACTCATTCTAAAGCCATTCACGTTAACAGTGAATCGCTGTAAATTATACTCGGTCGGAAATACAGTCCTGGGTAAATTATTTTGAAGGGATGAGGTTCTCCATATAAAAGACTGCTTGAAATGGGTTTTACGAGAAGTCACAAGCCGAACCTCATAGGAATATAAAATATTAGCGCGACGTGTATTCCTAGCATGCACCGCTCTGGGAGAAATTAAGCGGGCTACATTCATCGAACACTTTTCATGAAAGTATTTGTAGAATAGACTCAAGTCGCCAACTGTTCTTCGATGTTCCAAGGAATTAAGGTTTCTGGTGAGTTCTGAGCCTCCAATCAGGCGAATAACTCTCT
This sequence comes from Pachyrhynchus sulphureomaculatus, assembly GCA_019049505.1. NCBI lineage: Eukaryota > Metazoa > Arthropoda > Insecta > Coleoptera > Curculionidae > Pachyrhynchus > Pachyrhynchus sulphureomaculatus. The sequence continues at coordinate 77,331,524 of CM032455.1, forward strand.
TCTGAAGAGAATTCAACCATTGCAGTGAATGTTTGGGAGCAGAGCCCCAAACATTGGAGTAGTATTCCATCGTTGGTCGAATTTTAGCTGTGTATAGAATTAACAGTTGTTGCGCAGTGTAAAGCTAATTCGAAATATTATTCCCAGCGTTTCAGAAGGTTCCTTTGCCATGCATACAACATGTGCATGCCAAGGACATGTTTGCTCCCAGCAAATTGAGTGACGATGCTAGAGGAACAGAATGTCCCGACATAACTAGTTCTACAACGTTCCCTGCCGCCAGGGTTGTAGCATTAAATTCTACCTGTTTACTGTCACCTCAAGATAAAATTTCTTCCAGGTCTTTTTTAAGTTGAACGGCTTCCTGCTGTCTATGGATGTTTGCATGAGTAGCCTATGTTCGAGCATTCATAGTTAAAGAAAGAATAGCTGTAGATTGGATTTATGATTCTTTCCGGCAGATCGTTAATGTAAATGAGAAAGATAGTAGGAGACAGTATGGAAGTTTACACATCTTAAAGTAGTTCGGAAAATTTGCCATGACTGAATTTTCGTTTTTTGGATATTTTTTAAAAAGTCATTCATTTACTTCTTGATATATTTTCTTTGGGTTTTGATCTAGAATATTTTTGCTCACGGATTTTAACATCTTATTTTGATTTGCATGACCACAAAGAGCGATAAATAATTTGATACCAAATCCCGTATAAACAGCTAAATATCTGGTAGTAGAGGGATGTGTATGGAGTAACATGATGCATTTCAATTTTTTTTTTGACATTTTTAGTTATTTCAGCATATCAGCGCGTTTAGGGTTTTTAACAATAAAATTTTTAGTTTATTTAATTTACTGAATGATGCAACTTTCTGGAACTAATTTCTGAAATTTGCAGTTTTACAGATATCATGTTCCACTGTCCCCTAGTTAGAGTAGTTTTGCTAAAGATAACCGAATAATTTTTATATTTAAAAATAAACACACAGATAATAATAACTAAAAATAGTATTTGTATTAATGGTTAATAGTTATTGACAAATTACGTCCGTTTCTAGAAAAGTATTGGTTTATTGTAGTATTTCCCCATAATCAGTTAAACTAATAATAAACTCATTAATTGAGTCAATCAGTTCAGTAACAATATCTAAAATTCCTTCTTTCATCAGTCTTAAATTACCTTGCTTCATAGCTGGGTCCTAAATCAATTTAGGAAATTATTTCTTACGCTTTTTGCAAAAAAATTCATTAGACAGTTGAGTTTTAACCCACAGTAAATCTGGGCACTGCAGTACTGTGAAAGTTCATTTTATGAGAAAAGGAAATTTTTCCATAAGTTACATTCTCGAAATAATTAATTTCGTCAAAAATTCACGAAGACATTGTACTGTTATTAGTAAGACAAGGAACGACGATTTAAACAATCACGTGCTGTTGTCATCACTTTTTTCAGAGAAATATTCACCCTGTTAAAATGTAAATTCGTAGTCCAGATCGGCTCAGCTTTCAAAAAAACTGAGCCAGTTACCACAGCACATCAAAGAAGAAGAGAACAGAAATCATGGCGTAGACAGGCCAGAAATTTTATAACCTCGCATTAAAAATATTGGTTCGAGAGGTTTTTGAACAGAACCGTAGCTCACGTAGAGTTTCTATCAGGATTCTGTTATTTGATTAAAAAAGGCGTTTGATGACTCACAGCTAGTAGCCAGTAGACTTTGGTTCACATCCTGATGTTTTTACTAGAATCAAATAGTGGGTGTGTGAATTAATTTTGAGGGTTTTTCGGTAAAAATATCGCTTTATTGTAAAAAAATTGTTACAAATTGATTATTCAAAGTATTGTCTATCGCTAGCCACTCCTTTCTTCCATTTTTGTGGCAGCATATGAATATCATGCTGAAAGAACGACTCATTTTTTGAGGCTATCCACGAATCGACGATCGGCTCACTTACATCAATTGTTGTCGGTAATGTTCCCCAGTAATAGTTTCGTAGGGTTGGAGCAGCTCATAATACACAACATCCAGCTGATCCCACCAGATACACAGTATAAGCTTGGAGCCATGAATATTCGGGTTTGGCGAGAATAGTGATGGCTCACTGGGGTTCACCCATGATTTTTTTGCTCTTTAGATTACCGTAGCGTATCCATTTTTGATCACCAGTTATGATACGATGCAAAAAACCTTTCCGATTGTGCCGCGGAAGTAGTTGTTCACAGGTGAAAAATCGCCTTTCAACGTCTCTCGGTTTCAATTTGTACGACACCCAATTTCCTTGCTTTTGAATTATTTCCAGTGCATGTAAGCGTTTGGAACTAGTTGTGCGATCAACTCTTAATGATTTTGCTAGTTCTTTTTGCATTTGGCAGGGGCCTTCATCGAGTAATGCCTCCTATCTTTAAACTTTTTCGTCTGGCCTGGACGTTCTTTATCTTTCGTGTCGAAATTATCACTTTTAAAGCGGCGAAACCAGTACTCACATGTTTTTATCGATGGAATATAATTACCATAGGTTTCCGACAGCACTTGATGGCTTTTAGCAGCGCTTTTCTACGAATTAAACAGGAAAAGTAAGGCTTCCCACAAATGGTGTTTTGTTGGCACGTAATACAATGCTCAAAATAAATATGTTGTTTACACATTGACGAAATAACATAAAACTACTAAAAATTAAAGTCTTATGATGCTGCTTCACTATGAATATAGCAACTGTATGCCCCGATGCGATTTAATACAAGTTAGAAATCCCTCAAAATTAATTCACATTCCTTATACATTCTTTTAATTATAAGTATACGAATATGCGATTATTTTTCCGAAAACGATGTCTAAAATGTCAAACAAAAGATGAGTGTACGATATGATATATAAAGTCAGTACCCAACAAAACCATAGGTGATTTGTTTGTGAATTTTTACCTAATATGAAAATAGAAAAAAATAAATTGTTTTCCAAAAGATAATTTAATACTAAAACTAATGCTCTAAAATTTACTTATTCACTCTATTTTAGAAATAAATATACGACTGTATGATATTAAATAAGAATATCTTACCATCGGCATAACAAACCCATCATTATAATCCGTATGCTCCCCAATAAGATTAACCCTTCCAGGTGCCGCCACTGAAATGTCAGCGTCAGTGCCAAATTCCTCCTTGAAAACCTGCTTTGCTGTCTCAACGAGTGACTGCACGGAGTGTATCGGCTCCGCCATTTTCCTCAAATTTTCCTTAAAATTTATGGAATTCTTGTCGTTACGCGTGTTTCAATACACTTGTTAATTTGATATTAAAACGAGCATATAATATCGTCGGATAAACTAAAAATTCAAAGTAATTTCAAGTACGCGGTGTCAAATGATAAGGTTGGTTGTTGAAAATATTGCCAGCAGTAAAACTAAATTAATAATAAATAGGCTGATAAGCAATGTCAGTCAGTGACCCGTTAGTAAAGGATATTAAAGGTACTTTTTGAAACAATTCGCTTTTGTTCTTATATATGCTTTTCTATACTCTTCTTAAATTAGTGTATGAATGATTATACTGTAAAGTACTTTGATCACGATTTGTGCACTAATTAAACGCAATTTTTAACACTTATTTCGCTTTAAGTGGTTATTTAAGTACGTAAACACTTAATGCTTACAAAATCCACATACGAAATAATAATTTTATTGGTGAAGCTATTCTATATTAAATCTCAATTATATATTTACGGGGAGGTATCACGAATTACAAATTTATATTTGAGAAGCAGAATTAACTGTCCTTTATTCCCCCTGTATCCTTCCTTTGCTAAAGAAAAGTAACACTAAATCACCCTACTAGGTATTTGCAGTTTTTCACGTTTTAGGGAACCTAGGTCATCAAAAACCTAGTCCCCATTTGCTTTAGTATTTTCAGGATTTTTGAAGGAGTTATGAGGTGGTGGAGGGGATTATATATATTGCTTCATATATATCGTTTTATAGATCCCTTGTATTTTTCTTGAAGTCGAGAAATCTAAAAATTGTATTTTTTCATTTTTATTTTCATTACTTTCAAGTGTTCAAACATATAACGGGTTAATGAGATAGGAGAAGGGTTAAAGAAGTGGCTTCATACATATCGTATAGACGTTTGTTTTAGATCCGACGACCCATTTGACTGCGCTAAGGAGGTTTCCGATATCATTTTGACTGGTATGAAAGCTTACATCCTTTTTTCGTAGAAATGCAATTCCAACAGTAAGCCTTGGTTCGATCGAAAATGCAAAGAAGGTGTTGCTGCTAAATATCTTGCCTACCGGCAATGGCGGGAAAATCTTAACATCCTAAATCGTTTCGTGCCCGGAACAGATACAAAGAAATTATCGACGAAACTAAAGGGACACACAATCAATGAATTAAAAGCAAACCTCGTGCTTGCCCCAACATTTCCAGGTCTTTTTGGTCAGTCACTAAGGCCATTAGACAAAATTTCATCAAATCCACTATACCACCACTCACACAGCCACTCCTATTGCAGCAACACCTGTTGTGAAAGCTAACTTGTTGGCCGAACTCTTTCCTTCACATTTTACTGTCGTTTTCAAGGAAAAGCACCACCCACTATTCCGATGGTTCAATCAAGAATATCCGATAGTGTCTTCAGGCAGCATGCCATAAAACGTATTTTAATGAAGCTAGACACCAAAAAAGCTTCTGGCGTTAATGGAGTACCCGCCGGTAGTACTCAAAAAATGCGCAAGCGAACTAACCCCGGTTTCATTAGACTTTTCAACCTATCCTATAGCAAGGAAATATTTCCTTCCTGTTGGAAATGCGCTACAGTTTAGCCGATACCCAGAAAAGGCTAGAAGACTTTGCCAAAAAACTACCGACCAGTCGCACTACTTTCAATAATATCGAAAATTATGGAAAAGGCTATCGATCATACCTAGAAGGATTTAATATTATTAGCGAACATCAATATGGCTTTCGTAAGCAAAGATCAATAGTAGATATTCTAACTTATGTAACACATGTCTAAAATAACGCAATTGGACACTTTGAAGAATCTCGAGAAGTTGCACTTGATATATCCAATTCATTCGACCGTGTTTGGCATGTCGTACTATTGGCTAAGTTACGCTCCTATGGTATGTTTGAAAGGTTTTGTTTATGGCTCTTGGGTTTCCTCAAAGAGCGTTCTTTACGAGTGGCAGTCGACGAATTTCTTTCTAATACCTTCAGTATCAACGCCTGTGGCTCCATATTGTCTCCCACGTGTTTCCTTATTTACATTAATGATCTGCTGGAAAGGACTAGAAATCCAATCTACAGCTTTGCAGATGGCAGTACGCTTATTTCTTCATTCATTTTGAACGTTCGAACAATGGCTACTAACGCAAATATCTGCAGACCAAGTAGAATTTAACGCTACATAAATCCAGGCAGCAGTTTTTTTCAGAAAAAGTTAACATTGTGGTACGCGACATAGTTATGTCGGGACACTCCATTCCTCTAGCATCCTCAAGTCACTGCGCAACAAATATGCCTTGGCATGAACATGTCGCATGCATAGCAAAGAGAGCTTCTTAAAAGCTGGGAATGCTATTTCGAACTAGAAATAGCAAATTCGATCAACGATGGAATACTACTCCCGTGTTTGGGGCTCGGCTCACAAACATACAGTACATTTGATCAATTCTATTCAGAAGAGAGCTGATGTTAGACCTAGAACTTACCAGAACACAGTTAATACCTTGAAACATCGAAGAACAATTGGCGACTTCAGTATATTCTACAAGTATTTTTATGGAAAGTGTTCGATGTAGCCTGATTAATTCCTCCCAGAGCGGGTCATGCTATTGCTACACGTCGCGCTAATACATCACATCTGTATGAGGTTTAGCTTGTTACTCCTTGTACAACACTTTTCAAGCAGTGTTTTATATGGAGAACATCATCCCTTTGGAATGCTTTGCCCAGGACTGAGTACAACTTGTAGCGCTTTAGGGATTTCCCTGCAGCATGTGTCCTACGCCCATAAAAAATATTTATGTATATCGTATCATAGATTCTCTTCAGGGTTCTTTTACAACAAGAGCCTGAAAAATATGTTATTTTTTCATTAAATTAAATTTGTCAAACATATATGGGGTTAATGAGCTAGGTGAGGGGATTATCTGTCTTGCCATACTCCTTTGCACGGTTCTTGAAATAAGAGAATCTTAAAATTGTGGTAGTTTTTCATCTTTTATTATTTATTTTTTACTAGAAATATTACATAGAGGGAAATGTCAGATTTTAGTTGTAAATATCTCTGAAAGTTTTCCCCTGCTTAACTTTCTTGTGATTAATATATTTCCGTAAAGTACCTATCTTTTAAAATATCGACGTCTTAAGTTATTTTTAGTGTTTCGTATTAAAATTTCCTATCAAAATTCATAGCCGATTTTCTCTGAAACTATCTGATACAGACGGTTGAAATTTGTCACAATTATAGAAATTGATGGATCAAGCCCAACCGTGTAGTTTTGAAGGTTAAATTTTGACTTAGGGGGTTAGTTTTGAGGGGTAAAATCGGTAGTGAAGACATTTTTTTTTCAAGGTCAACGAGTGAGGTGTCAAATGAAAACTTGTGTAAAGTGAAGTTCAAAAATATGATGTAATAACTACGATAATTTTGTCTAAACTGACTATTATTTGCGGAACTAGCAACCCAAACAACCCCTGGATACCAGTTTTCAGAATATTTGATTGAAAAGAAAGCAATTTAACTATTTTTAAAATTTTTGGCCGCCATACTGGATCTGCCATTTTGAATTTTTAAAACTTAACTTTGAATACATAATTAGTGACTCAAAAAACCCCTGGATACCAAATTTCAGATTATTTGGTTGAATAGGAAAAAATTTAACTAATTTTAAGTTTTCGCCCGCCATATTGGATCCGCCATTTTGAATTTTTAAAATGTGACATTGGATTTGCAATTAGCGACCCCCCAAAAACGGTAAAGATCATTGGAAAAGTCGTTAATATGAAGGAACATAATAAACCAGAAATAACCTTATATATATATATATATATATATATATATATATATATATATATATATATATATATATATATATATAAAATAATATATATATATATATATATATATATATATATAATATATATATATATATATATATATATATATATATATATATATATATATATATATATATATATATATATATATATATATATATATATATTTATATATATATATATATATATATATATATATATATATATATATATATATATATATATATATATATATATATATATATATATATATATATATATATATATATTCTGGAATATTCTCCAAAGGGTGTAGATTGAATGAAAATTATTACGAGTGCATTACCTTTGCTAATTTATATGGTATATAAAAACAAAGATCGGAAAAAATATATATAGTTTAAAAGTAATCAGGGAACGGATTTTTTTTTTAAAATATGGTTTATAACAGTGAGTAATGATTTTTGTTTTATTATTTTATATTTACCCTATAGAAATGTATCTCCCCAAGCCGTTTTTTTTTGGTTCTAACGGAAGCCAGAGAAATAGTTGAATATCGAGAAAGAGGAAGAACAGTGCTTCACGATTCATATCCGTGAATCGCTTTTTCCACATACGCGTCGCTCTTGCAGTGCTTTAGGGCTTTTTTTGCAGCACGGGTGCTAGGCCCATAAAAAAAAATTAAATACATATGGTATGACCCTGGTAATATCGAGAATGCTGTATTTGTTCTTGACCTTGGTGGTGATAAGTTTACAGTGAGCTGCTGCTTTTTTAACTACAAAATAATAAGTATTTATGATTTTTTTCTATATAAGAAAATTTGTGGTTTGGTATTTACCAATAATTAAATGTAAAGATTTGTTTATTATTACCTTTATGAGGTTTAAAATAAATGTGTTAACTAAATATTTTTACGATATACCACGACCTCATACTTTGTTGTTCCCTTTAAATATTTATTTTCGTAGTAAATATTTCCTGAGGGTATAGTAATTGCAGCAACAGATAGAGAATAATTTAAAGGATTATCTTATTACTGCATGTTGAGCACATCGTGGACTAACAAGAAAGAACCATAGCATATGTACTAGCTGAAACGAAATAACTTGATATACTTATCCTCCTGAGCAAAAAATATCATAAAACTTAGCCGTTCTATAAAACGGTATCTAGAATTTTCATTTAAGAAATCAGAGGCTATGAATACCGGACAGACAACTACTGAATCGCGCAACTATTACATAATCTTGATTAAAGGCTTTCATGACACAATCCACGAACTATCAAGGAACTCCGTAGAAATCTTGGTAACAGCATGATGTTTTATAAAAAATTGCCTACGAGTTCACTTCAAACATACCAACATACCACATTACCAATGTTTGTGATGAAATAGTTGGGAATTTTGCATAAAGCAGCTGGATCAATAGTGATTAGTGCATACTTCTATTTATTATCAGAATGTACGTGGTTTGAAAACTAAAACACATGACCTTCTTAATGCTTCCTATCTTTGTTCCTACGATCTTATAGCACTTACTGAAACTTGGCTCGACTCTAGTGTCTTTGATGCCGAGTTGTTTAGTAGTCAGTACAATATCTTTAGGGCTGATCGTAATTTTGCTTTAACGAATACTACGAGGGGTGGTGGCGTACTGCTTGCTTTGAGCAAGACCTTCAATGCAACTAAAATTGAATTTCATTCTTCGCTTCCTAATGTTGATATGATCGCCATAAGATTGGAATTGTCCCATCGTGCAGTTGGCATTCTTCTGATTTATGTCCCACCTAACAGTAATACTGTTACCTATGACACACTATTTGAAGAAATGTTGGACTCTGGTTATTTTACTAATGAAGACGATTTGCTAGTCTTGGGAGATTTTAATCTTCCTACTTATGCAAATTATGTTATGGATGCCTCTTATAGTGACAACCAAATTTCTTCTTTACTTGAATTATGCGAGTTTTTATCTTTAAATCAATATAATCGTAATTATATAGTATTTAGTAGAACTCCACTTAATGTATATAGTGCGGATCATCCTTTGATACCATTGGATCTTCATCACCCTGCCTTACAGATGTCAATTCTGGTTGAGCATATTCATGATAAATTTCCCCTTTTTCAGACTCAAAGGTACAACTTTCGAAGAGCGAATTACCCATCCCTTTACAACGACATTCTACAAACCGATTTTTCATTCTTGGGGTCCTTCAATAATATTGATAACGCTTGCGACCAATTCTATGTCGTACTGAATTCAGTTATCTCCAACAATGTTCCTATTATTCGCCCTAAGACCCTCAAATATCCTAAATGGTACGATAATTCGATAATACGTAAAATCAAAAAAAAGAATCAAGCCTGGAAAAGGTATAGACGTACTAGAAATACTTGTGACCTAGTCGAATTTAAACGTCTTCGTAGAGAGATCAAGATCGAGGTTCGGATTGCTTATAGAAATTATGTTACTGAGGCGGAAAGGGACTTCTCTATCAACCCAAATAAATTTTGGTCTTTTCTAAACGAGAAAAGGAGGACAACTAGTATTCCCATCAACATGTATTTTGAAAACGAATTGCTTACGGCTCCTCAGGAGATAGTGAATTTGTTTGCTAAGTTCTTCCAATCGGCATATGTTGATTCCTCTACGTTTCGGAACAACCCCCCTGATAACTGCTCACGTCCCTCTCTTTCATCTCTAATTGTCAACACCATAGAGGAAAGAGACGTGATCAGTGCCTTAAAGAAACTTAAACCTAAATCGACCGCTGGAACCGATGGTCTACCAGCTTTTTTTATTCGGGATTGCGCAGCTGTGTTGTCCAAGCCTCTCACGTTTCTTTTCAATCTGTGTTTAAACTCGTCGTCCTTTCCCCAAATCTGGAAGAAGTCTAAAATATGTCCCGTATTCAAAAAGGGTGATAAGAGCCACATTGAAAATTACAGACCTGTGGTAATATTGAACAACTTTTCAAAGGTTTTCGAAATTGTGCTATATGACATTATATTTAATCATGTTAAACTTTTCATAACTGAAAGCCAACATGGATTCTTTCCAGGGCGTTCAACCATTACCAATTTAGTTACAATTACTCAATTTATTTCGGAAAGTATGGACAATGGAGGACAGGTCGACGTAGTTTATACAGACTTCTCAAAGGCTTTTGACCGGCTTGACCATGGTATTTTGCTTGAAAAACTCTCAAACTGTGGAGTTAATGGCAATTTATTAAATCTTCTGAAATCTTACTTAATTGGTCGTCAACTGATAGTAAATTATCGTGGTTTTGAGTCGGTCATTATTAATGCTACCTCTGGTGTTCCTCAAGGGTCTGTCCTAGGACCGTTATTGTTTAACATATTTATAAATGACATCACCCGAGGCCTTACCTCGTCCTCTTTGCTTTATGCTGACGATCTGAAAATATACCGATGCATAGACTCTCTCCATGATTGTGTAACTCTTCAGGACGATCTAGATACTTTAAATCGTTGGTGTATTCGTAATAACTTATATTTGAACACAAAGAAATGTTTTTTCTATGTCTTTCACTCGAAAGAAATTACCAGTAAATTTTTTATATAATTTAAACCATAATGATCTTGAAAAATGTTATCGTTTCAAAGATCTTGGTGTAATGTTTGATACTAAACTCAGTTTTGTGGATCATATAAATGAGATCATTGCTTCTTCTTATAGGTGTATGGGTTTCATTATGAGGAATTCTAGAGACCTTTCAAACATTGAAACCCTCAACACTTTATTTAATGCTTTGGTGCGTTTTAAACTGGAATATGGTTCAGTTATCTGGTACCCAACATATGAGATCCACATTAATCATATTGAAAAAATCCAAAGACGATTTGTGAAGTTCCTCTGGTTTAAATTAGATGGTATTTATCCACCATTGGGTTTCCCTAATGATGTTCTGTTAAGAAGATTCAATATTGTTAGCCTTTCTCGGCGTAGAGAATATGCTACAATCTTGTTTTTATATAAAATCTTGAACAACAGAATTGAATGCCCTTGCACCCTCTCAAGTATTAGGTTCCGTGTGCCATCTCCACACGCTCGCCTAAACCATTCTTTTTTCTACATGCCTGTTCCAAGAACAAACTTGTTGATGTACTCGCCGATATACGTTATGTGCATGAATTATGAAAGGGTCAAACATATAGTTGATATTTTCTGTTGCAGTATGACATCTCTACGTAGGTCATGTTTAGCTGTGGATTAGGTCTGTCTCTTTTTATTTTATTTTTCTTTAGCTTGTAGTGTAGTTATTAGAATTATTAAAATGCTGATTTGATAAATACTTATCTATTTGTACTTGTTATATTTGAATGTTCCTATCCTATAATTGGATTGTTCTGTAGGATAGTTGTATTAAATAAATAAATAAATAAATAAATAAATAAATAAATAAATAAAAATACTTACTGGTACTTTAATATTCAATAATTAAGAATCTAAATAGGTTTAGTGGAATTTTGCATAATGCGTTTAATATTCTACACAACAATCATCATCATAATTTATATCATCTGTTGAACTATGACGATACCAAAAAATTTACCTATACTCTATCCGTTTGCAAAGCGAAGTAATATATCATGTAAAATTATGCAAATTAACTTCACGCCATAGTACGAGTCTCGGTACCGCACAGTACATTTTACGCAAAAAAGTTACAAGATTATTTGTACCGGTAGTATTAGTTTGGAGTAACATTTATGGAAAATTACAATAGAATTATGGCATTTTTGCCTTGAAAACCTCGAAAATGACCGAGCAGTGGCGTATCGACTGATTTCTTTTGTATTAATTATAGCTATAATAAAGGTGTGTTATATTAAAAAAATATATTACAAAATATATTAAAAATATTACAAGAGTAAAACTAGTATTAAACAAGATGATTACCTACCTGTATAATATATGCATACAAAACAACATGATAGTTCAGATCAAATTAAATCAAATTTATTTATCAAAATATATAAATTTACAAATAAATAGGAAACTAATTACATATAAACAAGTTTTAAAATATAAACGCACCTAGGTGCATGCTCCTGTATGTGCCTTTACAAAACACTATTTAAGGCCTAAAATCTAAAAGACAACAATTACAAGTGTCACACAGGGAAGACCCAATAACTATATGTTGACTGGTTTTTTATTTTTATTAATATTTATTTATATATTTATCCACGGGACATGCCCATTTAACACTGAGGGTAACAATTAAAAGTTTATCATTTATAAAATTACACCTTAAACTATAACTTAAATTTAATGACAAAATAAAATCATTATATCTAGCCCTAGTGCTATGTTAATCTTAAACACCTTCTATATCCGGACATGTTAGACATATCCGAACTAAAATCTGACATAGCATCATCTCTACCTAATGGTATAACTAGTGGTTCTACAATTTGGTCCATGGATGAATCTAGTGTCCATATTTTATCTTCTTTTTTAATTACGCGTTCAACACATTTTTGCCAGTTTTCTGGAGTGAAATTACATATTGCTTTTGCAAATAGATTTTTAAGGTCTCTTAATTTGTAGGTCACATTGTTTCTAGCCACTTCGTTTTTTTAGTTGAGCCCAAATAAGCTCTATAGGATTAAGCTCACAGGGGTACGGTGGCAAGCGAAGAACAGTTATATTCCGAGTTTTGGCAATTTCGTCGATAACGTACTTATTATACTTATCTTTGTTTATTAAAATTTCATGTTTGGCTAATTGTATTAACTCGCGTTTAGACAAATCTATCATCTGCGTAAACCATTCTTCACAAACACATCAGAATTTATATCCTCGTGGTAATCTCATGTTTTTTTTCGATTCGAATGTAAGTAGACCGCCATTAACGAAACCGTGGATACTCCGGCGTCCTTTTCCAGATGGTGGACGGTGACTGGTTGACCAACCTTCCATAAAAGCTTGTCTTGAACTCAAAACGTTTTTGTTCTGCCAAAACTTATTTACGGTGTACCCTTCATTTATCCAAGTTTCGTCTAAATAATAAATATGTTTTCCTTGAGAACGCTCATGTCTAATTTTTCTCAGATAATCTCTTCTCCAGCGTACGATTTCTTCCCTTTCAATTAACAAGGATTTTCTTTGAAATTATTCCCAACGAAAATTGATTGATTTTAAAACGTCCCACAACTTGGTCCTGTCCATCATATTCAAGCCATGTCAATAGTGTCATACAATTTGTAGTACTACATTGAACTTTAGCATTGTAGGTTAGATTATGATCTAAACAGGAAGGTTTTGTAGTTTTAAATGTTGGCATGTTCCATACATTTAAAGTATCTATATCGATCATCTTGAAATTGGGATTAGTATGCATATTAGTATTAGAAGCAGCAATGTTGTCTTGAACGAATCGAAAAACATGTTTTCCTTTTACATACAATACATCAATATTGTCCAGTACTCTATCTAAAATTTCTCCAATTTGATTGTAATTTACATAGCCGGAAGAATATCGTAAACCATGTTCCTTTTCAGCCTTACAAACAGCTCTTTTATTGAGTCGAGATAATTGAGCAAAGGGTATTTTCGGTTTCAATACATAATGACTTGTCTGTAAACCATTTGATATCGTAATTTCTTTAGCATGGAATTCTTCCACATACACATCATCATGATTAGCATCATCGGCAGCAAATAAAAAGTTAAATCCCTGAATCATGAGAATTTTTTACATCTTCTGTCACTTCCAGTTTTATTTTACCTGGTTTTAGCTTTGGCGCAGTAACTCCTCCTGCCCTTTCTTCTTTCAAAATTCGATAGATAGTTGTCTCCGGTCATTAGGGAACACTTTTAAACACTATAGTCGACACTTAAATTAAGGTTTTCATCACTTTCGATGTAATTTAAACACATTCCTAATTATGATCTTTTCATTTGAGCTTAAAGCCGTTATTTTTTGACGTTTTGGGGAAGACATTTTTATTGTTCTGAACTGATGCACTACGTGTTACGTGAGAAAATAAACTGAGAGTATACCGTCGATACGGTTTATAATCCAAATTAACCTCATCAGGTAAAAGAACCCGCCTTTGTTTTATTACCCACTGGGTCACTTTTATTACTAGTTTGCGTAATTTTACCTGATTTATTACTTCGCCTTGCAAACGGATAGAGTATAGAAAGGAAATACGGCAATAAATCGAAAATTGGCATGTCCAACCTTAACGTGAGGATATTAAAGAGAAACGTGCATTGACAAGGTAAAAAAATATATGACGTCGGAACCAGAAGGAGAGGGATCAGTGTCGTTTATTGTCAGCGGTTCCAGAGAAATATTAAGAAGTTATCAAGGGTTAATTACTAATTTAGTTGATATCAACAATGGAGTCTATGTCCTTATTAATGAGAAAAAATCCAAGGGACACCAAACTAATGATTGATATTTTCCCTTATCTTAAATTTGTTCACAAAAACGAGGAATCTCGTTTGAAAAGACTAAGATAATTTTAAAACCGGTTTGTTCCTAAAGTAAGTGGTGCTGTGAGAAGGTCTGCAATGGTAAATTTTCTAGGAGATCTACGTTACTTTTGTTAGACACAGGGAGACCTTTTAATACACGAGATTAAGCTTGCAAAAATATTAAATTTACTTTTAATTTCGAATGTTATGGTTTTTATCCGCTCAGAGATTGTAATGAGTAAGATACAAAAACAACTTAATGAACGAAATTTTCTGAACATTTTCAGGGAATATATTAGCTCTGAAACATAGTTTATCAAGATTACATTACCTGTGATTAGTTTTAGATTTTTATTAGGATATCTCAAAAGTAGATCGTTGTATTTTTTTCCAAATAGCATTACTTTATATGTTGTTAGTAACTACCACAGTGAAAACATGTTAAAAACGGTTAATAAAATTGTTCCGGAATAAGCAGATTCTGATTTCGTAAAGGACATGTCATTGCTTCTTAATACAAATTGCGTTTAAATGGCAATATTTAAACCAATTACCGGGAAGCTTGCTGTGCATATTAGATTCTTAAATCCCTTTGCTCCTCCTCCCTCCCTAGACTTATATGCGATACTTCTTTTGGCCGTCGCTTGGACAAGTAGTTTCGGTCAAATTGGCTGAATTCAGAAAATACTGTTTATGTTCGGTTAGATTTACAATATAGTCCCTTTTTTTTGAAATGTCTTCGTTCTTCTTTGGATTGAAGCTGTTTTAAAGCTATTTTTGATTTTGACTTAATAAGATTGACTAATAAAATAAACTTTAATGTTTACCAACATAAAACTGTTAAGGGGGTAGGAATCCGGTTCCTCAAAAATTTGACCTTGTCTGGAGGTATAAAAAAACAGATTTTAGTTGACTGTGGTTGACTGTAAACTGAGTTTACAGTTAATCACGGACTAGGAAGCATTGATAATGCCAAAGAAGACTTTGGTGAAATGTCTACGACTATCAACTGACAATCAGGGAGCCAACACTCTTGAAGAAAAAATATACTTTTGTATTGGACTGTGTGGATTCAATCCATCACAGTAAACTAAAATTCGATGATCGGGAGTGAACATTTTTAATAAAATAAAAAAAGTTCTGTTTTTAAGGGAAGTATTTTTTACATCTATATGTCGCTCCCCCCTTTATATTTAGGTAAATGTGACTCTTGATGTCGCGGCCATGCTAGATACCGCATGAACTTTGTTGATCCTAATAAATTATAAAAAGTGGTATTGCATGGTTTAATACTCATACTTGTATACACATAAACGATTATAATTTATTGTTTTTAGACATAAACTTCAATAGTATTTGTATATTGTGTTGCCTAAAGTATGTATTCCAGGAAGAGATCGATAAAATTTAAAGCATATGATGGGAAGAAGAAAGAATCAGAGTCGTCCCAGACGGGTTTTGTGGATATTATTTTGCAACGAATAACACTTTAA
The DNA here is from genome assembly GCA_019049505.1 of Pachyrhynchus sulphureomaculatus. NCBI lineage: Eukaryota > Metazoa > Arthropoda > Insecta > Coleoptera > Curculionidae > Pachyrhynchus > Pachyrhynchus sulphureomaculatus. Next base: position 77,347,522 of record CM032455.1, read on the forward strand.
TATAATGCGTGTTTGGTTTTACCAAGATTTTTGGAATCTGTTATATATTTCCAAAACAATATACAGATACTTTGATATTCTATCTTTAAAAAGATTAGCAGTTAAAAAATTATTTGAATCTCCTCGAAAACCTTACTATCAAATTTTAAATGTAAAAAAAATTAATAACCATGTTTGGGTCTATCTAAGGTACGTAAGATTAATAACTTCCCAGTTTAGTAATACCTACGCAAGCGAATTAACTTTGAAGGATTTCTAAGAGAGGACGTAACTTGTATTATATCGCATCGGGGCATACTGTCGCTATATTCATGATAAAGCACCATCATTAGATGATGATGATGAGTTTAGGGTGATTGGGCGCCTCGACTTTGGTCATTTGGCGCCCATCCTTCATTAGACTATAATTTACGGTATATGTGATTTTTGCCGTAAACAATATATTTTTTGAACATTGAATATGTCGAATTTCGTGCCAAGCATACATCATTTACGGGAAGCGTAACTTTTCTTGTTTACTTCGAAGAAAAGCGCTGCTGAAAGTTATAGATCGGAAAGGTTTTTTGCATCGTATCGTAACTGGTGATGAAAAATGGATATGCTACGATAATCCAAAGCGCAAAAAATCATGGGTGAAGCTCGGTGAACCATCAACATCCTCGCCAAAACCGAATATTCATGGTTAGAAGCTTATGCTGTATGTCTGGGGGGATCAGCTGGGTGTAGTGGATTATGAGCTACTCCAACTCAACGAAACTATTTCTGGGGAACGTTACCGACCACAATTAATGCAAGTGCGCCGAGCATTGAAGGAAAAATGACCGCAGTATGCCAAGAGACACGACAAAGTGATTATTGAACGTGGCAACGCTCGGTCATATGTTGCAAAACCTGTCAAGGAAACGCTAGAAGTGCTTGGATGGGATGTCCTACCTCACCCGCCGTATTCACCAGACATTGCTCCTTCTGATTATCGCTTGTTCCGATCGATGACGCACGGCCTGTATGAACAGCTCTTCTATTCTTATGAGGATATCAAAAAATGGGTCGATTCGGGGATAGCCTCAAAAGATGAATCGTTCTTTCAACGTGGTGCCACAAAGATGGGGGAAAGTAGTAGCTAGCGAAGGACAATACTTTGAATAATCAATTTATAACCATTTTTTTACAATAAAGCGATATTTTTGCCGAAAAATCATTCAATTAATTTATACACCCAATATGTGAGGCATCTTATAATTATTTATTATTTTATTTTGTTTTTGTATTATCAGTTTGGATTATAATAATAAAAGTTATACTCCATAAGTTTTGTTTTTTCATTATGGGGAATATTATATGCATGTGACATAATGATAAATCTCTTGAAGAGTACTTCAGTACTTCAGTAGTTAGTGTTATTTTTAATTATGAGGACTTTTGTAATGTAAAATTTAAATCTATACTTAATATATTGTCCCACGCTATGAATACATTGTGTATATTAACGATGAGCTCTACAGCGACTTTTAGATCACAGGTATACTTGCGACGACGATTTTGTAAGTCACAGCTTCTTTTAATAGCGACTTAGGTCTCTGCGTTACTTCGCCCGAAATCTCCGGAAAACCGAAACTCCTGTTGCTTAATAATCGACAACGGCGCCTGTCACAGCTAGCCAATTTTATGACCCATTATTTCTGATATTTTGATGTATGTTTACTATTATTTGACTGTTTTTTAGTGTTCCGTACGGAACACTTATAAGATCACTTCGATGTCTGTCTGTCTGTCTGTCTGTCTGTCACACCCGATTTTCTCCGAAACTATTTGACATAGAAAGTTGAAATTTGGTAATAATATAGGAATTGATGGCCTCATCAGAGCCATGTAGTTTTGAGAGTTAAATTTTGACTTAAGGGGTTAGTTTTGGGGGTGAAAACGGAAGTGGAAAAAAAAAATTTTTTACTAGGTCATCGAGTGTGGTGAAAACACGAGTAAAAAATATATATATAAAGTAATACTTGCGCACACTTTTCTTCGTATTACTTTTAAAAAATCGTGAAAATTCTCCACGGGGTATAGATGGAACAAAAATTATCATTACCTTTAATATTTATCTGGTATAGAAAAAAACCAAAATTTCAAGGTCACCAATTTTCAGTAAAGATTGGAAACAAACTTTGTTGAAAACTCATTTGGGGTGTGTTTTGTGAAGTCACAGATCATTTTATACCACCCTAACAAAATTTTTTATTTTAAAAACAATCAACGTACGGAACACTAATTGTGCAAGTTCAACTTGCACTTGACCGGTTTTTTTTTTATTCATATTCAGAGTACATATGTTGTTTTATTAGTTTTTTTTATTAACATCTTTCTGCCTAAGTATACGTATAAAAGTAGTTACCAAATTATATACAAATAAGTTTATAAAACAAAATTTTACTTTGCAGTTATTTGAGCTAACAGCGTTTTACTTTCCAACGGCGACGCGACAGTCCAATATCGTGTACCTGGGAGTCCTTGGACGGCTGCAACCGTTGTCTGTAACGAGACGATAGGCCGATCATTAAATTGAGGTCGGGCGGATCTGCGACATCTGCGTATGCAGCGAGTATTTAAAACAGCGACTAGAGTCGCTGCCTTGCGAAGAATTGGGTCGCAGATATTACCTGTGACTAGCTAAGTCACAGGTAAAAGTCACAGATATGATAATATTGCTCGTCTCTAGTGTATCATACCTGCAGGGACACTATAAATCCAGTGTCCAACAAATTATTTGTTTTTATCATAACTTGTTGGAATGATTATTGGGGAGAAGTCTGTTTTCAAAACTACTGTCTCAGTGATAGACCTAGCACTAAAGGGCTTCAGTTTATAATGTTTTGATCATATGAATTTTCAATGTTTTTTTAAATACGGTGCATCTCCTAATATTAATTACGTGGGTTGTTACTTCCATGAAAAAAGTGGACAATGTATGAGATCATATATTATTAAAACAACTGAGAACGGGCGAGGTCCACCCAAGTACAATTCGTTGTATCTTACCATTATATACTGTAATATTATTTCGGGTTTTGCTTTATTGTAATATGCTACCAGAATTAATAGAACAAACGTGTTTCTTGACTAGGAATACCCTTGGTTTACTGTTGTACGGTCTACAGACATAGCCACGTAAAATGTACGCCTCAAACACATTCTGTTGCAAGGCGTCTGCAATTCAGCAGTATTATGACATAAAAGCGGTAACGCCTTACTATTAAACCTGTACGGGCGATCAAAAGTGGAAGGAAGTTAAAGTTTTTATTGTATTTTTAATACGAGAATATAGATTATTTTTAGGATTATTAGAAACCAGTTGTATTGTGGTAAAGAACGAAGATAGGTTTGGTAACAGATTTTAGTTTCTGAAAAATAAAATCTTTGTTTATAAATGATATGATATTGATGATATTGATAAAAGTTACAAAGTAATATTACTAAATGTCTTAATAGATAACAAAATTAATCTGTAGTTCACGTAAAGTTGCTCTGTAGGTAGAGAAAATTCTATTAAATTTAGTTGTGGAAACTGCTGCAAAATATGCAAGGAAGTCAATGCTAGTAAAATAATAAAAACTATCTTATCTTTGTTTTAAGGAAGTTCACTCGTAAATCCTCTTTTCTTAAGAATTTGATGAAATTGAGATATGATGTTAATCTAAATGTTTTTCATTTAATTAAAAAAAAATGATCAATTGTGAAGATAGGTATTTATAATTAAAGTGCACATAATTAACATGTAATAGGCCAGTGAAGTATAAAAAAGGTATAGTTTCATGTATACCTTAAGAACCATTCTTACGAATTTTTTAAAAAACTAATATTTAGTAAAAAAAAAATAGAAAAATCTTGAAATAAAAGTAATTTTTTTTTGTCGATTTGTTAAAAAGATATAAATATTTAAAGTTGATATTTTTTAAAAGAATAACCGCGTAGTGAGGGATAGATATCACAATTTGACAACGCTGTCTATCATCATACTTTACGCGCCAGCATTCAGACAGCATTTAAAATGATTAACTTTTAAACAGAAATTCATTTGTAGGTTAAATAATTGGTTAAATAAACATAATATATTTATCAGCTTTATCTTTAATCATTAAATGAAAGTATTAAATGTATTAATTAAAAATTTTAATTTGTATCTTGATATTTATTATTTTTTGTTTAATATTTAAAAGATTTATATTTAAACAAAAAATATGTTTGTTGGTTCAATAATTTTTGGATAATATTTTAAATGAATATTATGTTTATTTATCAACATTGTTACATATCAATTGATAACAATATTAAATATATATTAAAAACGGTTTTATAAATTTTCTGGGAAAAACTAAATAAATAATTACTAATACTAATGATAAATAAAGTATTATAAACTATTTGTAAAGTAATTAATTACTTTATTTAATACTCGCGTATCTTTGGTTACACGTGGTTTCCCATTGTCTTTTTGACTAGATAATAATTGCACTATTTCTGTAGAACCCCAATTTATTATAAGAACTTTTTAGATCTCCCAAAAGATGCAATTTAATCTTTTAATTGTAAGATCTGAAATAACACTTTTTAAAGGCTTTGAAGATGGCAATATTAATTTTTTCATGACGCACTATTTATACGATCCGTAATTTGTAATTATGACTTAAAGTTTCTCATGAGTTATCTTTTCTAATGAAAAGACATTTCTACACAGATAATACTTAAAATTTTTTCCTAACTCATTTTATTCGATCCGTCGACCACTACACAGGTTAGGCTCGAAATACTTTTTGCGTTTATTGATGAGCTTTTGCTTTGCAAATTTGCCTTTATGTCGCGATTGATTGTAATCAAAAGGTATTTTTTATTTAATTATATTTTTTTATTTTAAAATAGAAATAATATGGTCTAAAGAGTAAACATACACAAAGTATAATAAATATAACCTATAAAAACGTTACTTCTTTAGAGCATTCGTTATACGCATTGGCAGCGTTTCACATTTATTTTTCATTAAACATTTGATTGTATTAGTGTGTCTGCATATGACAGTTCCCATGCATCGAATAAAGTCTCCGACAAAAATAAAATATTTTAAACTTTTTTTTATTTACTGTTGGACTATTGTCACGAGTGAACTACCTTAAACAGATAACAAAATAGTTTTTATCAATAGCATCTACAAAATACTTTCCATGATTCCTTCTTCCCTTGTTAATGGGAAGTATTGTATTCGGCAAAATAATCACTCTATGAGGTTTGTACATTTTTTTAGCTTCGTATTTATAAATACTTGCAGTAGGAATGTAGCATAGTTTTTGAGCGATATGGCTTTACGGGAAGCGGGTCGTTCAATTTTGTATATTTCCAATATCATTAGGATATATTTTTTTGGTATTCGATTAAATAATCATCAAATATTAAGTGTAATTATTTATAGTCAAACATGCAAGGGGTTAAATGTTTTGTTCTTGTAGTTGGGAAATCTGAAAATTGCGTTCATTTTTCATTATTTTAAATTATTTGTGATCAAATATCAGCTGTCTATGGCGAGGTTCATAGGTGGTTATAGAGATTGATTCATATATATCGTCTAAGTTGGGAATGTGGAATCTTTGGCACAATGACACTACTTAGTATATATCACCACTACACCAAACACTTTATTTTTGCACTCGACGCGCGTTTCGCTAACCATGTTAGCTTCATCAGGAGCGATGATTGATTAAAGCTAAACTACAAATCTACCCTATTTATACTTAGCCTAACCCTTGAATTACTCAGGCGGAACTAATGGCATAGGCAAGGCCATCAGTGCCGGTCAAGGAACCAGTAGAGGGGACTATAAGGAATAGGCCCTCTGTCTTTATTTAAACTACTTTTACATTTTATAATTTCCATACTTTCGTATGCGTTCAACAATCTCCTATTAGATACATTTTTAATTAATCTTAGATTATCTAATGTTACAATATGATCAGCTTTAAGGGCATGCTAGGCTTTTCTGTTCTACTGTATTTTAAGTGTGCTAAATGTTCTTTAAATCGTGTTTTAATTAACCTTTTAGTTTGCCCAACATAATTTTTGTCACAATCATTACAACTAATTTCATAAATTCCACTTTTCTCACAATTAGGAATCTTATCTCTGGGATTTCCTAAGATATTCCTCAGATTGTCTGATGACTTATAGACTAAGGTGAGGCCTACCTTGTTAAATACCTTATTGAGTCTCCTGCTATATTTCGGATTATATGGTATGGAGACATACTTGGTGTTATTTTCTTCGCGTGTAAAAAAGGTGGAATTCTGAATATTTAACCTGAACTTATGTCTATTTATTAGTTTGTTTACTAAGTCATCGTCATAACCATTAACTCTAGTTATATTTCTAATACGATTCCTTTCGTTATTAAAGCTTACTCTATTCAGAGGAAAAGTGACCAAACGATGAACTAAAAAATGTAACGAGGCTAATTTGTGTTGTTTGCAATGAAATGAACCATTAGGAATATATCTTTCTGTTACTGTGTCTTTCCTATAGATATCAAATTCTAATCTCTTATTAGTTTTAATAATTAAAATATCTAGAAAAGGCAGTTGTCCTTTGTTCTCAACTTCGTACGTGAATTTAATGAAATCATACCGGCTATTTAATTTGGAAATAAAGTCATCAATATTTGCTTTCTTTGTATCGAAAATCGCGAAAATATCATCCACATACCTATACCATACCCTTGGGAAATATTCAAATTCTTGACTGGCTTCGGTTTCAAACTTACTCATAAATAAATTGGCTATGAAAGGTGATAAGCAATTACCCATAGCTGTTTCTTCTTTCTGAGCATAAAATTGAAAAATTCTTCGAAGAATTACTTAGAATGAATGACTTTGAGGACGAAATTATTGATGAATACTTAACATTATCTAAACTTTGTATGGAACAAAATTATTTCCAATATAACAGTCATTTTCTTTAACCCATTGATGAAGTGGGATATTCTCGTGACTCCAAGCAACGTATCGTAACTGTTTTGAATTTTCTATCTTTAATCATCAAGAGGATGATGCTAATTTATTAACTAATTCAGTATATATGTAATGCAATCTATATCGAAGTATATACATAGAACAACAAATTTTAGAATTATTTCCTACCACATTCTTATAGTGTAGTTAGTACAGCTTTTTTTTAATACCTTCTTTTCAGATAATTTACTTTTTGTTTTTACACAATATGCTTTTGCTCCAGTTCCATACAAACATTCTATAGGTTCACCAGCATATTCGTCTTTTAATTGACCCATCACAGATTTATCAATTTTAAAATCAGAAATGTCGAATTTATCAATATAATGTTTCATATCTTCATAGCCATTATCTGTTTCTGTTTCCAAAACAAATGAGTCAGTATCTGTTTAGAGTAATTTTACCTTATCTTGATATAATGGTTCTAAGAAATCATAAAAAACCATACATCGTAGTTTTAAATATGTCTAAAATAGAAAAAAAAAGCGAAAAATAAAGCGCCAAGCGCATTGTCATTAACGATGAAGTTTTACAAATTAATTATGAAGAAAACTATAACTTTTTCGTCGATGACGAGTCTTTGTTATAGGAAGAAACAGATGATCTTTCAGAAGATTGCTTTGATAATGTTACAACTAATGATTCATGGGATTCATCGTCAGCACTTCCAGTCTCTGGATACACACGACCATATCTGCCGATTGATAATTCATGTGATGAAGAAGAACTTCTTCCACCGGCCACGGATTTTTCTAATTTGGAGCATCCTACGGCGGAACCACCCACGAAACTTTTTAATCCATCGATGATGGAATCGCCCAATACAGAACATCCTTTCATGGAATCAGAGGACTACTCCAACAAAAAGAATTAAATTTGGTGATTAATAAAAACATTAAATCATTTTCTGCCCGCTAAGGAGGGATAGTTAATCAAATATTTACTGATGTATATTTTATGGCCATGGATTAATGTTCTTATGAAAATAAAATTCTGGAATTTTCTTAAATTAATTTAATTTAGGTTCTAGTTTATTTGGAAAGTGCTTTATGTATTCTTCATCGAAGAATATCTTTAAATAATTCACCTTTTCCTTTCCTTTAGGATAAATTCGGTATGGAGATTGGTAAACCTTTAATATATCTTTTAAAATGTTATCTGTTTCCTTAATTTTAACAACTCTAATCTGTTAGTTTAAATTATGATATAGTTCTGACCAATTAACCAATTTTTATTCTTCAGCAGATATCATGTTTCTTGTGAATTGTGGTTTAAATAAATTTGCACGACGAATACCATCATAAATTGCTAACTCTTTGGGCCATGATCAAAAGAGCAATTATGTCCCTGAATGTCAACAACACGTCTAATTCGAGCGAATCTATGTTTTATATTGAAATAAAATTGACGGTAAAAATATTGTCTCGATTTCTTTCAGGTTATTTCGTTTTTTTTTCCTTTCGTTTTGCCGTTCCCTTTTTTCTTTCTTCCCTTCAGCACATATGTACATCATAATTGGGCAGGAGGAGGCATATATTAATATTTCCAATTTATTAATATTATTCTTGAGAGAAAAAGTTACTCTGCTTGTGGGGAGGAGTTACTTTTTATATGTTGGGAGGAGGCGTATATGGTATTAATATTTAAAATTTATTTATTTTTTCGATTAATCTATCTCTGATGAGATATTCTGCCAGATTCATCACATATTGATAAAGGTCTGAATACTAGTAAGTTGACAATAATTTTTTATAAGGATGATGGTGTGAATTAACATTTAATATCTATTGGTAAGAGTTGGCACTCAATAGACCGAATGTCCCAAGATGCGGTTACTTTTACTGTGTACCAATGCATTTAGAAGGAATAATACCATATAATTCAGGTCCTATTGTAAATTTTATATTTGAATGTTATTGACTGAAGTGATTCAAGAAGACATTTTTGTTTTTTTTTACCATAACAGATAACAAATGTTTGCTCCAAAATTCTGGTTCTAGAACAACTGAGCTCATGTCACTTTTCTTAAGAGGTTCTATAAAATATTAGTCATTACAGGATTTAGGAGAGAACCCAGACCTGCTCTTGAAATTTGTTCATAAAATGTTCCTTGGAAAATGAAATATTTAGACAACATACATGTTTCTATTAAATCTACCAAAGGTAAATCAAGGTTATTATTCCGAAATATGTCTAATATTATAGACAGTGAATCGTTAATTTTAATTCGTATATTCAACGCCAAAACTGACCAGAATATCTCCTTGGTTCAATTTTATGGTTTTTATCTTTTAATAAAATGTTGAGAATTTCCAATAAATGAACCAGTTTTTCGTGTGAACGGATTTAGGAGCTTTGCAAGATATTTATTTTGGAGAACCTATTGCATTGACGCTGACACGGAGAGGCATATTGGCCTTATAAATTTTTGAAACTTAAATCGAGGGATCTTCAAGTTGCGGCTTGGGGGATTTTTTTTTTCTTTAGAAGTTAAACTGGAGGCGTGAATTCAGGTTGTAACTCATCTCTCGATTTTATCAGTGACGTTCGTTTGAGTCATCCTGTTATTAGCTTCTAAATCTTCCTGATCGACTGCTCTGACATTGCAACTGTTCTTTAAAGATATTTAAGAAATACTAAAGTTCCAGTAAAAAGCCTTCAATGGTGATGTAATAAAACTATAATGTTGAAAATAAACTTACACAAAATATATTTCCGAAAATAAAACGGTTTATTATGAACCCAATTCTTTAAAACTTTTTCGATTAAAGCATTTTTATATCTCTTATAGTTTTTAAAATTGAAGTGCTGAAGACCTATGGCGTTGTTTATTTAAGTTTTTTTACGTTAGTAGTTGGAAAGGACACGCACAGAAATCCCCTGTTTCTATTACATAATTCTATTTCTCGCCCAAAAATACGTCGGAAATAATTAAGAGCATTTTTTCCGGGGCTTATGTAATTAGTTTTAATTGTACTTTTGGAAAAAAATGTGAATATTCATATTAATACTAATCAAAATTTGGAAGTGGGACACCGTTCCCCCACAGGTTATCTGAAATATATTCTTCAAAACTGAAAATAATTAAAAATAAATAGAGAATAAAAGAATCTAATTGATCTATATTTTTAGGTTTCAAAGGCCACTGGCGGCCGAACTATTGAATTTTGAACATTGTGTTCATGAGAACTTTTGTTCAGCATACCTTTTTCTCAAAATTTCAAAAATTTTGACCGAACGGCTTTTTTCTATACTTTTGTGCGGGATCTTTTAAAATAAAATTTAAAGGATTGTTTTTGATTTGTTTTTAGTACTATTCTTTAATTATTTTTAATAAGCCTTTTTTTTATAAAATATTTTTATTTATTTACTAGTAAGAGGCTTTTCCGGCTAGTCAGGTAATTTGGCGAACCAGTTATAAAAAAACTGATGTAATCTCAAAAGTATGGTTAATGGAGTAATGGAATGATGATAATTGCATTTGCATGTATTTTTTGTTAAGAATTATAAAGTTTAAAAATCGGCCAAGTACAAGTCGGACTTGCATAATAGTGTTCCGTACGTTGATTGGTTTTTTAAAATAAAAATTTTTGTTACGGAGGTATAAAACGATCAATGACTTCACAAAACACACCCCAAATAAATTTTCAGTAAAATTTTTTTTTTAGTTTTTACTGAAAACTGATGACCTTGAATAATATGAATATTTTTTTTATATACCAGGTAAATTATTAAAATGCACTCGTGATAATTTTAGTTCAATCTTCACCCTGTGGAGAATATTCCAGAATTTTTTCAAAATTTTTTGATCATCACTTTTCGAGATAAGGGTGGGACAGCGATTTTTCGCAACTTTTTAAAAATAATACAAAGAAAAATGTGCACAAGTATTACATCATATAATTTTTAAACTTCATTTGACACTCCACTCGTAAACATTTTTCACTTCCGATTTCACCCTCTAAAACTAAACCCTTAAGTCAAAATTTGACTTTCAAAACTATTCGGCTCTGATGAGGCGATCAATTCCTATATTAGTGCTAAATTTGAACTTTCTATGTCAAATAGTTTCGGAGAAAATCTGGTGTGATAGACAGACAGATAGACGGACAGATAGAAAGACAGACACCGAAGTGATCTTACAAGGGTTCCGTACGGAACACTAAAAAATGAACAGTTAACCAGAATAACTTTCTTTAGTTCTATATTAAATAGTCACATAGTATAGATTTTGATTTTCAGACTTGCCTTATCATGATCTCAAATTATGTAGATATCACTACAGGACTCGATGAATTCACTACTGGATTCTACTCCGATTATAAAGCAATAAACAATTTAAGGTTCTTTTTTTAGGATGTGTTCAGCAGTTCCTAAACCTCATCAACTCGAATACTCCAATTACTGACAACAATTTTTACTTTATTTTGTTTGCCCAAACGTTAGAAAAAATTTTCGATAAAGGACTAATTCGTCATCAAAACACCAAATATTTCAACAGAACTATTGATGCTTACGCATGGATGATCAGCATAGTCAAAGAATGTAATTATACGTATAGAAGTTGTGTTGATTGTGTGAAGGAGAGAAGTGATGTAACAAGTAATATTGGGAGATTTAGACTGCTTGTGAAGTACTGTTTGATTAAGAAATGTATTCACGTACCTATAGAAGTATTGGTGAGTATTTATACGTTGAAGATCTGTTAAATATACTCTGTCTCAGTAAGGGTGTGTAATGGCACAGACTGTTAAAATGTATAATAAATAAAGACTTTGTTTCCTAAAATCTCTTAGATATTCTAAAATTTTAATGCTAAAAATGACATTTTAAATCAAATTTATGAAACGTGATCTGGGGATAAACTTTTACAGTTGTTTTGTTCATAATAAGTGGCAGTGGGGTAGAAATCCGTCCAAAGCGAAACAAGTTTTCGTTGAAGCTTCGTGTATCTGAAAGTTTTTGCTATTATATATTTTTTGATATTTTAGATCAGAAGTCAGCATGCACATATATTCTATTCACCTTATTCTATAATTGGTGATGAAATCCTTTCCGAAATATTTTTGTCTGTTTTAAGACAAGTAATACACATGCCATTTTCACTGGATTCTGGAAATTCTGCTTTTTTGGATTTTAGCTGGTATATTCCAGAAATCGTCGATATCGAATTAGTGCCTTGTAGAAGTTTAGGAATAGCAGTAAGGTATATATGTAATTACTAGTGACATTGAAATAAACACTTATGTTAGTTTTAAATTTTCACTATATTTTTTATTTTTATGATATTGGTTCAGTACACAGTGCCTCCGTCAGATAATCGGCAACTAACAAATAAAATGTATAAACAAGTCTTATATACTTTCAGTATTACATAATTAAACCCTAATTTATACTTAAATACCACTATGATATCTCCGTCAGATAATCGGTAACTAACAAATAAATGTCAATGTCAGTGTCTTTATTGGATTCAAAGTAAGGCACAGCCTTTTACTCATATTTATAACAGTTAACAGGTGAGAGTTTGCTTATTCTAACTTAACCTAAGCTCTTAAACGAGTGGTCCTATACTAACTTAACCTAGAAGATGGGTTTTTAACACATGATTCTCTTAACCTAAGACTTATGCTACCTTAACCTAGGATTTATGTTAGCTTAACTTAGGACTTAATGTTAACTTAACCTAGGATTTATGATAACTTAACTTAATTTGAAATTCTTCTGTCACGGTGGTTGAGGAGGGCCATCATCTTCATCCGAGAGAGGGTCTGAAGATCTCGGGAATTGGAAGCGGGCATGTGGCGGGAGTCGGAAGGCGCCCTTGATGGTTGGGTTGGGGTGCTGGGACGCCTTCTCCATAAACTTCAGTTGAGTTTTCCTCATGTGTGCCTTTACGTTAGGCACACCGAGTTCTCTGTGGATCTGCCTTTTATTCATGAACCATGGGGCCTCCTCAGGGCCTTGTTTTGCACTGTCTGGAGTTCGGCTCTCCTTGTCTTGGAGAGCTGACACCAAGTAGGGCAGGCGTAAGTAAGACCTGCCTTTACAATAGTGTTGTATATTAGCAGCTTGGTCCTGGATAGCAATTTACTGGAGCGGTTTATAATAGGGTATAATTTGCCCAGCAGTTGCTTTGCTTTCCTGGTGACAGTGCTGACCTGGTCTTTCCAGACGAGTTGTTTGTCGTACTCGATGCCCAGGTAATTGATGGTTTTTGCCCACTGGATGCGGAAGCCTTGTAGCTGGAGATGTTCATGGGGAGTGCTCCTACCCTTGGGGAAGACGATGGTTTGCGTTTTGTCGAGGTTCAGCTTGATCCTCCAGCGGTCAAACCAGGAGTCAAGGATGTCTAGGTAGCTTTGCAGTCTGTTGATGATCATGCGGCTATTTCTGGTATGGGTGATTATGGCAGTGTCATCAGCATAAGAGAGGAGGTTGGTCTGATTCGATTTGGGGATGTTGGCTGTGAAGATGTTAAAGAGGTGGAAGGAGAGGACGGAGCCTTGTGGGACTTCGGCTCTGATGGCCTTGACGTCGGAGATGGCCATCTGGACTCTGACTTGAAAGGTTCTGTCAGAGACGAAGGACTGCATGAGTTTGGTCATATGACAAGGGGATAGCCATGTAGGATCAGTTTCAGAATGAGGCCTTGGTGCCAGGCTCGGTCGAAGGCCTTGACTACATGGAGAAACACAGTTCAAACTTTATGGTGTCTATTGAAGCTGTTGAAAATGGTTTGGGTGAGATTGGTGGTATGGTGAGTGGTTCCATGAATACGTTGGGAGCCAAATTGTTCGTCAGGTATAAACATGGAGAGCCGTGAACTTTGTTCTGATGATTTCGAGGATGATTTTTTCTGCTATCTTGCCTAGACCGGGAAGTAGACTGATTGGGCGATAGCTGTTTGCCTCGTGAGAGGGAGAGCCTGATTTTTTGATCATGATTACCTCAGCTTTCTTTCCACAGAGTGGAAAGTAGCTATGTCTCAGTATGCTGTTGGTGGTGGTTTCAGAGATCTGTTTTTTGGGAGGTTTCTTGAGAGCTTTGTTTGTGATTTTATCATTACCTGGGATTTTACGGCTGGAGGTAAGGCGGATGATCTTAACAGCGGAAGGGGTTGTGAAATATGTATTGGGAGGAGGTTGGGTGAGATTGAAGGGTCGTATGGTAGTAGCGACCTTAAGATCTCAGGCTGGGTCAGGGTTAGCAGGAGGGTTGGTAGAAAACTGATCCTCTAGCAGGTCTACCAGAAGGTTTCTCCTGGGTTGAGGAGTCGGTGGTGTCGGCGTAGGTGAGAGCATTTTCTAAAGGGAGCAATCCTGGGTGGAGAGGGATTCTACTTTGGACTCCCATCTGCTGCTGTGGTATTGCTAGCAAATAAAATGTATAAACAAGTCATATAGTTTCAGTATTACATAATTAAACCGTAATTTATACTTAAATATCACTATGATGCCTAAACGGATTACTTTAAATAATACCATAAATTAATTTAGGTTTAACAATGGGGAACTGTCTAGATCAATTAGTTCATTTAGCAAATTACCTATATTTTTATGTTGGTTAATTTCCATTTCTAAAGGATTTAATTTATGAGATTGATTTCTGCCAGTTTGACCAATATAAATTTTTTGACATGAGCCACATATAAGTTTGTAGACCCCCGACTTTTGGGTCTTATTAGTTTTACTTTTGTTATTCTTAATTAGTTTAATTAACGTACTTTTGGTGATTTACCTGTATATGCCATGTTTTATTTGTTAGCTACGGATTATCTGACGAAGGTGCAGTGTATCGAAACAATTGTCATAAAGATACAAAATTTAGAACCAACATAAGCGTTTATTTCAATTATTATGAATTTATATCAAGTAACGGCTCCCTCAACCTAAAATAGCGAAATACAACGAATTAAATTCCTTTTTATAGAAAAAAAAATTTAACAAATTTGTATCCTTTTTTAGTATTCTGTAACACCTTAGTACTCATTCAATATCCTATGAGCTTTTTAAATTAATATTTACAATGTTATATATTGTATATACAAACACATAATTAAGATTTATATAAGAAATATAATTGAAGCAACAAATAATTTACGTAATATTTGTCATTAGGCAAGTTAGTTAATTACAAATTTCTATTAGAGCTTATTTGAAAATTCTGAATTGATTTTCTAGCTTTTTGCACTATTCTAGAAGATAGGGTAGGGTCAGATCATATTGTGGCCAATATAATTTTGAATAAATTCCCTATACTTAAATATACGAAATTTTATTCAAAATTCTCAACATTTTTGTGTACGCTCTACTCCTATTTTCATTGTTTCTAAGATATTAGCTGGCTGCTGCTTACTTAATGATGGAAGAAGTTAATAATGTAAAATGACTTCATTAAAGTTGCTTTATTTGACAATAAATATTTGTTTTAAGTCACCCCCAAAATTATAGTCTTGTAAGTCCAACCAATTATATGTTAAAATAAATTAATATTACTTAAGCAAAACTGGCAAATCCAATATATATATATATATATATATATATATATATATATATATATATATATATATATATATATATATATATATACAGAGTGCCCCATATTTATGTTGTGTATCAGAAAAATGTTCAAATAAAAGTTACAGTGCATTATACGGCGCACATGTTGACGTTGACAATAAGATGTTTTACTATATCAGTTCCAAGAAATTACACCATCTTGTTTTTTTTTTAAGTAGAAAGCCCTGTATATTATTTTATTTTTGAGTCCTACTAAAAATTGTCTAAATTGAACTATTTTGGAATTATTTATATTTGAAATTAAAAAGATAAAATTAAAAAAAAAAAATTTAGCTTGTGTCAAACATTTACTGTCAAGTAATGACTTTTATTGCTGCATTTTGTGAAACTGCAGTTTGAGCGTAATATCATAATGGTACATTTAACAGAAACTGAAAGAATCACTTTGGTAATGATGGTTGATTACGGGGACCGCAGGAGAACATAACAGGAGGTCTGATTTTTCCTAATTGATCGATAGGCAGAAGAGGTGCTGTAGAATGGCCTGCAAGGAGTCCCGACCTTACGCCACTCGATTTTTTTTTATGGAGTCATTTGAAAACCAAAGTTTAAAGTAGACCTGAAACTGTAGAAGATTTGTAACAGAGAATTCAATAAGTAGCACGGATTACCCCGGATTCTCTGCAAAACATTTTGAGCAATTGTTACCTTAAAAATAAACCTGGAGTATTTATTAATAGTTTTTTGTCTTTTTTTTTTATTTTAAATTTCAAATGACCATAAATCCAAATTGTTCAATTTAGACATATGGTATGTTAGACAAATAATTTCTAGAATTTTTCATAGGACTCAAAAATAAAATAATATACAAGGCTGTCCATTTAAAAAAAATCAAGATGGCGTAATTTCTTATTTAAACGTTTTTTTTTTTGATACACTGATTAATAAATGCTATGGAGTCATTATTCCATACATATGGGGCACCCTGTATATACGAGTATGTACAAAGGTGGATTGAAAAATTTTGTAAAAAACAAGGTAGATAACATTTTTTTGCAAAAACAAATATTTATTTTTCAACATAATCTCTATTGACTGACTAAGGTAGCGGTCAGAAAAATTGCCGAACTGGGGGTGCTAAGAATCCCTGGGTTAGGTCAAGCTGCCAACTATATATAGCTACTTACAACGCTAGGTCATTAGGAAAGGCTGATTGAACTGAAGTACGAGCTCAACAAGATAAAGTGGGACGTCCTAGGAATATCGGAAGTAAGAAGGAAAGGAGAGGACTGCCTAAGGCTAAATTCGGGACATGTCCTGTTCTATAGTGGAAATGAACAAAACAATATCGGCGGCGTAGGAATCCTGGTTCATAAACACTTAACTCTTAAAATACAAATACTGAAAGCAATATCAGACAGGGTAATATACACCACCATAAGAATTACTTCCAACATAACGATAAAAATAATCCAAATTTACGCATCGAAAAGTAGCCAAGATGACGACCAGGTCGAAACATTGTATGAAGAAATATCACAAGGCCTGACAGAAAATAAAACGAAATACACCCTGGTTATAGGAGATTTCAACGCAAAAATAGAAAGTACACACAGGGAATCAAAATACATTGGCCCATTTGGACTTGGTGCTAGGAAGGAGAGAGGTAACATGCTGGCTAACTACTTAGAAAAAGAACAACTCTACGCACTGAACACCTTTTTTAAAAAAAGACCGAACAAAAAGTGGACCTGGATAAGCCCAGATAGTAAAATTAAGAATGAGATAGGCTACGTGCTAAAATACCACAAGCACATAATCCAAGATGTCTATGTCCTTAGTTTCTTCGCAACTGGCACTAACCACAGACTAGTAAGATGCAAAATCTTTATAAATGGAAAACTAGATAGAGCCAGGAGATTTTGTAACAAACAAAAACCATTAGAAGCGAGCTCACTGAAGGAACACAAAGAAGACTATAAGAGACAACTAACACAACAATTAACAAAGGGATCATCACAGCTTCATGAGACTATAGATGAAATGAATGGAAGATTGACAAAACCGATAAAAGAAACGGTAACAAACCACATGACATTAAAGGAACAAAGAAAGGAGAAATTAACACACAAAAAAAACAGCTACTGGAGAAACAGAGAGAACTAATAACGTCTAATAAAAGGAATACGGTGAAATAGGCTGAAATCAACAGAACTGCAAGAAGAATGGCAAAACAGAATATTAGAGAATACTAGGAGAAATGGATAGAAGAACTGATACTTCAAAACAGGGGTTTGAACATATTCAGAAAGGAAAACTCACACAGAAGGGAGATTAACAAACTGATGGACAAAAATGGAAACCCTATAGAAGAAAGACCACAAATAAAATACTTGAGAGGATCAAGAGAGGACACCCGAAGGATACTTAATATCTGCTCCGAAGATCTACCAGACATCGACGTTGGAGAAATTGAAAAAGCCATTAACCAAATTAAAAATGGAAAAGCAGCAGGAGAAGACGATATCCTGCCGGAAATGTTAAAAGAGGGAGGACCGTCATTAATCATACAGCTTAAAAAACTTTTTAATAAATGTCTAATCGAAGGAGTGATACCAAAAGATTGGAAAACTGGCCTAGTTATATTGATATACAAAAAAGGAGATACTAGCAATTTGGAGAACTATAGGCCAATAAGTCTTTTATCGTAAATATACAAACTACTCATGAGAATAATCACAAATCGATTGGACAAGTTTGAAAATTACCAACCCAAAGAACAAGCAGGCTTCCGAAAAAGATATAGCAAAATCAATGAACAATTAAAAATGAAAGTGAGATTACACGAGGATATCAAGGAAGTAAAAATAAACAGTGGTGTTAGACAGGGTGACATCATATCACCCATAATATTCACCCTGGTACTAAAAAATATCTTCCAGAGCCTTCACTGGGAAAACATGGGACTTAAGATATCCGGAGAGAGTCGACAACTTAAGATTTGCTGATGACATCGCACTTTTTGTCGAAAATGAAGTCGAATTGAAAGAAATGCTCCAATAATTACAAACTGACGCAAAAAAGGTCGGTTTAGAGATGAACATCACAAAAACCAAATTCATGACTAACGAACAAACAACCATTAATCACATAATATCCATACATGGACAACAAGTGGAAAGGGTGGATTCATATGTATATTTGGGACAGGAAGTTACACTCGGAAAATTGAATCAAGAACTGGAAGTCAATCGGAGGATACGCCTGGGATGGGCGGCTTACGGTAAAATGATGCAAGTCTTTCAGACCAAACTGCCTTTAAAACTTAAAAGTAAAGTGTATAACGAATATATTCTACCTACATATGGTAGTGGAACTTAGGTTTTGACACATAAAATTATTAAAAAATTGCGAGTTCATCAGAGAAAGGAAAATCCTAGGTATATTACTTAGGGACTGCAAATCAAACAATTGGATTAGGAAAAAGACAGGGGTCTACGACATAACTGAGAGGATATCTTCCCTCAAGTGGAACTGGGCTGATAACTGGAGCGGAAAAGTGACCAGATGGGGGGACGATATTAATAGATCAGCGCGGCTCAATTGGTATAAAAATTGCTCAAAACAGGGACATATGAAAGCACATGAGAAAGGCCTATATCCAAAGGATAGAGAATGGCTAGAAGATATATATATATATATATATATATATATATATATATATATATATATATATATATATATATATATATATACTCGTATATATTTATTTTAATTCTCGTTGATAACGACCGTAGTTATTGTAAAAAATAGTTAAAGTTTTATCTTTTTATTTTCGGAAATCGGTCAATAAGAGGAAAATCATTTGTTGTTAAATTCTATATTTCGTTGGTAATTTCCAACTTCATCAGGAATGTAAAAACTGAAAGTAGAAGAAAAAAAAAACTGTATGTACTAAACAAGAATAAACAAAGGAGACTCACCAACACAGAGTATTACAAAATCAAAGGTGATTAACATTCGCCACACACTACTAACAATTAAAACACAAACAACATGACAAGGAACAATATAAAACCTTCTGTCCCAATCACTATAATTTAACTGATAATTATGAACGTAATTTGTTTGAACAGTGGTTTGACTGTGTGAGTAGTAGTATCCTATGCCTAATTCTTAATAGCCTATCAGATTATACTGCAAATCTACAAACTTAAAATGTTACAATAGATATTGTTTATGTTATTAATATCTGTTTTATAATTAATTGTCTTATCATCCCTAATAATATGGCACATCTCAAGGAATAACCGTTTATTATATACGTTCTCAACTTCAAATATCTTAGTATTCGCGTAGTCAAAAACATGTCCCGTATTAAAATGGTGACACGCCACAGCACACGAGTTTTTCCCAATCACGCAATCACTCCTGTGCTGTGCCAGTCGATTTTTCAACCACTGAGAGGTCTGTCCTATATAAACACCTTCACAACCCAGACATGGCAATCTATAAACAACACTACTATTGAACATCAGAGGGGTTCTTTGTTTGGTCTTGGTAAACAACTTGCCATTACATAAATAATTGGCCTTAACTATCTTCAAATTTGAAAACTTGTTGAAAATCTTGACTATCCTATCAGTTAGGTTCGGAACAGATTGCAACCTAACATACTTCACTTCAAGATTGTTATCATCCAAAGGACCATCATAAAATGTAGAATTAAAAATATTTTTTTTCAGTGTACGTTTTGGGTAACCATTGTCTAGATTAGTTTGAAGGAACCTATCATCACTTATATGAGTTATTCTATTCTTCATGGCAATTATATTTTTTGACTCGTCGAATGATTTGACGAAAAGTTCAGATATCTGTTAGTTGCTGTGGGTTTTTGGTACCAATCTAATATAATTCTGTTCTGTTTATCTCTAATAACCTTGGTGTCAAGAAAGGAAACACCTGAATCACGTTCCATTTCAATAGTGAACTGTAATCTATTATGAAATGAATTAAACATATCTAACACAAGTTGAGCTGAACCACCCGGAATGGAGCAAATGATGTTATCAATGTACTTATATATGAATAGGACTTCAAATGGTAATTTAGGTAATACACAAAGTAATAATCGGTCCAACACAATGGTGGCCAGAATAGGGCTAATGGGGGATCCTATTGGTGTGCCGAAAATCTGACGATAATACTTATCATTAAAACCGAAATATGTATGTTGGAAAATGAATGTAATTAGATTTATAAAAATATTTTTTGATATAGTGATATATTCAGCTATCTGATCCTAATCACTGCTAATAACATCAATCACTAACTCCAAAGGTATATTATTAAACAAGGACACAACATCTAGCGATACAAGAACATAGTTAGTTGGTAGCTGTAGCCATGTATTGCATTTACAAAAGAAAAGGTGTCCTTGATATTAAAAACTGTGTTATCTGTGCAGCTCAAAATATTGGATAGAAATTTAGAGATATTGTATGTAGTGGCATTGACAGAACTAACAATAGGTCTAAGGGGGTTACCTAGTTTATGCACCTTAGGCAAACAGTACAATTTTGGGCAAGTTGAATTGTAAATAGTAAGATTCCTGGCTTCTTGTTCAGTCAATTGCTTGTAGTTTAGTATGGTTTTAATCAGACAGTTGTAATTACCTTGTACAGTGGTAGTAGGGTCACGGTGTAGTTGGACATAAGTAGTTTCATCACTTAACAGAATTTGAGTTTTTTTAATATATTCTGTTCTGTTCATCGCCACTGTACATCCTCCTGTATCCGCTTGTAATATGTATTGTATACTTCTGGATGGTTCCTTAAAAATTTTTTGGTTTTTTAAAAGTATAATTAAGTTGAGGCATCTTTATACGTGTCGTGCCATGTAGGTAATTAGTTAAAATATTAGCTGTCTTTGATCTGAGTAAATCTCTCTCTTCATTAGGTACAAGTTCGATGATATTTTCTACCTCTGCTAAGAAGTGATTAGATTTAAAATCGTTCTTTTCAGTTTCTATACTAAATTTGGGACCAAGGGAAAGAAAGTCCGATATTTTTTTGGGAAAAACCGTGTGGGAAAGATTTATAAACCAGCCCTGGTTATCCAGAAACATCACGGGATTAGTTGATTTAGTTAAAAGTTTTTTAAATTTAACAATATTATTGTGTTTAACCATATCAAACACTTTATTATAATTTTTCCCCTGTCTCTGACAATAGCTTGTCATGAAGAATAGAATAACTCATATAAGTGATGATAGGTTCCTTCAAATTAATCTAAACAAACTCTATAAGATTTTCGTCAACAATGGTTACCCAAAATGTACACTGAAAAAAATTATTTTTAATTCTACATTTTATGATGGTCCTTTGGATGATAACAATCTTAAAGTGAAGTATGTTAGGTTGCAATCTGTTCCGAACCTGACTGATAGGATAGTCAAGATTTTCAACAAGTTTTCAAATTTGAAGATAGTTAAGACCAATTATTTATGTAATGGCAAGTTGTTTACCAAGACCAAACAAAGAACCCCTCTGATGTTCAATAGTAGTGTTGTTTATAGATTGTCATGTAATGCACAGGAGTGATTGCGTGATTGGAAAAAAACTCGTGTGCTGTGGCGTGTCACCATTTTAAAACGGGACATTTTTTTGACTATGCGAATACTAAGATACTTGAAGTTGAGAACGTATATAATAAACGGTTGTTCCTTGAGATGTGCTATATTATTAGGGATGATAAGACAATTAATTATAAAACAGATATTAATAACATAAGTTACATATTGTAATATTTTAAGTTTGTAGATTTACAGTATAATCTGATGGGCTATTAAGAATTAGGCATAGGATACTAGTACTCACACAGTCAAACCACTGTTCAAACAAATTACCTTCATAATTATCAGTTAAATTATAGTGATCGGGACAGAAGGATTTATATTGTTCCTTGTCATATTGGTTGTGTTTTTAATTGTTAGTAGTGTGTGGCGAATGTTAACATCACCTTTGATTTTGTAATACTCTGTGTTGGTGAGTCTCCTTTGTTCATTCTTGTTTAGTACATACAGTTTTTTTTTCTTCTACTTTCAGTTTTTACATTCCTGATGAAGTTGGAAATTACCAACGAAATATAGAATTTAACAACAAATGAGTTTCCTCTTATCGACCGATTTCCCGAAAATAAAAAGATAAAATTTTAACTATTTTATATATATATATATATATATATATATATATATATATATATATATATATATATATATATATATAAAATATATATGTATATATATATATATATATATATATATATATATATATATATAAATATATATGTATATATATATATATATATATATATATATATATATATATATATATATATATATATATATATATATATATATATATAGACCGTTTAAACTTCTCTTCTTATTATAAAATCTTGACGCGAAATTTTGAAATAGGGTTTTCGGCGAATGAAAATACACTGAGAAATGTTTTATCAATTTTCGATAACATTTCGTTAAGTCCTAACTTAAGGAAAAAAAATGCGCTTGAACCCTTTTGCCTCCAAAAGAAAAACTAAAAAAAATCACTTAACTCACAACTATTTTTATTAAAGTATAATAAAGTATAAACTTATCATTAGGAAAACCGTAACATCTGTTTTATTTATTTCGTCAGCCGCATCAGTAAGAGTTATGTCATTGTCGCTTTATTCAGTCACTTGCGTTTTTTTTAACTTTTTTCTTGGTGTTCTTGTTTTTATGGGGCAAGGAGTTATAAAACTTACGGTGAATGGGAGGTATATAGGGTAGAAGCTGGTTCAAATTTTCCCATTTTGCATAAGTAATTTTTAACTCTGTGGGATATAGCCGTTCACTTAAATCGGTAATTTTGAGACTCGGTCTTCCTTGCGCCAATTTAGAACATTTTTGTGAAAGAAAAAAGGGAAAAAGGGAACTTCTTGTAGACTTAAACAAAAACAACAAAACTGTTTTCCTTTTGATATAAAAACTATACAATGTCACGCCGTTTAATAGGCCTGTTGTTAGCATCTTTCTTTGGATCCAACATTAAAGTGTGCAAATAGTCAAAACTGACAAAGTCATATTTTGTCATATTGACTACATTGAAGTTTCGCGATGTGCTTTGTATTACATCCGACCAGTGTTCAGGAATGAAGGTAAATTGGTGGTAGATTTTTTCTTTTGCTTCTCAATTTGACTAAACGAGCGGTCGCATTCCATATAGGAGTGGCCAGGTTCAAAAAATTTGTGATCTATTAGTTTCACATGTGTGCGTGCATTGAACTAGGAACATAAAAAGCTTTGTAATATTTTTATTTTTATTCTGACCAGCACATTGATCACTATAGCATATAAGATGTTGCACACTTTCTGGTAGTGATCTAATAAACTGGAAAAAAGGGAAAAATAAAAATGTATTACTTTGTTAATAACTTACCTTAAGCAGACAGGATACGATTTCCTACGAGCACTTGGATGATACAGTCTCATCCCAGATAAACATGTGAGATTTTCTAGAAATCATATCATATATACAGAAGTTATAGGCCCATAACTGTCGCAAATAGTAAACCTTATTTGTAGTTAACATTGGTGTGGGAAGAATCTTGTGCAAGTCAAAGCAAATTACTTTTACTTTGTCTGGATTTTCTCTGCCGAAATTTGTATCTTCAATTTTTGGTGTACTGCTAACTCAAACTTGCTGCTTTCCTTAATATTATCGTCAAGACTATTGACTATCGTATTATTTAATCTCTCACAAGTGTGGCAAGTATCCGAATGAGGTTTATGGAATTTCAAGTTGAATTCGGTGACGAAAATAGGCCGGTAATATGACTCTTTTACCTTTGGTTTTTGTCGTTCTGTACACCATTCATTATAGAGCAAGTACATTTTGCTAGTAAGATGTTGTGGAAGATATCTGGTGCAAGGATTTTCATCTCGAGAATAATGACTTTTGTATCGTGGAAACATCTTAATATGTTCAATAACATCATTACGCATGACAAGATCAGTCTTATTTGCTGGTAGATGACGTCCACGTTGATCGGTTCCAACAAAACCTTCATTTGTCTTTTTGTTACAAACAGTTAAAAATTTTCTTGTACTTAAATCCAGAGTTTCCAAAAAGAAAGCTTTGCATACCCTAAAACCCATCTCTTTAATCACTGTTGTAAAAATTTTACGCCATATGGCGTTAGCAACTTTTCTCTTTGGTTCCATTTTTGAAATACAGGATGCGATAAAGTTGGTTTGTAAATCATAAGACTTCAGTTCAGTATATATATATATATATATATATATATATATATATATATATATATATAATATATATATATATATATATATAGATTAGTATTTCCTGTAAGACTTAAGAATTCCAATCGGTCAGAGGGTTACTAGTAGACTAAAGGACTAAAGGAAAACTATTACCAGAAGAGAATTGCATTTTGCAGTACATAGTGTTCTAGAGTAAACTTTTCGCTCTTAGATAATAAGTTGAAGATCAATAAACATGAGTATTAAGTATTAAAATACTTCTACACTGTTTTTAGTTTTGCAAGTAATAAAGCAGTTATTGTAAAAGTGGAGCCAAATAGTGTAGCGGCTGAAAATGTAAGTAATATTTACATGTAAGCATCAACACAATTTTAGAAATCATTAAACAGGGTCGAGCTAGAATTAATTTCCGACGTTTCGCCTACAACTCTAAATCTTCGGAAGTTTTTCTAAACACGCCTCGTAAGCGAAACATTGGAAAGTAATTTTGACTTGGTTTAATCCAACAGCCAAGATTTCATTTCAGACCAAAACAACTTTCCGTCCCGTGTCAACTATTGAAACATTTTATTGTATAATTTTAGGGAAACATATGTGTTGGAGACATCCTAGACCAGCTGAATGGTATTCATATCAATTTATCTTCCAAAGGACGCTTGAACCTAATCATGAAACTGAATAAACTTAAACCAGTTTCAGTGAGGATAGTTAAAGCCTACAATCAGGAACTTGAAGAAATATACGAACCAATACAACGTTTGCTAAAGGAATTAAAAATTAATATAGACAGTGTCAAAAAGCAGTATAAGAAAAATGGAAGTGAAATTAATAGTAACAAAAAAGTTAGGTAGGAGAAAATATAATAGGCACTTTGGGCCGTTTTTTGTCAAAGGCAAAAGTTGACGCTAACAGCTAAAAACTAAATTGTTTTAACGGCAAGGATTTTTGCGGACCTATATTTGTGTTTACTAAAACTATTATAGAGAACAGAGATGTTATTAATATGACAAAAAATAAGTCAATGTAGTGGCTCTAATATTTAAGCATTTGACATGCAAGTGGCTAAGGTACTTTAAAATTTTCTTTAAATACTTACTTTGAGCCATGTTTCAATGTTGTTCACACGGAGCTGGTGGTGCATTTTTTTCTTCGTAGTAACGGTTTTATGTGGGATGGTAGAGGGCGGAAGTTCTCGACCTCGTAATGTGGAAAGGAAATTAGTTTCTGTAATGATAGCTGTAATCCCTTTTTTCACTCTTGAGATCTCCAAAATCTCGCTCGATTTAAAAGCTAGTTATATGTTTTCAGTTTTTACGGATATCAGATTAAATATTTAGCCCAAGTAGACGTTGGAAACCTAGGAAATGTAAGACAAGTTCAAAAAGCTTTGAGAAGTTTAACAGATTTCCATTCGGAATTTGCACAATCAATGAGAAGAATTGATAAAATGGTATCCTTGGAAATTGGAGAAATTGGTCTTAAAATCAGAGATCAAGAAACCTGTGATGTAAGTATATACAAGTAGCAATTTATTATTTATTTTTATTGTACGTAAATTAAAATTCTTATTAAAATGCAGAATGAGATTTCTTGGAGTAATCTTCAATACAGCTTGACCGTCAATCGCAATAGGTTTTTTTAAATCAGACCAAAAATGATTTAAAGTTCGGCAACAAAGCGGAACACTAGGCCTAATTTATAGTTACTGGCTTATTGTAGATATTTTTGATTGATTCTTTAAATGGATTAAGGAAAATAGTGATTACAGAAACAAAAAAGATGGGAAAGGGTCCTGAAAATTTACGAAAATTTGATCACTTTTACAGCGAAGTACCTAAAGAATACAGAACCCAACAAGGAATATCATTGATAATACATAGAAGACTGAGGAAATATATTACGACTTGGGAAGTAATAAGGGAAAGATTAATTAAAGGAAATATATGCTTGCACGTATAAACTAACAGTTGTGGGGGTATACGTAGTGAATGATGATGCACCAGTCAACGTGAAAGATGCGTTCTTTGAACAGATGCAGGGAGAAATACCAAAAATAGGACAATCACGGAAACTAACACTATTGGGAGACATTAATATTAGAGTAGTAAGACAACATAGAGATGAAGTAGTGGGAAAGTATGGAGAGCACACTATCAATAACAACGGTGAATGATTTATAGATCTATGTAATCAGAACCAACTAAGAATTTTTAATCGATACTTTTCACACAAACGGATACCCAGATACACATAGATCCAAGAGACAAGGAATCTAAAATATAATTGACTATACGGTAATGAAACAAAAAACAAGGCTGAGAGTACAAGACGTGAGAGTCCAAAGAAGTACAACATGTGGTAGTGACTATTATTTACTGCGCGTGAAAATAAACTTCCCAATCAGAAAACAAGATAATGAAAGACAGGAGGACATAAAGAAAAATGGAAAAAAGAAAAAAGTAGAAGAATGAAGATACAATGTTAAAAGTCTAGAAGATGAAAGTAGTCTAAAGTTATTTTTAAAAAGAAGAGATGAGAAGCTGAAGGCGCAATACTCCAACAACGTCGAACAAATATACGAACATTTAAAAGGATGTTTACACGATGCGGCATTTGAAGCACTGGCATATTATACAAGAAATAGAACAAATAAACCTTATTGGTGGGACACCGAAATCAAAAAAGATATAGAACACAAAAGGAATCTACATATTGAAACACCAAAAAATTTAAAGATAAAATAAATTATAAAGAAATGCACGCAGTAGTAAGAAGAAAAATATCTAAGAAAAAGAACGACTCTTGGAAAAGGAACTATTAAATAATAAAAACCTCATATTAGGATGAACCAGAAATACGGAACGCTGTAAAGTGATAAAAAACCTAAGAGGGGATAAGAACAAAGCAATAATATCAACTATAAAACCTCAAAATGGGGAGGAATACTTCGGAAAGCTACTGGTAGACGATAGAGACAAACTTCAAGAGGACAAAGAAGCAAATGAACAATTAGAGTAATAGGTTCACCAATAACAATAAGAGCATAAGAAATAAAAACCATATGTAAATGGTTACAGAATAACAAATCCTCCGGACTTGGGGACATCCCGGGAGAATTGTTCAAATATGGAACGAACGAGCTTGAGCGAACATCTTAGACAACTATTTCAAATATCTATAAGTAAAAACGAAATCCCGAAAGAATGGAAAGCTTCATACCTAACCACTACACAAGAAAGAGGACAAAAACAATTACGATAATTATCGAGGAATGCTCGTTACGACATCCATGAGTAGAATCTATGGAAGGGTTTTAAAGAATAAAACGGAGAAGGAATATTAAGATTTCGAAGCAGAAGAACAAACAGGCCTTGGCACGGGATGGTCCACGATAGACATTTTCTCCTTAACTTAATTAATAGAAAAAAGATTGCACGAAACCAAGTAGTCCTCTTGCTGTTCGTTGACTTGATTTGATAGCATTCCTCTGCAGAAATTGTGGTAATCATTGGAAAGTACTAATATTAACATAGAACTTATTAAAGCTGTCAAAACACTATACCACCAACACATAACTAAAATTAACAGGAACATAAATAACACCACACACAAAGATTTATTACGACAAAAGGTCTGAAGTAAGGATGCTGTTTATCACTAACTCTTTTTAAGATATATCTGGAAACTATACTAAAGAGAATGTAGACCAATGGTGATATCATTAATTAACACCATGCTCTACATGCTATACTTTGTGGATGACCCAAGATCGCCACGACCTGTACTACATGATGAGAAATCTATTCGACGAATATAAAGATTGGAGGATATAAAGAAGACAGAATATCTATGTATTGGAGAGCAACAAAAAGATCTTATACTGTACGTCTAACCACGATAAAACCCTGTGGCGACTACAAGTATAAAAATTTCGGAGGATTGTAAATTAGATGGGGTAATAAAACAGAGAAATATGGCAGGAAGAAAGTCCATTGAACTGCTAAACAGCATTCTATGGGATAAATCTACAAATAAAACTAACAAAAAGAAGATATATGAAACCATACTGAAAAGTATCACATTATATACCTGTGAAGTATGGCCTCTGAAGGAAAGAGCGTTAGCCACGCTGAGAGGAACGGAAATGGTCTTCTGGAGAAGAGCAACAGGATGCTTATACTGCACTCTGTCGGTAACTTATTTAAAGTCTATCCGAACAGAGCGGCCAGGTCACAACTGACACTTAATTGCAGAAGCGCAGCTTGTCAAGCTTCTCGCATAGATGGCGCATTGGTGAAGCAACCAAGGCGAATCGAAAAATCTCCACTCGGTAGTTCCCAAAAGTGTTCTCTGTATTTGCTAGACCATCCCAAGACGCGTTTCGCCGTATCACGGCTCATTAGCTGGGCTAAGTTCAGCAAATACACAGAACACCATTTCAGACCTTATCCGGGTACTGAGGGAAAACTATGACAAAATACATGCTTATACTGCAGTCTGTCGGTGACTTATTTAACGTCTATCCGAACAGAGCGGCCAGATCTCAACTGACACTTAATTGCAGAAGCGCACCTTCTCAAGCTTCCCACTTGAAGGCATAGATGGCGCATTGGTAAAACAGCCAAGGCGAATCGAAAAATCCACACTCGGTAGTTTCCAAAAGTGTTCTCTGTATTTGCTAGACGCGTTGCGCCATATCACGGCTCATCAGCTGGGCTAGATTCAGCAAACACACAGAACACCATTTCAGACTTCATACGGGTACTGACGCTTGCTTGGTTGCTTCACCAATGTGCCATATATGCCTTCAAGCGGAAAGCTTGAGAAGGTGCGCTTCTGCAATTAAGTGTCAGTTGTGATCTGGCCGCTCTGTTCGGATAGACTTTAAATAAGTCACTGACAGAGTGCAGTAAAAGCATCCATTTTGTCATATATATATATATATATATATATATATATATATATATATATATATATATATATATATATATATATATATATACACATCGGTCCTAAATCAATACTGAAAATCTTGACACATTAATTCAAGGAAGCATAAATAAAAACTGCGGATTAATTTAAAAACATATTTTTTCATTCAAAACTAAATAAAATATTGATACAAGATTTGCAGTTTTCATGGTAATATCGAAAAAAGTTTATTATGTTGTTATAAAAATTCTCAGTTTCATATTATTCAGTTAGAGCAATTTTGCAGAAGAATGAAATGTGTCTTATATCAAGTTTGTTTAAAACTATTTTTCTCATCATTTTATATAACTATGGTATATCGATAACTTTTCATGTTTTATTTAAATTCTCGGTAGGGGGATGAGATAAATAGGATGTATTAAAGTTAGAGAATACTTACATAAAAGAACATATACAGCAAGAAATCAACAGGATACTTAATCTCAATAGCGATGTCCCATCCTTGTGGAAAGATCTGAAGTACAAACTAAAAAGAGTGCGTAATAGATACTTGGAATCGGAAATGTAGACACGGACGAAGAAATGGATAACCGCAAACATTTTAAACTTGATGGAGAAATGAAGGCTTGTAAAAATAAATAGGGAAGAATATAGAAAAATCAATAAAATTACTCGAATGGAGATGAAACTAGCAAAAGAACGATGGATGAAAGAAAAAGAGATGGAAGATCTCGAAAAGAAGCATGATATTTTTCAAATGCACAAAAAAGTCAGAGATATAGCTGGTATATGTGGAAAACGACCCCCGCAAGTACTGTTTAATTCATCAAATCAACCTATTATATAAAATAAAGATATTAAAGAAACGTGGGAAGCGTACATAAATGAGCTTTTCAGTGACAACAGCGTCTAAAGAAAACAATGAAAACTGCTTCAATGGCCCGGACATCTTAACGGAATAAATTGTGCAAGCAATCTCCATTATACAGAATAAAAGAACCATAGGGCCTGATGAAATTCCCATTGAGATCATTCAACTCATAGAAGAGAAAAACATAGGACGGGTCACAAAATTATTTAGTCTAATCTACAACACAGGCAAGATACTAGAGGTGGACTGGTTAAAATTCACCTTTATTACAATCCCTAGAAAATCTCATTCCAAAAAGTATAGTGATTACCGTCAGGTCAGTTTGATGAGTCACCTTTTAAAAAGTCTTTTTACGATTCATCGAGTCCAGAATCGATACAAAATACGAGTTCGATTTTGATAACAGCCAGATGAGATTTAGAAATGTATTTGGAACACGTGAAGCCTTGTTTGGTATCCATGTTCTCTTACAGAAATTTCGGAACAAGCGCAAAGATGTTTTTGTCTGCTTCGTGGATTATGAGAAAGCATTCGACAGAGGTAGACACAACAAACTAATAGCAATGCTTCAACAACTGCAGCTGGACAACAAGGACATTCAAATATTCGAAAACTTATATTGGGGCCAAACAGCTGATGTTCGTATTGAAGATCTGAAAACAAATAATATCAGCATCCAACGCGGAATCCGCCAGTGTTGTATTTTCTCTACACTTTTGTTCAATTTATATTTGGACAAAAGTCTTAGAAGATATCGAGCTAGGTATTAAAGTTAATGGGGTTGTGTTAAACGCCATGAGATATGCCGATGATACCCCCATTATGTGCGATAATATGGATAGTCTGCAACATCTAGTGAACAGAATTAGGGAGGCTGGACAAGATTTAAGTCTTAACATCAATTTCAGCTAAACCAAGTTCATGGTGTTCAATCGAAGTTAATACGAGGATGCAAAATTGACACTGAACAATGCATCGATAGAACGGAGTCAGTGATTTAAATACTTGGAAAAGCTGATTACAGACAACGTGGATCCCGATATAGAGATAAAATGCAGAATTAAAGCAGCTTGTACTAGCTCTTCTTTGCAATGACATGGTATTGCTGTATGGGGTAGAGTGCTGGACCATAAAAATAAGCACGTTTGAAATGTGAATTCACCGCAGGATGCTTCGAATATCGTGGACTGACTTGCTGTCGAACGAGGAGGTCTTAAGAAGAG
Source organism: Pachyrhynchus sulphureomaculatus (assembly GCA_019049505.1). Taxonomy (NCBI): domain Eukaryota; kingdom Metazoa; phylum Arthropoda; class Insecta; order Coleoptera; family Curculionidae; genus Pachyrhynchus; species Pachyrhynchus sulphureomaculatus. The sequence goes on from CM032455.1 coordinate 77,379,438, forward strand.
CAAATTCGGAAAGATTACTGATTACCACTATAAAATGTCGTAAAATTTCTTACTTTGGACATGTATTGCGTGAAGAAAAATACTACCTCCTCCAGTTAATTATGAAGGGAAAGATTAAAGGGAGGCGTTGAGTTGGTAGAAAACAGACGACCTGACTGAAGAATATCCGAGAATAGACAGAAAGCTGTGGATCTCTTTAGACTGGTTGAAAACAAAAAAGCGCTCTTCGTAGTGATCGCTAACGTCCGGGTGACCGGATATGGCATATCAAGAAGATCGATAGGTGAGTTGCCATGGACTATCGATAGGTAAAATCCATTATCGTCCATTCTTAGGTACAACTCTATATAGAAGAGCACTAAAGAGTACATTGTTAGTTCAGTAGTAGTCAAAATAATTCGATTCTCGACTTCCTTGCTGAATCCAGGTTCTTCCAAGGCGCCACAGATTAAATTATAACAAGTACACTTTGCGAAATAGCAAATAACTCTTCTTTCGTTAAAAGGTTAGCTGGACGCAAAAGCAATTCCACTTCAGTACTACTTCTGTAAAACTGCATTTCTAGTAGCAGTAAAAGTCATTCAGGGTTGGGAAGTATTTGTTGAGTAGTTAGAGAATTAAATATTTTTTATCAAATGATTTAGTTTTTGACATAACAAATGCGACATTTCATGGGTTTTGGACATACTTTATTAGTCAAGGTCACGGATTTCGATGATATTGTGAGTATATATTGGACTGGGTCTAAAAAGACCCCCAAATGTGGATTTTTGACCAAGGAACAGTCAGCATAAAAAATTGAAAAATTTTAAATAAGTCACTCTTTAGAAATATTAAAATAGTCGTACGAAGCTGCTAATGTGTGTGTCGGAGTTCAGTTAACATAAAATATTGAAAATGTTTGAATAAGCTGTTCTCTGGAAACATCAAAATGGTGGTACAAAGCTGCCAACGGGTGTGTTGGAGTAATTTTAAATCAAAATCCAAAAAAAAGTTTTTATAAATTTTCTAACAACAGCAATGTTTATTATTTTAATTTATATTTATTCCGATGAATAAGAAAATATTTAGTACCTTGTTTAATTTTAAAAAAATCTAATGATAATGACCGACCATCGTGAACGTTAACAACTAACTAATTAACTAGCTTTCCCTATCTAATTCGTTAGTTGGTGTAACTATTGCAGAAGTGTGTGAAAGTTATGCGAAAGTTGCATGAAATCCACATCTTGGTCCTTCCGTAAAGATTCGGCTCGTTTAAACACATCTAACTATAATATAATAAAACTATATTCATGTTATAAAATAAATTTAATTGTTTTGACAATTTGTATTTTTCCAGTTTTTATATTAAGGGGCCAACCTACTCCGGACCACAGAAATTTCGCGTTTTTTTGGCAATTCTTTTGAGAGAAGACATAATTAAAAAAAACTTTCTAGATATTATTTACTAAATTTTGGAGAATATTCATAATTTTTTTTAAGTCGGTCTCATTCTTATATATATATATATATATATATATATATATATATATATATATATATATATATATATATATATATATATATATATATATACATCTGCATACGGACGTGTTAAAAAAAAGGTACTGCGCTAGGTTCTATGATTCCGACTTCCAGTACCGTCTGAAACAGATTCTTAAAATATATGAGTGTAATTCTCGGCCGGATTTCGAAAAATTTTTACCATGCGAAATAACAAAATGACAGCTACTCAAAATTTCAGGTTCGATTTTCGCCGAATTTTCTTTCTGAACACTGTGTCAAAATTTCGAAGAGATTGGATAGGCGATAATGACGGAATCACGAAGAGGTCGAAAAAGTAGTTTGGAGATATAAGCGTTTATAGATTTCGATCAGGTTTCCGACACGATAAAATTAAAAAATGCATACTTACAACTAATCAGCTATTCCAGGGCCATAAAGTAACCCTTTCAATTACTTCTTTTGACTAAGCTTGAGATCTTCACTCTGCATGCGTGCGCTGCGCCGACTGTGTATGCTTGAAATCGGGCGTTGCTCGCGCCCTCCAAAGACACGTAATGTCTTCAAAAATAAATAAGGTGTCGAAAAATCCTCTCGCACACTTATTCTTGAAGGTTCAAACTAAAAAAATGCAAACAAAAATCGATGGCTCCTTAAGCAAGGAAGTTAGAGGAGGTTAACAAGATCTTTAATAATTGCAAGCAAATTTTTTAGATTATATTGGAACATCCATATATGAAGATCTCTTCCTGTGGTAATTTACAAACTCTTCCGAAAGTTTTTGGATATTGTGCGGGGTATGAAAATCAATATTTTAAAATTCGTTTTCATTTTATAAATGGTTTGTTTTTAGAGAAGAAAATTGTGATGTGGCTAAAACCTTTTTTTGTTACATGTTTGAAACAACTTCTTTTGATGATGCAGATACCATTCTTCAAAGTATTGGTAAGTCATGCCAATACGGTCATCGCAATATATTTAGTTAAATAGTTGTGCGTATTTCTACCTTATATTTTCTTGTATTACTACAACAAAGAAATGCCATTTATCAGATTTTTTTATCGTTTACCTCCCCGCCTAAGTAGGGATTTTCCCCTTTTTCATATTCTGAGGATATCGGCGGGGATGTGATTTGTGGGTGTAGTGCTGCCACTGACATTATGCATTTCTGCAAACAACTACTACCTATGTACGTGGCCAGGCCATATATACTTAAATAAATAAGTATACCGACCTGCCGGGATTGAACCCGGCATTTTCTGCATCGCAAACAAGTACTACGTCATGGAGGCACGGGCTGCCCCATAAGATCTGTATATCGCACATTAACAGTAACAGAAAATTAATAATGACAGCTGGAAATCTAAGAAAAAGGTTAATTTTTTGCTAATAGCTTTTTATTTTTTAGGTCAAGGTTTCCACAGAACACACTACGCTGTTTGAATGAAAAGTTTTAAATAATTGCTGGGAATAAATTTCATAATAATATAAAGAGATTTTGATCAAAAATCTTTGCTGATAAATTGATATAATTAGAAAAAATTTTTCATTCAGATATATTTTGAAAATCTCATTCGAAATAATGTATGTAGTAGAAAAATTTTTTGAACTATAATAATTTCATCCAATAAAACTTTCTGTAGAATATTATTTATTTATATATATTTCGATTTTTACAAGATGTATCTACTTACAATATATTACTGTTAGACTACTTTAATAAAATTTGTAAATTATAACTTGTATTAATACATAAGGTACACATAAAGAAGTATCACACGTTAATCATATCATGAGTCTTATAAAAACAATCTATAACATACTCGTATTATAAGCGATATTTAGTTTATTTACAAAAATAGATAATGAAGAGCAACAACAGTCAACAGATATAATATACACAATATCGTCTATTAGACAAAAATTTCAAATTATTGTTTTAGATCTACACCGTACATTAGTTTCTTCAGCGAGTCATTTCGAAATATTGTTTGCTAATATACAGATAGATTTCAATATGGTCGAGATGACGTTTTACGGTAACTGGAAGGATTAACAGAACAATTTAAACGCGAACACTGTTCACTCCGATATATGTAGGGACCGAGATGTGTATTTTATTCTCCGAATTCTCGATATTGCGATTGCAGCTAGCTGATGAGCTTTGAAACTGAGCTATTATTTTTGGATTCTCGTACTCTCATGTCACTATGAATCTTGCTAGCGTATACTTCACGGACTTCCAATTCGTTTATAGTTATTTAAGACTTTATGTGTGATTAAGAGTACGAACTCTTCAGAAAATCGAATATCGCAAAGATGGATGGTTTTTATACTGGAATCAGGAGTTTTAAAGTGTTATTTTTATTTTTGCTGTTACCACTAATATAGTATTAGTATATTTCCTATGGCGATAGCTGTATGAATTTTTATATTCAGGTCGTAGGGTTTGCTATTGAATTAATCGTTTTGGGAGTTTACATTAGATGGCGCTAAGGTTTGCTGGCTTCTAATATATTTGGAGATATTCCTCTTAAATCTTTACTACTCTGGGAATTGTGTTGCGATTGCCGAACAGGTCTTCTTTACCTAGGCTAGCTGACGAGCTCTGAAATGAAGTAAAACAGAGCTTGTCCTAGTTTAGCATCTGATTCTTGAACTCCCGTACTTTTAACGAAAGGGTGAAACTTACTGAAGATCTTCGATAAGCCACTATATAGAAGTTTTACATTTTGAAATTTTTAACATGGGCAAAAAAAGTACCCTACAAAGAAGTCTTTTTTTTTGTTTTTAAAAATGTATAGTTGAGGAGAGAATTAAGTCTGAAAATCGAAAAATTGATTAAAACGGCATTTTTCTCGCTTTCTAATCTTAATTAGCATTATAGAGGTATGTATATGTTGAATTAAAATTGATATTGTTCCTTGTTTGTGGAGTGTTTCGTTTTGCAGATTTTAAAAATTTGATGTTCTAAATTCTTTCAGGTTAATTCTTTTTATCTTTGGGTCGTTCGGATCAATTTTTAAATTTGATATTTCTGAAATAGGTTCAGTAAAAATTTCACCATCATAATTATTTTTGGGAAATTAATAATAAAAATGTTTCGCATTTATGACAAACTTTTTTGACCACCCTCTGTTCTTTGAAGCAACAAGCAACGTTAATAAAATTTAATAAAAATAGATTTAAGCTTACTGTTATAATTATATATGAATCTCTTCTTTTTCCCTACTTAAAATGTACACTGTACATTTTAAGTGGGCCTGTACATATAATATTTCTTATATACATAGAGACTTATACAGCCTTAAATTTTAGGCAGTACTGGAAACAATATAAACCTTGGGACTTTTTCAGTAATATCTAAAATTGATGATGACAAATGTGGAAATTCAATAAAACTATTAAGATCTTAACCAATGCAGCATATTAACTGGACTCAAGAGTCAAGATGCGAGCGCTATTTGTAGTTTTCCTGGAATTTTTACGAGAACTCAATCGGAAATCTTTTATCGGCTAAAATTGCATAAAACATTCAAAAAAATATAGATGACGTTTACTTGAGAAAATCACGCAAAAGTAATTTACATTATGTGGCGTAACTAGAGGATGCAAGAAACGCGGAGCAGTGGGGGCACGTCGAGTAAGACAGTGAAGCAATGATTTCCTAGTCCAGTCGGCAACTACATTATCTACAAAACAATTCGGAATTACTTTTCTAGTTTCTTGTATTTCAAGTAATACATACTAATTTTGTTTTTTAGGAGATTTAGCTTTAGTCGCCATATTCAAAACATGATAGAAATGGGAATTTATTTTGAAATAACTCGCTCTATAATATAAAAAATTGTCTCACGTAAAGATTATAAAGTAAAATGAAGAATATATTTTTGTTCTTATGTATGCAGTTTAGTATGCTGTAGTGGACTTTTAGATAGGTTATACAGAGTATCTTAAAAGAAACAAAGTGAGACTTGGAAAAAATTTTTTTGAATATGTCGCAAATATAATATTATACAATTAGAATGTTGCAGAAAAATATATAAATCAGATCGAGAAGAATATTGAGAATAATTGAGTATTAATTTGAGAATTTTGTTAGAAAATTAAGTTTATCAGTTTTCTGAAGACAATATGAATTAAACACAAAAGGTAATTAAGCAAAAATTTAAACGAAACACGAATCACTGCAAATTTTTATATTGTATATATATATATATATATATATATATATATATATATATATATATATATAATATATATATATATTTTTGTTGTATATATAAAGTTTATTTTTCAAAATATGGTTAAAATCTCGTTAATAAACACAAAATTAGTATGTGTTATGTCAAATCCACACTAAAAATATAAACAGGATCTACTGACTGACCTAACCAAAACCTTCATTAATTATTACTTTACTAAAGTATTTAAACATAATATGTTTTCTCATTTTGTAAAATAATGTTAATTATTAAGAAATGGTTTGTGTTCCTACATCCAAATTAGCGTATAACCCTGGTGGTCCCTAATTTAAACCGGCTCCCGGCTTACATTTTCGAAGTTAGTTTTTAGTCACTTATAATTCTCCTGGTATTTTTATTAATTTTCATATTGTTTTGATACATAAAAATTCAAAGAAATCGGTAACAAAACCACCACTAAAAATATAATCTTGTATCTAAACAGAGCAATAGTAATTATTGTATTTTTCCAAGTTTACTGTTCATTTCGGCGGCAAATCACAAATAAAACACTTAGATGCCTATTTTACGATAGTACAATAAAAGAAACGCTTAAACACATATAGAATTATGAAGAATTTATAATAGCTCATTACGATTTAATCACACCTTGTCAAGATTTACTCGTATTCCTCCATATTGGTTTACAGTGATCTGTGCCTTTAGAAGTCACAGAATTGGCAGTATTTTCTTATTGCACCTTGAATTTTGACGAGTGTGGATTCACAGAATTCACTAAGTACTCGTATTAAAACACGATCAATTAAAACTGGTTGATTTCATAGACTAGTAACGAATCGGTTAAATTTATTGTGTTGTCGGACTTTCAGCATTTAAGACTCCTTGAACTATCTTCTTTCATAATATCATTAAAAGTCTAACCTACTGAAGTGCATAGTTTTAGCTAATAGGGAAGAAAGTAAATAATATATTTATCATTAACTGCGGAATATTTTGTAAATTTTTATTTTAATAAGTTGTGTAACCATATATAACCAGCTATTAAAATTAATAAAAACGAGTGGCAATACCATTACTGTATACAGAGTAGTTCGTTCTATAAAACAGGAGATGATCATTGGGTTTTCTTGTGGCGTTGGCAGAAACGTGGCGTAAAGCAAGTTTTTTTCCTACTCTTAGGACTCGTTGAACGGGAGAGAGAGAATTGGAATTTAGACCACTGTTTTCTACCTAACCTCACCGGACTCATTAAATTAAATGAATGATTCATTTGGCTGGACACGATTATGTGAATGGCATGATTTGTCTGTGGGATTTATCTACGCATTCTACCTGTGATTTGGTCGTACCTACGGCGTACTAGTAGCTAGCAGTATTTTATTATATTTTAAAATTTTAATGCATGTGGTAAGGACAAGTAGAAAATACTGGACCAAATTACAACCCTAGCTTGTGAAAAAAATTACCTAACACCACATCTACATGATACTACAAAAAATTAGAATACTGAGTGGTGACCTATTATTTTGTAGTACTTGGGACATCATCGCAGTGTTGCCACTTAATTAAATAATATTAATAGCTGGTCATATATGGTTATTAAAATACAAATTTAAAAAATATTTTACTGTCAATTATAAAAATAAAAATATTTAGTTTTTTTCTATTAGCGAAAATAGTGCGGTCTATTAGCTTAGGCTTCTTTTAATGATGTTATAAACGACGGTAAAACCGTTTACCGCCAACTAGCGACCAGTAAGCATTGTTAATGCTATTATGATTTTTGACGGAACTTCTGCCACTCACCAGTCAAAACAACACTAATCAATTGATACACACTTGGATACATCCGTGAACTACTACACTATATATCTATATATATATATATATATATATATATATATATATATATATATATATATATATATATGTATATATATAAAATAATATATATATATAATATATATATATATATATATATATATATATATATATATATATATATATATATATATATATATATATATATATATATATATATATATATATATATATATATATATATATATATATATATATATATATTTATGTATATATTTATATATTTATATATATATATATATATATATATATATATATATAATATATATATATATATATATATATATATATATATATATATATATATGTTAAGCCTAATCCCTACACTAAAACAAAAATGCGCGTTTGTTGGTTTGCTATAACCATATATATAGAGGATGGACGCTGTGAAGTAAATATGGACGCAAAAATGTGAAAGCGAATGAGCGGCCAGTAGCTATCTCTTTCTAGAGTGCCGCTAAGTTATGGCGCTCTGAAAATAATATTGTTCTATTTGAACTGAAATCGGGTGGGGGCTTTTTTCGCCTTGAATTCCGTCTTAGCGAAAATAGTGCGGTCTATTAGCTTAGGCTTCTTTTAATGATGTTATAAACGACGGTAAAACCGTTTACCGCCAACTAGCGACCAGTAAGCATTGTTAATGCTATTATGATTTTGACGGAACTTCTGCCACTCACCAGTCAAAACAACACTAATCAATTGATACACACTTGGATACATCCGTGAACTACTACATTATATATATATATATATATATATATATTATATATATATATATATATATAAATATATATATATATATATATATATATATATATATATATACATATATATATATATATATATATATATATATATATATATATATATATATATATATATATATATATATATATATATATATATATATATATTTATATATATTTATGTATATATTTATATATTTATTATATATATATATATATATATATATATATATATATATATATATATATATATATATATTTATATATATATATATATATATATATATATATATATATATATATTTATATATATATATATATATATATATATATATATATATATATATATATATATATATATATATATATATATATATATATATATATATGTTAAGCCTAATCCCTACACTAAAACAAAAATGCGCGTTTGTTGGTTTGCTATAACCATATATATAGAGGATGGACGCTGTGAAGTAAATATGGACGCAAAAATGTGAAAGCGAATGAGCGGCCAGTAGCTATCTCTTTCTAGAGTGCCGCTAAGTTATGGCGCTCTGAAAATAATATTGTTCTATTTGAACTGAAATCGGGTGGGGGCTTTTTCGCCTTGAATTCCGTCTCGGGGTACTGGGCCTTGTTTATTACAAGCCTACAGAAAAAAGACAGGTGTTGGTCGTACAGTCGTTTAGTCTCTTTCTAGAGAGTGGTCAATTTTGTGAGGTTAATGTTCAGTCCATCCTCTATGTTTATGGCTATAACAATCTCGCCAACAATAAAGAAAATCCCTACCAGAATATGTTGTGAAGCAATATAGAGGTTGTCATCGAAACCGTGACGTGTTTATTTTGTAAGAAGGTAGAATAAGTCCTGACGAGTTGCTATTGAGAAGAAGTAGATAGATGGATGAACAGCACTATGGGACAGTATTAAGTGTTTGGTTGAGTCTTAAAGATCATTTACATAAAATTTACGTATTTGCTTTCAATAAAATATAAGAAACTATCCTAATTTTTTACTAAAATAGTATTCCTATTTATTAACTAAGCAGTCCTGAGAGTTAGCATCGCTGTTAGTATGACATCCATTTCCGGATAACGTGCTGGAGCGGCTTGTGCTATTGTTATAACTAGTATCACTGCAGAGACTGGCGTTTTTCATTTCGCAAATTTCTATGAATTCTTCTGCCATTGCTCTATCTAGGCCTGAAAGAAAACATACGTGTACGAATACATACACACACATTATATATATATATATATATATATATATATATATATATATATATATATATATATATATATATATATAAAAAGTGTATTTGTTTGGAGTTGATAGCAGAATTCTCTCATTGTAGATGTAAATACATGTTGGGGTGCTCCCCAAAGAAAAAGAAGAGATTTCTTATGCATTTTACTGGATTTTGCTACCTGTTTTGAATTATTTGTAAGGGTTCACCTCATTTTAGGCAGAAAACTTCTGCTATACATTATAGTCATAAAAAGTTAGGGTTCATCGGTAGCATAGCCGTCCGAGCGTAACCTGCTTTTAGTGATTAATAAATAAAATTATCTTAAAAATAAAATTATAGAAACATAAGATTTATTATTATTTTTTTAATCTATAGATCTATGTATATATATAAATTCACAATTCACGATATATAAGTACTTTAATTACAATCAAAAACAATCATTATCTTCAAAATCTGACTCGATTTCTCTTAAATTGATAATTAAGGGTTCTGTTTCCACAGTTTCTTTGATGTATTCATTAAGTTTCCACATTTTATTTTCTTCTTCTATAACATGTCGAATAGCATTTTTCCAATTATCCTCTTTGATTCTCTCTACTGCGGTGAGTAATAATTGCCTTACGTCTTGAAGCTTGAACGTGGTGTTTTCCCTTGCAACGAAACCTTTCATTTGTGCCCAAATTAGCTCTGTGGGATTCAATTCGCAATGATATGAAGGTAATCTAAGCACTATGGTATTCCGTTCATTTGCCATCTCAACGACTGCGTATTTTTTGAACTGTGCCTTATTTTGTTTCACAATTTTGAAAAGTTCCGCTTATAATATACCATCTTTGTGTTTGAGATTTTTGTCCCTTATCCATTAAAGAATATCCGCCTTCTTCCATGAATTTGTCAGGAGTCGTTTTAGTAATCGAGAATGTTATGGAGCATTGTCTAATACTATAACTGATTCTGCTGGTATACATTCAATCATTTGTTGGAAGTTCTCCTCAAAAACATCGGCCGTCATCTCTTCATGGTAATTTTTAGTTTCAAATTCCAACAAGCCACTGTCGAGAAATCCGTTTTCACTACCGATATGTGCTATAATTAGCCTAATTTGTTTGACACTCTTAATGTTTTTGTCAATCCAGAATTTTTTCTCTGTCTCCCCCCTTTTTTCACTGTGTAACCCAAGCCTCATCTAAATAAAAAAATATTTCTTTCTTCGGCTATAAATTTTCTGATTGCTCATAGATATTCTCTTTTCCAACAAATTATTTCTGTTTTATCGATAAGAACAGATTTTCTATTGTTTTTTTCCATCGAAAATTCAGGTTATGAAGGGCTTTCCATAATTTCAATTTTTTTAAAGCTGGTAGTCTTGGTCTTCTCTGATTTCTTGTAAAACTTATTGTAGTGGAGGTATTTCTTTCTTAATAAAAAAAAAATAGTGTACTTGTTTTCTTATTGCGTTTTTGAAGTCTTCATCGACCCTTACGGGCTCCCTTCCTTTGTGATTCTTAGGTTCGTTGCAAGGGAAGCGTTTTCTTTCTTTCTTTTAGAAATCTAGAAATCTACAAATAGTTGCTGAAGGTACTTAGGCACCTATCTACCGATAAGTACTTGGCTAATTATATTCCAATAATTTATCATTAAGCTTTATAACACTGTAGATTTCTAGTTCTTAAGAATTGTTAATTCTACTCATTTAGGCCTTTATTATACAAATAAGATTTTTAGTTTCATCATTTACTGATTAAAATAAATTTTGAAATGCTTTGATTTATATAGCTTATTGTAAAGTTTAGAAGGTACGTAATAAAATATTTTTTAGAAAAAGGTCCCCTGTTGTATAGAGATAGAAAATAAAGGTGATTAAAACTAAAAATGTAAATAATTGGTAGAGAAAATTCGGACGCTTATGGTTTATGATATTTTAATATTTATAACCCATGTTGTGTGCTATTAACTCCAAACAAATGGACTTATATATACATATATATATATATATATATATATATATATATATATATATATATATATGTATATATATATATATATATATATATATATATATATATATATATATATATATATATATATATACATATATATATATATATATATATATATATATATATATATATATATATATATATATATATAAATCTATGTATATATATATATATATATATATATATATATATATATATATATATATATATATATATATATTTATTTAACAGTTCTAAACTAAGTAATACCAATGAAAACTAATTTGACATCAGATCATCAAATCTGGCTTGTGATGCTAAGATTGCCGGCACTAAAAAAATATTTAATATAAATAAATATTTTAAATATTAGATCTACGTTAGATAGAAACGATACCCAATGAGGCGTAGTTACCTGTGAATAAATACATACGTGTCATCTTATAGCTTGTGAATGTAAAAAAAATAAAATATTTGGCTCAGTCATCGAAACGCTACCTCAGAAGAATAGAAATTAAGTTAAACACAACTTCCTTCTTGCATGTCAAACTGGCTGCTAGAAGAATACTGATATACATTTTTAATTTATTTGTAAAAGTATCTTTGGTCATTTAGGACTTGTTTTTTGTGGTTATGTCAAAATCCTTGGGTGACGAGCCAATTCTGACCACTGATTCGTTTTCAGCACACCAAAAAACATATGGTATGGTATTTCATATTTCAACTATAATTTTTTTTTGTGGGCCTGTGTAATTTCCGAGCGAATATTTATTTCATTAAAGGTCCTTGTTCCCTGGTTATTATTTGGCGCGTCCCTGTTTGTTGATTGGAGCAGCCCTCTATATGCAGCTTCGCTTTTACTGTTATTTTTTTTCTTAAAGAAACGTCCTTTTTATCTATGTACCACCTCTTAAACCTACCTATCACATGATGTATAACTCTAAGAACCGTGAAGAAATATAAAACATTAAATTCTAATTTGTGTCTACTCAGTATATATCATCACTACACCAAATACTTTATTTTTGCACTCGACGCTCATTTCGATAACCATGTGCGATGATTGACAATCATCAAATCGTGTTCCAGCGTAATTCCAAGGACTTCGGAGGTCATTTTGTGACTGTAGACGAAACGTGAATCCACCATAACACCTCGAAGACAAAACGGCAGTTAAAACAGTGAGTTGGCGAAGGGGTGAACGTGCACCAAAAAAAAACGAAAAGTGTTTTATCGGCGGGAAAAGTGATGGCAACTGTTTTTGAAACTCGCAGGGTATCATCATGATTGACTATTTGGAAAAGGGTAAAACAATGATTGGCTCTTATTACGCATTGTTATTGGACAGTTTGCATAGTGAGTTGAAGAAGAAGCGACCAAGATTAGCGCGCAAAAAATTGCTTCTCACCAGGACAATACCCTCACATTGGCCATTTCAATGGCAAAAGGGCTTCGGAGTAGTTCTTCATCCATCCTGTTCCTCGGATTTATCCCCAAGTGCCTTTTTTCTGAATCTCAAAAATTAGCTGACAATCATCGCTTTTGATGAAGCTCACATAGTTAACGAAACGCATGTCAAGTGTAAAAATAAAGTGTTTGGTGTAGTGGTGATATACAGTCAGTCCAAAAAGTCTCCATATACCAGCTGCTTTCTATACTATTTTCCTGTTATGTTTAACTAATTGGAATTATGAGGAAACATGTTTCAATTAATATTTGAAACTTAACCAACGAGGATTAGTATTAAAAACAACATTTTATTCAGAAGTTACATCATTGTTTTAAAAATGTAAACAAAATTAATGTCAAAAAGTCTCCATACGCTCAAGAACTGCATTGAAAAAAAACACGTTATAATGAGCCGCATTTTATTAATTGCTCGCTAAACTGAAAACAAAGGAATAATTTTCGGCCATACTTTATACCATAATCTGTCACTTGTTGCTAATAATTTTGCAGTTGTTTTTCAAAGTAGTATTAAAAATGAGCGAGAGATCGTGAAATTCTATTTCAAGTTCGAAAGATCATAATTGATTTGTGGAAAGATGAAAAATCGTACAGAAATATAGGAAAAATTATGTGTACATTGTAAACCAGTATAAATCAACGTGTTCCTATAAAATTCGACCACACTCCGGTCGTCCCAAGAAACTGACTCCACGTGAAGAGGCCAGTTAGACAAATAATTATAGATCCTAAGAAAAGTGCACCAAAATTAAAAGAGGAAGTACGGGAACTATTTTCGAAAAATGTTTGTTCACAAATAGTGAGAAATTGTTTACACAGGGCACGCTATAAGGGGTGTGCAGCCAAGAAGAAGCCGTTAATTTCGGAAGCTAATCGTAAAAAGCGGTTAGCTTTTGCTAGGAAATACGTTACTAAACCTCCTGAATTTGGGGAATCCGTAATCTTTAGTGATGAAACTAAAATTAACCTTTTTGGGTCTGATGGCAGAACTAAAGGTTGGAGAAAGAAGAATACCGTATTCGATATTTAAAACATTTGTTCCACGGTGAAACAAGGGGGTGGCAGTGTTCTGCTTTGGGATGCATGTCTGCAGGAGGGGTTGGAAATTTACATTTTATTAATGGTACCACGTTTATCTGAGCATTTTGAGAGACAATTTAAGAGAAAGTGTTCAAAAATTAGCACTCGAAAAAGATACATTTTCCAACAGGACAATGATCTGAAACATATCGCAAACTTGGTGTGAGAATGGATGATCCATAATGTGCGACATCAGCTTCATACACCTCGCAATCACCCGATGTTAACCCCATCGAGCATTTATGGGAGGAACTTAAATGGCGCGTTCGCAAGCATAATATTTCAAATAGAGAAGAATTAAAAAACAGAATATTGAACGAATGGGAGAACATGCCAGCAGAAGTTACTAGAAAGCTGCTTGCAAGCATGACAAAAAGGTTACAGGAGATTATCAAGGCCAACGGCGCTCCCACGAAATGTTAGTTTAAACGAAGTTGTTATTTTCTGTTAAACTTCGTCAAACTATTATTGATAATTGTTAAGTGTATGGAGACTTTTTTGACATTAATTTTGTTTACATTTTTATAACAATGATGTAACTTCTAAATCAAATGTCCCGTAGTTGTTTTTAATACTAATCCTAGTTGGTTAAGTTTCAAATATTAATTTAAACATGTTTTCTCATATGTACTTCCAATTAATTAGTTAAATATAACAGAAAAATAGTATAGAAAGCAGGTGGTGTACGAAGACTTTTTGGACTGACTGTATATTGTCTAATTTCTATACCAACTTTTTTGTTCGCGCAATTTTGTGTTAAGCGAGCCACTGGTTATATTAATCATGTTCGAAAAATTTGTACACTGACGATGAGCAAATTTAGCCACTTTACGTTTTTAACTGTATTTTTAAAAGTAAAGGTTTATCTTATAAATTTTTTGCTACGCCCAGTACAAAAATAATATTAATATGCACCTTGAATAATAGTGTAACGATTGTTTTAAACATATGCTTTAAATAAAGGTATATAATGTCCCAGCTACTTGATTGACATACGTAGGATGACGATACACGCCTTTCTTAGTTTATTTACATGAAAGGAAATATTGTGGGATGAAGAGCATCAGAAAGGTGACAATATTTACGGTCTAAGAATGTTATGGACTTGGCTCGACTAGAGTTAAACTTTCATTAGGAAATTTAACTTAATCTTTGACACCATGAATTTCATTTGAACGGAAATTTAACGAATGCTATAAAAACATTAGCAGTGAGCTTGCTGTTGACGATCGAAAATGTCAAAGATGGTTTAAAAAAATTTCGTGACGGAAACTTTTCATTAGAAGCATGGCCGTGTAGCCCATTTTGATCAAAAAGCCTTAAACGCTTTCGTTCTAAACTCAAGCAATTAATTCAACAGGGGCTTGCTATATTGTTAAAATTATCTTAAGAGCCATTTGCGACCGGCTACGATCCCTCAGTAATCTTCAAAGGTTTAAAAATTGGGTTCTACACGAATTAAGTGAGCAGAACCCTTGTCAAAGATTTACCGTTTGCGGTTATCTCGTGGCTGGTCAAACAGTTCTTTACCTTTGGAACCAAATGATATAGGATATTAAAAAAATGTGCTTAACTTGAATTTGAAAAGGCGAGCCAACAGTTAGATAGGCGTGAAGCTCCAAAGTAATCACGTCTAAGAAAAGTAATACTGTGCCTTGGGTTGAACTTTAAAAGCTTAATTCATTGCCAGTGAGCCTCATTGTCAACAATTAGAGATATTTCATCAAGTTTTAAAGCAAAGTAAATCTGAATTTTTTTAGCATTGTGCAAAATTAAACCAGTTAGTATGTGAAGTTCTTGCTCACCTTCCAAATATCTCCGACATTGCCTCTTCCTACTATTATTTGTTCCGACTTTCCTTAATGAAATGAGATTTGATAATGAAAATTAAAAAATTCTATTGCATAAATTAACAGTCTATCGAAAAGTTGGGAAAAAGTATCTTTCAAATAATTAATTTCAAAGTATACCAAAAACCCTACATTAATCAATAAATATAATAAAACAGTTATTACTAGACTTGACCTTTAGTAATGGAGACTGCACACGGCACTACAAGAAGAAGATTTTAAGGTTGCCTCTACGCTCACTACATATTTTTCTTTTTAAAGCTAAAATTTATATTATAAATATTTATTACCTGTGTAAGTCCTAACGACGTCTTGTTCTGTCATTTGCGGTTCCCTGGTTCTAGACTTAGATCTAGAGCGTCGAGGTGTTGGCTCTCTACTGCGAGATTTTGATTTGGACTTGGATTTGGACTTGTAGTATTTACGTATTTTAGCAAACTAAAAAAAAAGGTAAAAAAAATGTTCACAAACAAACTGGTTATCAATCGAACTAAGTTGTGCTAATGTTTTGTCAATTTTTAAAATCGTCTATTGAGGCGTATGTATACGTAACGTTCAACTTTTCATGAAACTAGTGATATGTATTGTAGTTTATTTAATGTGTGTTCAGTTATATATTACATAATTAGGTAATTTTAAAATTTTGCTGAATCTGAGTCTGGGTGAGTTTTATCTTTGACCACTTTAGTTAGATAACACACATATTATTAACGTTGTACAACATATTAGTAAATAGATTTATTATACTCGTATGATCTTATAATATCAAAGTGAGTAGTACACGTTTCGTGGACATTTTTAGATCAATTCTTCCCAAAGCTGTACATGCTAGAAATAAACTTCACATCCGTATGAAGTTCAGCTTGTTAATCCTCGTAAAACCCTTTTCAAGCAGTCTTTTATATGGAGAAGCTCATCGCGTTGGAATGATTTACCCAGGACTGTGTTTCCTAATGAGTACAATTTACAGCGATTCAAGACCAATGTAAATCGCTTTTTCTGTACACGTGCCGTGTCTGTAAAGCTTTAGGGATTTTCCTGCAGCACGTGTGCTATGTCCATAAAAAAACATTTTTAGGTTAAACATGATCAAGGTTTTCGAAGTTACATCTACATCTTTTAATGTGTATTTGAAAATAATGAGGTTCGATAAATAATTTCAGATAAGTTGGACTTGCGTAATTAGTGTTCCGATCGTGATTGCCTTTAAAATAAAAATTGCTGTTACGGAAGTATAAAATGATGAGTGACTTCACAAAATATCCTAAATAAGTTTTTCAATAAGGCAAAAAGTTCCGGTCATATCTTAAGATCCAATATGTATTTTCACGTTTCTTCTCAGTCAAAAATCTATAATAGTTCTCATCTTAGCTACCTAATAGCCAATAAATCAATCTAGTGTAAAACAAATATTTACTATCTAAATATTTGTTTAATTATCTTCTTCTTCTTCCTACTTATAGCTAGGCACTATTAACTGTTTTCTTTGTTCCCTGTTCTATAGCTCGTGGCTCCATCTCTTTCTTGGAGGTCCCATTGATCTTCTTCCATTCGGTGACTTGTTTCTTGCTATCCGTATTATCCTGCTGTTTGCCATTCGTCCTATGTGTTGATCCCATTCCACTTTTCTTCCTCTTATCCCTTGGTTGATATTTTCTATATTACATGTACGTCTTATATCTTCAGTCCTTCACTTCTTTCTCTACCCCTCAGTGTACATCTCCTAAGTATTCTCATTTCGGTTGATTGCAGCATCCTCTCATACTTGTATCCGGTCTTGTTTCAGATGTGTAAGTCATTACTGGGCGTATTATGCTCTTGTATATTGTTGTTTGAGTCTCCACGGAGAGGAATTTATTTCTAAATACGGTATTACTGAGGCATCCCGCTATCCTATTAGCCTTGTTAACTTGATGTTTTACTTCTTCCTCGATTTTTCCGATATAGATATTTTGATGCCCAGGTAATCGACCTACATCACCTGTTCTATTGGTTTATTTTCCACCATCAACTTGCATCTAATCGGCTCTTTTGCTATTACTATTGTCTTGGTTTTTTCAATTGAGATTGACATATTGTTTTGCTGCTATGTAGAATTCGTATAGCAGCTTTTGCAGATCGTTCTCAGTCTCAGTTATTATTATCGCGTCATCTGCATAACATATAATTTTAAGTTCTCTGTTACCCATTCTATATTCCTTCTTTCCTTTGACATTCTTTATAATTTCATCCATGACAATATTAAATAGTCCCCCTGCCTGATTTCAGATTCATAGTTGATTGGTTCTGTCATTCCTTTTGCTAATCTTGCGACTACTGTATTGTCTTTATATATATATTCGCGATAGTTTTAATTAGGTCTAATGGGATGTTCCTGTTATATAATAGATGAATAACGTCTTCTATTTGCACATTGTCGAAAGCTTTTTTTAAGTCTATCAGGCACAAGTATGCTGGAATGTTCTATTCTATGGATTTTTCTTTTACCTGTCTCACAATGAATGCGTCTACTTAATTAGGATAAAATTATTTTGTCTCGTTACCTATCCGTTGCACACGGTGGTGTGTGTACTGAAAAGTATATTAAAAAAATCTCCACCATATTGTCAAGGCAAATAGTTTTTTATACCAGATAAATTATCAAACGTAATGCACTCGTGATAATTTTTCAGAATTTTTGAAAATTTTGTTGATCAGTATTTTTCGAAATAGGCGATTTTTGGCCATTTTTTAAAAAGTAATGTTACGAAAAGTTTGCGCTAGTATTACATCATATATATTTTTGAACTCGTATTTTCACAAGCTTTCATTTGACACTGTACTCGATGACCTTAGAAATATTTTTTTTACCGTTAAGTTTTTTTTGTGGGCATAGCACTCATGTTGCAGGGAAACCCCTAAAGTGCTACAGGAGCTACGCGTATGCAGAAAAAGCAATTCACGTTGGTCTTGAATCGCTGTATATTGGAGTTGATGGGAAACACAGTTCTGGGGAAGTTATTCCCAAGGGATGATGTTCTTCATATAAAAGACTGCTGGAAAAGGTTTGTACGAGGAATGAGAAGCCGAACCTCATACGGATGTGATGTATTAGCGCAACTTGTATTCCTAGCATGCACCGCTCTGGAAGGAACTAAGCGGGCTAACAGCCCTTTTCTGAATAGAATTTAATAAATGTAATGTATGTTTGGGAGCAGACCCTCAAAAATACGAGTGGTATTCCATCGTTGGTCAAATTTGAGTAGAAATAACAGACAGAAAACGGGAGTCCAACAAATTGAGTAACAATGTAGAGGATTGAGCTGAGTTGAGAGAGCTGACATAAATATTCGGAGTTCCACAACATTAACTTTTTTAGAAAAAAAATGCCGTTGAACGGTTATCTGCAAATATTTGCATGAGTAGCCGATGTTCGAGCGTTGAAAGGGAATGAAGAAATAAGCGTACTGGCATCTGCAAAGCTGTAGATTGGATTCCTGGTCACTTCAAGCAGATCGCTAATGTGAATGAGAAAGAGAACAAGAGACAGTATGGAGTGTTGGGATACACCGGCGTTGATAGGGAAGGTAATAGAAAGAAATCCGTCGACTACCACTTGTAAAAAACGCTTTCCGAAGAAACACGAGAGACATAAACAAAACCTTTCAGTGTAGGCAAAACCGTAGCTACCCAGTAATCCATTATGCTACACACGGTCGAATGCCTTAAATATCTCAAGATTCCCCAAAATATTTAACTGCTTTGTTCCCAACATATGTGATATAGTTAGAAGATCTTTATCTTTAGAAGATCTTCTTTTTGCGTACGAAAACCATATATAAGTTATTAACTGTATACTTTTAAAATGCAAAAAAAAATAGAATGCAATATATCAAATATAACTGATTTCTTTTTATTATTATTTAACTGACATTAAGATACTGTCTGAACTAACTACAGGTGGGAAGGTGTCTAGCAAAAATTGGATTTTTAGAATATTTCCTTGTAAAATTTTATTAAAAGCAAAAATCTAAGCGTAGTTATTACTATTTTAATTATTAGTTATTACTATTTTGTTTGCAATAATAAATATGTAAAGAACTCACTTTTCTGTTGGGCGGCGGTATTATAGGAGAAGGTATTGGTCCTAATGGTGCTGGAATAAGTGGGTATCCTATAACTGATGGCTGCATTATAGGAGCTGAAAAGGCATATACAGGTACTGCCATAGGCATTACACCTGATAACTGTAACAAAACAATAATTATTTAAAATATAATTTATATCTGTGTTTAGTCATGTAAAGTCTAGCTGACAGAATGAAAGTACAATATTCTATAATATTATTCTGAAATTAAGATAATTTAAGTGCACTTAGGCTGAGTTCATAAATGGGGAGTTAGCAAGTTACCAATCAGCCGTCTTTATTCCAATAATACTGACAGTTACCGATTGCAATATAGCATGAACTTGATATTGATAAACCTGACCTAAGAGCTTTTTTTGTACATACAATATTATAGTACTTTCAAGCTTGTCTTTCTTATGCATTGTGGTATACTGTAATTAATTTTTAAGCGGTAATAATTCAGGTCACATATAAACTAAAGAACAGTTTTTATCAATATGGACTACATATGAAATGTTCTTGCTACTTGATTTACTACACTACGTAT
>CM032455.1:77400158-77700067 GCA_019049505.1 Pachyrhynchus sulphureomaculatus
GTTTTTACAAGCTTTCATTTGACACCCTACTCGATGACCTGGTAAAAAAAAATTGTTTTCACTTCCAATTTCACCCCCCAAAACTAGCCCCTTAAGTCAAAATTTAACTTTCAAAACTATACGGCTCTAATGAGGCCATAAATTCCTATATTAGTACTAATTTCAACTTTTTACGTCAAATAGTTTAGGAGAAAATCATTGTGACAGACAGACAGACGGACAGACACCGAAGTGATCTTATAAGTGTTCAGTACGGAATACTAAAAATGAATATCTTAATATTAAATTAATTTAATATTATTAGTTAATTTTACTAGATAATTTATTATACAAAGTCAAACCAAGACATTTTGAAAAAACAATTTACGCCTAGTAAAAAGTATATGAAAATTGGCATGTGTATAAATGGTGTGAGATAACAGATATAAATACATCTCGACGACATGAAGAGTTGTTACACTTTAAATTGTATTATTTTTAAACTATGTGCTGCAAGAGTTTTATATTACTTCGCCACATTTTCGAATATTTAACATCACGCCATTGTTTTCAAGATTTTTGTTTATCACTTTCCCAGTGGAACTGTTATTCCTTCGGTGAAGTTTAAAGGGTGGAAATTTTAGGCAGCACAGTAACAGTTTTTGGTGTGTTATTTTTATTTGTCAGAATTTTGGGAATGACGCTTAAATTTTCAACACGTTTTGAGATAGCGACAATATCTCCATCACCCTTACTATTGTTTACTGAATCAGAAACTACATTTTGATTATTATCTTGTTGAAGTAAATCTATTGTCAAATCTTGATTATTAATAGTATGTTTAAAATGGTCTTTTAGTTTCTGATTACTAATAATATTCTCAAGTATATATATATATATATATATATATATATATATATATATATATATATATATATATATATATATACATATATATATATATATATATATATATATATATATATATATATATATATATATATATATATATTATATATTACTTAGGCGTAAACCTTACACCTAAGATGGATGGATTGTTGGCTAAGCTACGCTCTTCTGGGATGTCTGAAAAGTTGTGTTTGTGGCTCTCATGTTTCCTCAGAGAGCGTTTTTTACGAGTGGCAGTCGATGGTTTCCTTTATAAAACCTTCACTATCAATGCCGGTGTGCCCCAGGGTTCCATACTGTCTCCTACTCTCTTTCTCATTTACATTAACGATCTGCTGGAAAAGACAGGGAATCCAATCTACAGCTTTGCAGATAACAGTACGCTTATCTCTTCATTCACTTTGAATGCTCGGACATCGGCTACTTAGATGAATATCCGCAGATAGTAGGAAGCCATTCAATTAACCAAAGACCTGGAAGAAATTCTATCTTAAGGTGACAGTAACCAAGTAGAATTTAACGCTACAAAAACCCAGGTGGCAGTTTTTTCTAAAAAAGTTAACGTTCCTGAACCCGACTTAGTTATGTCGGGTCACTCAATTTGTTGGGCGTTAATTTGTGAGCAAATATGTCTTGGCATGAAGCTGGGAATATTATTTCGAGCCAGAAAGCTTTACACTCCACAACAACTGTTAACTGTGTACAAAGCTCAAATTCGACTAACTATGGAATACTGCTCTCATGATTGGGGCTCTGCTCCCAAACATACACTGCATTTGTTGGATTCTATTCAGAGAAGAGCTGTTCGCTTGATTGAAGACCCGGAACTGACCGGCGGCATTGATTCGTTGGAACATCGAAGAACGGTTGGCGAGTTGAATCTATTCTACAAGTATTTTCATGGAAAGTGTCGCGTTAATACCTCACATCCGTATGAGGTTTAGCTTGTTACTCCTTGTACAACCCTTTTTAAACAGTCCTTTATATGGAGAACCTCATCCCTTTGGAATAATTTGCCCATGACTGTGGTTCCCACCGAGTACAATTTACACCGATTCAAGACCAACGTGAATCGCTTTTTCCGCACACGTGTGCTAGACCTAATATATATATATATATATATATATATATATATATATATATATATATATATATATATATATATATATATATATATAATATATATATATATATATATATATATATATATATATATATATATATATATATATATATATATATATATATATATATATATATATATATATATACATATATATATATATATATATATATATATATATATATATATATATATATATATATATATATATATATATATATATATATATATATATATATATATATATATATATATATATATATATATATATATATATATATATATATATATATATATATATATATATATATATATATATATATATATATATATATATATATATATATATATATATATATATATATATATATATATATATATATATATATATATATATATATATCTATATATATATATATGTATATATATTTTTTTAGAATATGTCCTAAACAAAAGAAAAAATCAAAATTTAGCTCCCATCAATTTGAGAGTTTATAGTTTACTAACGTTAAAATTATAACTCCCAATTTTTTTTTGTAGAAAACCGAAAGAAATTTATGGTAATTTTAAAAATTTTTTTTGGATCCATTTCCAATTTTACCGAAAAAATATTTTTATAGTTTTAACCTTAGTAAATAAACTATAAGCCCTACAGATTGATGGGGGAATTTTTCTTTTGCTTAGGAAATATTCTAACAAAATATAATTTTTATGGTCTCCGGACATGCAAGCGGTAAAGTCCCCTTAAGTTTTTTTGCAATTATATTCGAAACAACGATTTTTCTTTGTAATCAATTTCTTATTGAATTTGTTTATTAAGTTTTTTGACTATTTATTTCCATTAGAATAAATAACTTACCAACTTTTTTTTTAATTTTAAGTATTTATCCATTCAACCACGGTTCGGCTTTTCTCTTTCTTCTTTGAATACGATACTTTCCCTATCTATTGTACAGTGGCATTTTTTTAAATTATAATTTAAATGGCAGCAAAATTATAAAAACAGTACGAAACCTCAAACGGATTCTTATAAATAATGGCATTTTAATTTTAAACTTATTTTGTACTTATACTAATTAAAAGTGATGAAAACAAAATTATTTAGTTACTCACTGCAACAACAGTTGTTGGCTTAATACAAACGTTTTTTTTTGTTATTACTAAGTGTTGAACCAGTTACTGTAGAGAAATTTTTTATTGTTAAAACAATTTTTTTTATTTTAGATATTTTTAAGTAAAAATTAGAATTGAGAAGCGTTTTTTTAAAAAGAAATTTTATTTAAATAACGATTAATACACAAAATATTATTTCCATTTTTATATGTGATTTTTTTTTTAAACTACAGATATTATCAGCTATTTTCTGTAACATAAAATAAAAAATTAATAATTTCTTACAGCTGTGCAAATTTTGCCAACGTTAACTATAAACTTTTCCACAAATATGGGAATGTAAATAAGTCGGCATATCACTTTTTTTAAAAAAAAAAAAATAATCATAATTACACATGACATTTATACTAAATTAGATATCTGTAGGTAAATTTCTTGAAATATCATAATTTATTTATAATTAAAACTAAAAATTCTTTAAGTACCAACTTAGAAAATTGTTTGTATTGTCAAATTTATTTTATAGATTCAGACTTGGAACACCGTTATTGTAAAAGTACAACTCAAGCTTGACCGTCGGTGCTTATAGTCTCAACATTTTATAATTTTTCTTATTTTATTTCGATGATTTTCGTCATTTATCACTCCTACATGACACTTTTTTTGTAGAATGATCATCGTTTGAAGAATTTATTGAAACGTGCTTATTTTTGCGTTTATCTGGAACTGCTTCTTTACTTTACTTTTCCTATGCAGTTTTTCTAGCTCAACTGAAGTAATTGCACATTTAATAGCTAGTTTCTCCAATAAATTTTTAGATGGCCGTTATAAAGACGACATTCTTGGAATATATAAATATTCCACAGACAGTTGACTGACTTTCTCTAAGTACGAATAAGTATTTATTTCTTTAATGATTTGCTTGTTTGTGTCTATAACCATCAAGACAGTTTAATAAAATATCATTATCATTTTAGTCATCAAAGATAAACTGGCTATAAATAAACACTGGAAAATCTTCGATCAAACAAATTATATTTAGGGGGATAAAACAAACAACAAAATAAATATTATGTGATTGTACTGAAGTACCATATACCTGAATATATTATTTATTTCAAAATTAGAGCAAGAGATAAATTGCAAACATACAAGTAGTACTGTATACATGAAATATTCAAATTCAATATAACTGGAGACTGTAATACAAGGCTTGTATGATAAGAACCTGGCTTTGACAAGAAAAAACATTTTTATGTGTAAAATTTATTTTATTTTTCAACATAATCTTCTTTTAGCTCGATACACTTAGTCCAACGTTTTCTATCTGTTATATCCCATCCAAAAATACGATTTCTCCATTCCTTCAAAATAGGCATTTGCTTCAGCAATCATCTCATCGTTTGAGCCAAATTTTTTTCCGCTGAGCAATTTTTTCATATTCGGAAAAAGCAAATAATCGCTAAATCTAGCGAATATGGTGGATGTGAAAATAATTTGTATCATAACTCATGGAATTTTGCCATGACGATGAAACAAGTGTGCATGCGTGCATTGTCTTGATGTCAAATGCGGATGTTTTTCTTCCACAGCATAGTTGAAACGATCGGATAAATTGACATAATACCCTTTATTATTCGTTTTTAAGGTAATCGACGTGGATTATGCCGCGTGCATTCCAAAACATGGTGGCCATGACTTTGTTGGCCGATAAGGTCACCTTGGCTTTCTTTGGCCCTGGTTCGCCACGGAAAACCCACTGTTTGGACTGTTTTTGGCCTTTGGTGTGCTGTGATGAATCCATGTTTCCAGTTATAAATCGACGCCAAAAATTATTCCGATTCCGATCGCTAAACACTCTTTTGAAGTTGATACACGTGCGTGTTTATTGTCAATTGTGAGCAGTCGCGGCACCCATCTTGCGGAAAGCTTCTTCGTATCCAAATAAGTTGTTCAAATGATCTGCACCCGTTCAATTGAGATGCTCACAGTCCCAGCTATCTCACGCACTTTCACTCTCGAATAATTTATTACTATATCGTGGATTTCTTCAATCATTTCTGATGTGGTGATCTCATTTGGACGACCTGGACGTTCGTCATTAAAAATACTTTTACCACCGCGTTTCATTTAAACTGTCCAATATTTTATGGTCGTTAACGAACATACAGAGTCTCCATAAACTTCGCTGAGTTCCGCTTTTATCTCATCATTCGTTTTCCTTTTCAAAAACAAATATTTTATTACTGCTTAATGTTTAATTTTTTTCATTGTTGTAAAATCACAAAAGTTGTTCTATTTAAAAGGCCGTCACTCACAAACTAAATCTCACAGCGACTTGAAAATTTGACAGGATTCTTGTGAAAGGTTATGTTTATGAAAAATATAATTTTTTAAATAGTAGTAGCGCCATCTCTGGCCGAGGCAAGGTATTTATTATACAATCCTCGTATTCTCAGACAACTTTTACTCAGGTGGGGTTCCTATTTCGCTAAAATGTATTCGGAATACGGGTTTTTGTTCATTTTGGGTAAAAATACTTTAACTAAACCGTTTTTCTATAATATATGTATTGCAAATCACGGTTAAATCTTTGGGTTGACAGATTTCTAGCCTCTTAACATACCTAAAAAAATGATATAAGTCCGATTAATGACTCTTTGTATGCATGTCATAAATGTTTGAATATAGTGTAAACATCCGTCTATATTATTCTTCTTGTCAACATGTTAAGTATATTTAAAAACTTAAAAACGTCTTCTGTCATCTGAAGTTATTTACGACATTCGATCTATTATCTGTCTCGGTTATTTGTACATATGCAAGAAAGACAGCGAACAACCTGGAATTGGGGTATAGCTTCATGTTTTAGAAGCTAGTAGCGCCGAGTTTACAGGCAATAAAAATAATCGATAATTCTTTGGCGGATTGAGGAAGCCACCAAAATGCCTGGAAAACGTTTGAATAGTCAAGCAAGAGATTGGAAGCGATAACAAGGCTCCTCTTATATCTCTTAATGCTGTACAAGAGGTAAATAAATCACATAGGTATATCTTTTTAATGTGTTTATAATGTTCTGGTTTCAGAGAGTCGCTGCTGTTTTACAGATTAGTACGAGAACTGTAGCGAGCATCAAAATTCGTAGTGATAAAAATGAATTGCTTTCAAAACCTGAAAAATCACGACCAAGGAAACAAGCTAAGACTCATGGTCTGAGTGAAAGTTCTAAAATGGCCGTTCGTAATACATTATATAATATGTATGCACAAAGTAAGTAGCTATTAATATCTATCGGTTTAAGTGAAATCGAAAGTAAATCATATTGTACTTCTAGAAAAACATGTTACTGTTAACAACTTACGTAAAAAACTGCGACAAAAAGAGATAATTAATGTCAGTTATGGAACTCTTCGACCATTATTTCTGGATTTGGGTTTCAAATTTAAGAAAGATGACAACAGACGAGCATTAATGGAGACACCAAGAATTTGTTCAATGAGGGCAGCTTTTCTTAGAAAGTATATGGAAAACAAAAATGGACACATTGCCTGTCGGCTTGTTTTTTTTTTCCAAAAGGCAATCAAAGTCAAATGCAGGATGACAACATTAAAAGTGTTCGTAAGCCTGGGGGACTTGAGGATAAAGGTTTATTGTTTTACATGCTGTACACAGTGGACTTTTGTTGAAAATGCCAATTTACTATTTGCTAGCAAGTCAAAGTTTATCATGGGGAAATGAATAGTGAAATGTTTACGAAATGGGTCATATTCTAATTTAGAAGAACCATCTTTAATTATAATGGAAAATGCTTCCTACCATTCAGTTGAAGTAGAAAAACCATCTTCGGCATGGAAAAAAAAAAAAGAAATTCTCGAGTGGTTACAGAAGAATAGTTTACCTCATAACAAAGAGATGTTTAAGACAGAATTGTTCCATATTGCAAAAGCTCATAAAAAATCATAGGAATATCAAATTGATAAAATTTTTAAAGAGCATGGGCATGAAGTGTTGAGATTACCTCCTTATCACTGTTAATTTAATGCAATCGAGTTAATTTGGGCAAATGCAAAAACATTTTATAACAAGCACATTGGTGAAGAGTGATATGGAGATAAACAGGTACTTCAGATGTGGAATAGAGCCTTAGAAAAGTGTACACCAGAGATATGGCAAGTCAGCGTACAACATACAGAAAAGTTGATTCAACAGTGGTATGATCGTGAGGTAATAATCGAAGAGTTTCCAGAAATCAATATTCGTGTTGGGAATGATGAAAGTGAGAGTGAAGAATCTACTTCTAGTGATTACTGTCGTTATTCAATTATTAATTTAAACATTACTTATTGACACGTTCCAGGCCCCTTGGGCAACATTCATTGAAAATTTTGCAGGACAAATATATACTTAGTTTGATTTGATAAATCATATTAAAATTGGATTATGCAATTTATATCTCCTATTCATACTTTATACTCTCATCATGAATATCTTTCTGTTTAAAACTATTATATTTCAGTTCTCTATTTTAAAATTTTATTTAATGAGTTCTACGGTGCAACTTTTTACAGTTTTTATATGTATATTTGATAAAGCTGTGTTAAGTGTGTATTGTAATTTCATTACAAACATTACACAAACTTCAAATAACTAACAGATAACAATTGTAAAATTTTCATGAAGTAAATTTACTCACGAAATAATCTAATAGCAACCAGAAATTTAAATATAAGTGATATTAGACGTTGGATTTATGCAGAGAGGTAAATGTCCTGCCCAAGTAAGAACTAGGGTGTTTTACACATCATACACATTTAATATATCCGTAGTTTTCGTTAATTACCAAACCGGATGAAAAATTTTGAATTCTATTGACTTTTGAAATTGTCATTTAAAACTCAGACCGCCGACATTGAATTGACAGTCGATTGAATCGTATGAATATTCTTGACATCGCGTTGATCACATGACTGCAAAGACCCATTGATCAGATTTTATTAATACATATTGATATTTGGTTTTGTCAGTAAACGTCATTATGTAAAAAACTGTAATCGTATAAAAACATTTCTAAAACAATTTAAATTTAAAATGTGGAAGATATTACGAAAGTAAATGGATTATATTGTACATTTAATTTAAAAACATAACATAAACTTTGTTTGTGAAATGATAAACCATTTAGAACCAAAATTTATTGTTTTTGCGTAAGAAATTTTCTTCCAAACAGAACGTATGTAAAATACAGTATTATTTTAAACTATAAGCATATATAGTTTCATGTGCATGTTCTAGAAATAATATAGAAATTTATAGGTCTCCATTTGACATCCCTTTTTAATCTTGGGTTATTCTTGAGGAAATGTTATTACATTTTTACTACTGAGGTTCGAAAATGTCAACTTTGTCTAATAGTTGTTGTTATGTCGTCTGATAGTCTGCCTAGTAACTGGAAGGTTGCCATTTTGATTCCGGTTAGGTGCTGAGTGTATGTTTGTAGGTAGCAGTGACTGAAGAAATGGAATAACGCCCTGGTACCACCACCATGTTGCGTTAAAAGTGCCGCAAAATTTTCGGCACCTAGGTAACACTGCTGGATACTATGATATCCCGGCCGATATCTACAATATACAGTATAAGAGCTAAACTCTACTTTAATAACAATGAATTACTGTAATTTGATGTGGTTTATTTTTCGTTAAAAAATTGTCCATATCCTGTCCTTTAATAAAAATGGTTTTATTTTTCAGCAATTTAACTAAGTTGTTTTTAATGACATAGTGACCAACAAGCTATTGCTTACAGAAATGTATATGGTAAATTAGTTTAACAGGAAAAGTCAGTATTAAAACATCATCGGAGAGTCATTTTTCATCATTTTCGTTACGATTATTATATTTATTATTATTTTTTGTTAATAATTTACAAATTAAAATTGTTGTAATTTAATAAACTAATATTACGTAATTATAAATTATTATAAAGCAATGTACATTTGTAATATTACGCCTGTTAATTTACACGAATAAAAAGTACTTCATTATTTTTGATTAGTTTCAGTTATATCGGAAATTAATTGGCTTGCACTATCTACTGGTACTGTTAATAAATATAAAGATTCTTTGTAATAATTAGGTACGGTTGCGTCCTTATTTTATTTTTTAGAGTACCTAGTACTGAATGAACGATTACACTACGAGTATTGCTACTCTAAATCATAGTTAAGAGTTATTTATATGCTAAGTTTTTAACGCCATAAGCTTACGAATTCTGCTTTTTATGCTTGTATAAATTAACAAAAAAAAATACTTATTTATTTGAACGCCACAGATGAAATATGTTTTGCATGCTATGGCCAGCAAGATATTACGCGTAAAGTAATAATTTTTTACGTATGAAAAATAAATTATTGGTAAATTTTACAGCAAGTCATTAAAGAGATATTTGGGAGTTAACTAGCAACATTCGATTGCAAGGTCACCTTCATAGAGAAAGGTCTCAGGAAAAGG
Organism: Pachyrhynchus sulphureomaculatus; assembly: GCA_019049505.1. Classification (NCBI taxonomy): domain Eukaryota; kingdom Metazoa; phylum Arthropoda; class Insecta; order Coleoptera; family Curculionidae; genus Pachyrhynchus; species Pachyrhynchus sulphureomaculatus. Next base: position 77,409,789 of record CM032455.1, read on the forward strand.
AGCAATACAAACACATTTTCTTTATCTACGTTATTATGGAAGTATCATTATTTTCAGTGATGTTTTTTTTGCCTTTTTAATATAATATTAAAATAGAAAAAAATACAATCCACCAAAATGTAGAAAATGTGTTTCGCTGTAAGAGCTTTTATCTAAAGTTTTATTTATTATGTAATTTTGATCATATAAAGTTCTTAATTTGTTTATTTTTAGGCTAAACATAGTGTTGTAATTTTGAAACCGCCAGAGGTGTATATTTAAGATACGTATTTCTTCCAAAATAAAAGAAAATATAAATATTGGGACACTGAACAAAAATATTGACTCGAATAAGTCTACATATTAACAAAATTAGTTTTCTGTAATTAGTGGATTTCAAACTCATAGGTGTAGTAAACAAAGCATTTTGCTGTGTTGTTCCTGTCATATTTATTTAGTTTTTTAACTTGAAATTAAAAATTAAAAAATAATTTTCGCACGTTACGAAATAGAAAGTCTTTTCGCTATAGCTAATTCTCTTTTATATAATTAATTTAAGCTGCTCTCCTGGTGACTTAGAGTTTTCCTTGTAGCGCGTGTGCAGTTCTGATAAAAAAAATGACCGTCAGTTGCCAAACTCTCGCTAAGTATGGCAAATAACACATATCAAAGGTCGAAGTAATTTTATAAAATCTCAATATATTTTTTTATTTATTATTATTATTTATTTAAATTGATTGTGATCTGAGATGATGAACATTTTTGAGAATTTTATAAATTAATATTCTATATACGTAGTGGATATCAAAACAGGCAGAAAAACCACAGAGCCAAGTGAAAAAATGCTTAGGGAACAGTTTAAATTTTTATTAGTTATATGGTAACGATTTAAAAAGAAATTTATTTAACAAGTGTTTCAAAACTGTAAAGCTACCTCTTTCCACTGTTCTAACAAGTTAACAAAGTTAATTTTAGATTTATTTCTTTTGTTGATCGGCCATGTTTCTGACCCGTATGTCATTATGCTTTGTATTATTGATTTGTACGAGGCTGGTTTGAAAAGTCCGTGCAAAGTCCGAGAGATGGCACCACCGGCGCGTATCGAGGTCATGTTTAGTTAGTAGCATCTCTTGAATGAACGCACACCAAGTTTCAGCCATATTGGTCTATTTCTTTGTGTTTGGCATTCGTGTGAATCAAGGAAGTCGAGTGATTTTCAAGAAATGGACGAAAAAGAATTTCGTGTGGTGATTAAACATTACTTTATGAAAGGCAAAACGCCTCAGGAGACTAAAGAGAAGCTTGATAAACATAATGGTGACTCAGCACCTTCGACTAGAACAGTTTATAAGTAGTTTCAAAATTTTCGGACTGGCCATATGGGCACAAGTAACGTTGAACGTTCTGGACGGCCTGTGGAGGTTACGACTCCAGAAATCATTGATCAAATCCATGATATGGTGATGGATGACAGAAGAATTAAGGTGCGTGAGATTGCTAGTGCTGTGGGCATCTCGACTGAACGGGTACATAATATTTTGCATAAACATTTGGACATGAGAAAGCTATCCGCAAGATGGGTGCTGCTTGACCAAAAACGGAATCGTGTGAAGTATTGCAAGGATGGTTTGCAGCTGTTCCAGAAGAATCCGGAGGACTTTAAGCGTCGTTTCGTCACTGTGGATGAAACATGGATACATTACTATACTCCTGAGACCAAACAACAATCTAAACAATGGGTTACCAAGGGGGAATCTGCACCAAAAAAGGCGAAGACCGTTTCTTCGGCCGGAAAGGTTATGGCGACTGTCTTTTGGGATTCGCAAGGGATAATCCTCATCGACTATCTGGAGAAGGGTAAAACTATTACAGGTGAATATTATTCATCGTTATTGGACCGTTTGAAAACCGAGCTGCAAGAAAAACGCCCGCGATTGGCCCACAAGAAAGTCCTTTTCCATCACAACAACGCACCAGCACACACCTCAGCAGTTGTGGTCGCAAAATTAATGGAAATAGGATTCCAACTCGTTTCACATCCCCCTATTCTCCAGACTTGGCTCCCTCGGACTACTATTTGTTCCCCAATTTGAAGAAATGGCTAGCGGGACAAAAATTTTATTCAAACGAGGAGGTGATTGCAGACACTAATGGATATTTTGCAGACTTGGACAAATCCTATTATTCGGAAGGGATCAACAAACTAGAACATCGTTGGACGAAGTGTATAAGCCTAAAAGGAGACTATGTCGAAAAATAAAAAAGGTTTACCCCAAACACATAAGTAGTTTTTATTTTTGCACGGACTTTTCAAACCAGCCTCGTATATGCGTGTTATGTTTCTCTTTGTAATGTGTTTGTCCCACAGGATCGAATTTAATTGTCTTATGCATGTCCGCGTTTGTCCTAATCTAGCTTTGATCTCTTCTTCTCATGTTGCGTTTTTTGAAATGATGGTTCCTAAATATTCAAATCTATCGGTTCTTTTGATTGTTGTTTCATTATCGACTTCTAGATTTTCCACATTTCCCTCCTTTGTTGTTAGATATTCCGTTTTATCAAAGTTTATTGCTAATCCTGCTTTAGTGTATTTTTCTTTCAGTTTTCTTACCATATAACTAAGGTTTTCCTCATCTTGCGCTATGATTACTTGGTCGTCTGCGAAACTTAGAGTATATAAGTAATCTTTTCATATTGGGAATCCCATTCCACAACATTTTTGTGTCCATTTTTTTAATGTTTGTTTGAGGTATATTTTGAATAGTGTTGGGGATGTAGAGCATCCTTGTAATAGGCCTTTTGATGTTTGGAGTCTCTTCCCTATTTTATGTCCTATTTTTACGTTCACTGTGTGTTTTCGTAGAGAGCTTTTACTGCGTATATTAGTTCTTTGTCAATGCCTATTTCTTTCATTGCGTTCCATAATCTTTGTCTAGGTATTGAGTCATAGGCCTTTCTCATGTCTATGAAGGCTAGATGAACTTCTCTATTCTTTGCCAGTTTTTTTTCCATTGTTTGCTTTATAGTGTATATGTGGTCTATACATGATTTTCCGGCCGTAGAGCCTGCTTGGTCTTCTCCAATTCTTCCTTTTATATTTTATTCTATGATATTTTTAATAATTTTTTCCATACAAACGACCCATACTCGATATTATGCTTAGGCCTCTATAGTTTGTGCATTTCCTGCGGTCTCCCTTTTTAAATATAGATATTATATAGGCTTTTGATCATTCCTCTGGTATTTTTTCTCCATTTTTCTCTCTGTGGAATATGTTTCTCAGCATTCGATGTAATTTATTAGACCCGTACTTAATCATTTCGTTTACCACACCTCCAAGCCCTGCAGAATTATTATTTTTGAGTATTTTTATTGTCTTCTTTACTTCTTCATAGCTTAGTTCTACCTCTTTTTTCCTTATTCTGTTCTTCTTCAGGGTTCTCTTCTTGAAATTCTTGTCTGTCTTCTGTTAGCAGTTTTTTATAATATTCTTTCCACTCGCTTTCTGGGATATACTCTATATACGTCTTCTCTCTATTGTTGGTCCTTAATGCTTTAATTATTCTCCATGACTCTGTGCTTCTAGTTACTCCTATATACTGTTCTACATGTTCGCACGCTTTTTCCATCTCTCGTTCTTTCTTTGTTTATCATCCTTCTCGTTTCTGTTTTTTTCTCTTTATATTTATGTAGATTTTCTTCGGATTTTGTATTCAGCCATTTTTCGTATAGTCTTTTTTTTTCCTTTATAGATTCTTTGGTTTTTTCACAGATTCTAATTATATGTTTCTTATTTTCGTTGTCTTCTTTACTTAATGCTTCTAGGGCCGCCTGTTTGATGCATTCTTTCATGTGGTTATACATCTGTTGGAGGTTGTCGTAGTTAAATTCATTTAGTTTTTGATCTAATCGTCGTGTATATAGGTCTCTTATCGTTTCGTCTTGCAGTAAGTGTATTTTGTATTTTATTTCTTTGTCTGCTTTTTCTGTTATCTCATTAATATTTCTGTTTTCTTTATCTATTGTTCCTGTTTGTTTTATTGTCTTGTACCACGGTACTTTTATATTTGCTACTGATAGTCTATGGTCTGTTCCACATTCTGCCCCTCTCTTTACTTTTACATCTGTTATTTTGATAGTGGTATCGTAAAGATTTTATATACATATCGTAAAGATTGTATATACATCGAGGTTCACAGCTACAAGCGTTAAATACTTGGGATCAACTTCAAGAAACCAATTTTATAAATATCTAAAAAAGTGAATTAATATTTCTGCAAACTGGTTAATTTATTTTATATTATATCAAAATAACTTTTAAAATATAATCTACAGTTATCACTATCTTTTAAAATTAGGTCTTCTCGTATAAGGAAGTAAGATATATTTGCAGAGACTATATTAGATTACATTATATCTTGAAGTTATAATAGTTATTAATAATTATCAATACTTTTTTTTCTGAAAACAACTATTTCTGTAGTTCTGTAGCGAATATTTTCTGCAGGGATGAACGTAAGTTTTAACGGCTTTAATTAGATAAATGGTTCTAGAGATCGTGTCACATTGGAATGACTTTTTGAAGTTTTGCCTACGATTACACTAAATATCTTCAAAGATATCTTTGAAATTAGAAGACTAGATGAGGTCGAAGAAACACAAGTCTTCCTGAGTTTACAAATCCTAACCTAGTATAATAATTTATTTCCAATGTGTGATGCAGATCATAACCCGAAACTTTCTGAATGTTATTAGGGTGTTTATAAATTTGAATGGATCCCTAAACTGCATTTTAGAGAAAGTGAAGACTGAAGCAAGAATTTTGGTATTGGAAATTTTATAGATACGTTTAGTTTGTAAAAGAATGGTGTCTTAGTTCTCACTTCAGTTTATTTTTTATTTAATTATTATTATTTACAAACACCTTAACATTAATAAAGTTTTAAGTTATGATCCGTATTACAGGTAGAAAATATTTTTTACATTGGGTCATGGCTTGGTGAACACTGGTCATATATAGATACTTGAGTTCGGCTACTTCGAACTCATTCAGTGTTTAATCTTGAAGAGTAACGATTCTTGAAAATCTCTCTTGCAAATGTCGGTGAAACGTCGGAAAATAACTCCCATTTAACACGATCTAATCTCAAGAACCATAATTTCTCAAATTAACATCTTGGTTACATTTGACTTTATTCTCTTTACACATCTTTTATTGTAAAATATAATTATCTAGTAAATTATTTAAATAAAAACCTCATGTGTCATTTATGGTTTAAACCAAGAGGCATAACAAGCATTCCAGGCCAAACTTAATTTTCAAGGATCTTGTTGACGATTAAAGAATTGAAAATGTTTAATAAGTTTTATTTTCAGATATCTACCTATGTGCTAACAATGCATTAATAAATAATATTAAAATATTAGTTAATAATTAATATTGGTTCAGAGTAATAAATTGCACCACCTAATTATTAAACATAACTTGAATCTATAGTTCATTGATCGACCAATAAGACCGATTACTTTCTCTTTATACTCAGTACAGCGGAGTGAATTTTTTAATTGCCGATTTGCTAATAATAAAATAAATGTCGAATGTGAACTGCAAAAGATGTTCTGTTCTATATCAGTCATAATAAGGATCTAAATTAGTTAAATAATTAAAATACATATTTCGAATTGAAATGTTTAAAAGGAACCGGTGGAATTAATTGAAAGTAATTAGTTATTGTTTAAATATCTAGTTAAATAATTAAAATATGTATTTCGAATTGAAATGTTTAAAAGGAAATTTCAAATATTTATAAAGGAAATAAGTATGCTTGACGTATAATGAATGATTACTATATTCTTAGTGCTAATGTGAGTATTGTAACACTAGCAGAGGTTACGAGGTGTGTTTAAATTTTTTTTACAAGTTTGCAGCAACAGGTATTTAGTTTCTTAATAATGAACTGAATAACACTTTCTAACTTGACTTTAATTTCACTAATAAAGGGAAATATTACAATAAAAATTAAATTGGTCTATGCTAAGAACATGGTCAATAAAATAGGAGTCGAGAGTAAAAAATTGATTTGACGAGTGGTAAAACTATATGTACGAGGCTGGTTTGAAAAGTCCGTGCAAAAATAAAAACTACTTATGTGTTTGGGGTAAACCTTTTTTATTTTTCGACATAGTCTCCTTTTAGGCTTATACACTTCGTCCAACGATGTTCTAGTTTGTTGATCCCTTCCGAATAATAGGATTTGTCCAAGTCTGCAAAATATCCATTAGTGTCTGCAATCACCTCCTCGTTTGAATAAAATCTTTGTAACGCCAGCCATTTCTTCAAATTGGGGAACAAATAGTAGCCCGAGGGAGCCAAGTCTGGAGAATAGGGGGGATGTGAAACGAGTTGGAATCCTATTTCCATTAATTTTGCGACCACAACTGCTGAGGTGTGTGCTGGTGCGTTGTCGTGATGGAAAAGGACTTTCTTGTGGGCCAATCGCGGGCGTTTTTCTTGCAGCTCGGTTTTCAAACGGTCCAATAACGATGAATAATATTCACCTGTAATAGTTTTACCCTTTTCCAGATAGTTGATGAGGATTATCCCTTGCGAATCCCAAAAGACAGTCGCCATAACCTTTCCGGCCGAAGGAACGGTCTTCGCCTTTTTTGGTGCAGATTCCCCCTTGGTAACCCATTGTTTAGATTGTTGTTTGGTCTCAGGAGTATAGTAATGTATCCATGTTTCATCCACAGTGACGAAACGACGCTTAAAGTCCTCCGGATTCTTCTGGAACAGCTGCAAACCATCCTTGCAACACTTCACACGATTCCGTTTTTGGTCAAGCGTGAGCAATCGCGGCACCCATCTTGCGGATAGCTTTCTCATGTCCAAATGTTTATGCAAAATATTATGTACCCGTTCAGTCGAGATGCCCACAGCACTAGCAATCTCACGCACCTTAACTCTTTTGTCATCCATCACCATATCATGGATTTGATCAATGATTTCTGGAGTCGTAACCTCCACAGGCCGTCCAGAACGTTCAGCGTCACTTGTGCCCATATGGCCAGTCCGAAAATTTTGAAACCACTTATAAACTGTTCGAATCGAAGGTGCAGAGTCACCATAATGTTTATCAAGCTTCTCTTTAGTCTCCTGAGGCGTTTTGCCTTTCATAAAGTAATGTTTAATCATCACACGAAATTCTTTTTCGTCCATTTCTTGAAAATCACTCGACTTCCTTGATTCACACGAATGCCAAACACAAAGAAATAGACCAATATAGCTGAAACTTGGTGTGCGTTCATTCAAGAGATGCTACTAACTAAACATGACCTCGATACGCGCCGGTGGTGCCATCTCTCGGACTTTGCACGGACTTTTCAAACCAACCTCGTATACATATATATATATATATATATATATATATATATATATATATATATATAATATAATATAATAATAAATTATAATGAAGAGTAAAGTGTGTTCAAATATTAATTGAAAATGTTAATAGAAACTAAAAAATTATGCTTGCGTTTAGATTTGTGGCCTTCCTAGTTAACAAATCAAAAAAACTCCAGTAAACAAGTCAGTAATTGTCGGATTATTTAAAGAAAAACGAAATTAATTAAAAACTAGTGCACTGATTTTGATTGCATCATAGTTTTGTTAAAAATTTGATAACCTTTTTATCTGTTTTGCAACAATTATATCTATAATAAATTTGTGCTATTATCATTTTATTTTGAAAATTATAAATCATTATTTTTTATTTTCCCTGTTTACCATAAAATATTTTGAACTTCTTTTTATCAAGAATAATTTTTTTTTGTAATAGGTAAGATAAACTTTTTCTCCATTTGTATAAAACTTTTTGAGACACATTGTATATATATATATATATATATATATATATATATATATATGAATATATATATGTATATATATATATATATATATATATATGTATATATATATATATATATATATATATATATATATATATATATATATGTATATATATATATATATATATATATATATATATAAATATATGTATATATATATATATATATATATATATATATATATATATATATATATATATATGTATATATATATATATATATATATATATATATATATATATATATATAAATATGTATATATATATATATATATATATATATATAAATATGTATATATATATATATATATATATATATATATATATATATATATATATATATATATATATATGTATATATATATGTATATATATATATATATATATATATATATATATATATATATATATATATATATATATATACATATATATATATATATATATATATATATATATATATATATATATATATATATATATATTTTTATAAAGAAGGGGGAAAAGTTTATCTTACATATTACAAAAAAAAATTATTCTTGATAAAAAGTTCTGCAGCACATGGAAATCCATAATCAAGCATCAAAAGTTTAAAATATTTTATGGTAAACAGGGAAAATAAAAAATAATGATTTATAATTTTTAAAATAAAATGATAATAGCACAAATTTATTAGAGATATAATTGTTGCAAAGCAGATAAGAAGGTTATCAAATTTTTAACAAAACTATGATGCAATCAAAATCAGTGCACTAGTTTTTAATTAATTTCGTTTTTCTTTAAATAATCCGACAATTACTGACGTGTTTACTGGAGTTTTTTTGAATTGTTAACTAGGAAGGCCACAAATCTAAACGTAAGCATAATTTTTTAGTTCCTATTAACATTTTCAATTAATATTTTTCTCTTTAGTTAAATTTGAACATACTTTACTCTTCATTATAATTCATTATTTTTTATTTTCCCTGTATACCATCAAATATTTTAAACTTTTGATGTTTGATTATGGATTTCCATGTGATACAGAACTTTTTATCAAGAATACATTTTTTTGTAATATGTAAAATAAATTTTTTCTCCATTTGTATAAAACTTTTTGAGGCACACTGTATATATATATATATATATATATATATATATATATATATATATATATATATATATATATATATATATATATATATATGTATACATATAGTTTTACCACTCGTCAAATCAATTTTTTACTCTCGACTCCTATTTTATTGACCATATTCTTAGCATAGACCAATTTAATTTTTATTGAAATATTTCCTTTTATTAGTGAAACTAAAGACAAGTTAGAAAGTGTTATTCAATTCATTATTAAGAAACTAAATACCTGTTGCTGCAAACTTGTAAAATTTTTTTGAACACACCTCGTAACCTCTGCTAGTGTTACTATACTCACATTAGCACTAACGATATAGTAATTATTCATTATACGTCAAGCATACTTATTTCCTCTATAAATATTTGAAATTTCCTTTTAAACATTTCAATTCGAAATACATATTTTAATTATTTAACTAGATAATTAAACAATAACTAATTACTTTCAATTAATTCCACCGGTTTCTAACAAACGTGCAATTTTCTCTAATTTAGATCCTTATTATGACTGATATAGAACAGAACATCTTTTGCAGTTCACACTTAACATTTATTTTATTATTAGCAAATCTGCAATTAAAAAATTCACTCCGCTGTACTGAGTATAAAGAGAAAGTAATCGGTCTTATTGGTCGATCAATGAACTATAGATTCAAGTTATGTTTAATATTTAGGTGGTGCAATTTGTTACTCTGAACCAATATTAATTATTAACTAATATTGTAATAGTATTTATTAATGCATTGTTAGCACATAGGTAGATATATGAAAATAAAACTTATTAAACATTTTCAATTTTTTAATCGTCAACAAGATCTTTGAGAATTAAGTTTGGCCTGGAATGCTTGTTATGCCTCTTGGTTTAAACCGTAAATGACACATGAGGTTTTAATTTACTAGAGAATTATATTTTACAACAAAGGAAGTGTAAAGAGAATAAAGTCAAATGTAACCAAGATATTCTGAGAGAGAGAGAGAGAATCTGAGAAATTATGGTTCTTTAGATTAGATAGTGTTAAATGGTAGTAATTTTTCGACGTTTCACCGACGTTTGCAGGAGAGATTTTCAAGAATCCTTACTTCAAGATTAAACACTGAATGAGTTCGAAGTAGCCGAACTCAAGTATCTATATATGACCGGTGTTCACCAAGCCATGACCCAATGTATAAACTTTATTAATGTTAAGGTGTTTGTAAATAATAATAAATAAATAAAAAATAAACTGAAGTGAGAACTAAGACACCATTCTTTTACAAACTAAACGTATCTATAAAATTTCCAAACCCAAAATTCTTGCTTCAGTCTTCACTTTTTCTAAAATGCAGTTTAGAGATAGATTCAAATTTATAAACACCCTAACAACATTCAGAGAGTTTCGGGTTATGATCTGCATCACACGTTGGAAATAAATTATTATACTAGGTTAGGATCTGGAAACTCAGGAACACTTGTGCTTCTTTGACCTCATCTAGTCTTCTAATTTCAAAGATATCTTTGAAGATAGTTGGTGCAATCGTATGCAAAACATCAAAAAGTCATTCCAATTTGACACGATCTCTAGAACCATTTATCTAATTAAAGCCGTTAAAGCTTACGTTCATCCCTGCAAAAAATATTCCCTACAGAACTACAGGAATAGTTGTTTTCAGAAAAAAAGTATTGATAATTATTAATAATTATTTTAACTTCAAGATATAACGTAATCTAATATAGTCTCTGCAAACATATCTTACTTCCTTATACGAAAAGACCTAATTTTAAAGGATAGTGATAACTGTAGATTATATTTTGAAAGTTATTTTGATATAATATAAAATAAGTTAACCAGTTTTTGGGACACACTATATATATATATATATATATATATATTTATATAAATATATATATATATATATATATATATATATATATATATATATATATATATATATATATTTATATAAATATAAATATATATATATATATATATATATATATATATATATATATATATATATATATATATATATATATATATATATATATATAATTTCACATCAAAGTTCCAGTCCTTACTGTTGAATAATTTGGTCGTATCTTTATAAAATATATTACAAGACTCAAAGGTTAATATATTTGACAACTAAATGACACTTACAACATCTAAACCCGCCCAGTTGTATTATCTAAACCTAAATAGGTGTATGCCTTTCTGACATCTAATCTGCTCGGTCATGATAGTATATTGTGGAATATTCTTAATGCAATTGATGATTTTATTGTTAATACTCAGATTTAATGAATATTCTACAAAAATATTTGCGCTTGTTATTTAAATGTAATAGGGCTTGAAAAAGGGTGAAAATAAGAAAAAATATCTGTAGTAAATATTTTGTACCAATAGGTAAATATCTTTTTTCACAATAGTCGTTCTTAATTCACTTACTAGCCTGACCTTTATATTAACCGACAATCGTTTACCGTCTAGTTACAGACAAGACTAAATTATTTAATGCTGTTCTTGTTAATTTATTTTTTAATATATTTCCTGATCAGTAACTTGAAATATTTAATTCGCAGTTCTTCAATGCAAACTAAAATGGAATGTTTTTTAAAGTAACGGTATTAGTATTAGTACGTTGTCGTAGCTGCTCAACAATCTCAAAAACCAAAACAACTTATTTAGAAACCTACCTAGAATAAGGTACGATTTACAGCAGGAAATATCCTTTTAAAAATAATACTAGGAACTAAAAATTAAACGAATTACCTTACTACCCCCTCCTAAACTTGATGGTGGGCCTGTTACCACATAAATTGGTTGGGGTGGTCCAGACACGCCATCATGCTTACCCATGAGCCATGAGTTGACTATAGCACGGCTTCGGTGCATATTCAGATTTTCCTGAGAAAGAAAAATAAATAAAAATTTTGGTTGCCTAAAATTCTCTTGCTGCTTTTAATACTACTAATATTAATATCTATGTACTTTGAGCGGTCATCGAAAACAGAAATTAAATCCCAAAATTCTTTATTATAAATCGTTACTACACATTTTGTAGCTTTGTCATTGAAATCTCAGGAAAAAAGAACAAAGTCACTGAGGTAACAAAGATTAATAACATAACATTAAGCTCACAAATAAATTACGGACATTTCAAAGCCAATATACATTTAAAAACAGTTGTTAAAAAAAATATTCGCCGCTAAACTAATTTTTTTAATTTAGTTTTATAACAGAATATTTATAAAAAAAATTCGACTATTTAAATTACCATAAAATAGATAATACAAATTCAAAATTAAATAACAAGGATTAAAAGTTCTCTGCTCGTTCTTTCGTATTTTGTAACAACAAATCAGATATCCTAACAAAGGAAAGGCATAATGCATTCGCCCCCTCAATGCCAGAGTTTCACACCATGTCAGCAAAGTGATTTATAAGTGCTTTCCTTGCAAGTACGCTGTTCTAAAGTTAGTACTGAATTTGACTTACTGAAGAATAACTTCCTACGGATATAATAAGCCGATGTTCTGAATGATAGGTGTTTTATGGTTTAACATATTACAATTTTCAGATTAGTCGACTTCAATAACCCTATAAAGCACGAATACTATGATTTATACACTTGACACACTCTTTTACCCTTCTATATGTATACCAATATATCGTGCCAACAGACAGACCGAAAATTATGTTTTTCACGATTGTGAAATATAAGAAAATGGAAAAATCTGGAAGCATAACCTTTTCACGAATACGATACTTTCCTTTGACAGGCAAGAATATTTTTTTTAGTTTAGTGCGAAGTTGTAACAATTAAAATGTTTAAAACATTGATGTCACTAGAAAAAAAATCTTAAAGAATTTACAACATAACTATGTATTCAAGATTTGTTAAAAAATTATCATAGTTGAGTTCTAATATACCTATGACATTAGTAATTTAAACAACAATAGTCCATAAGGACTTTTAAAGCCTTAAGGCACAGAATAAATTTGAGGAATATAATCAGATCCGCTGCTGTTAATTATTTACACACTTGCCAACTTAAGAAAAATACACTCTGTTCAGAATTAAAATGTCTGTAATGGAGCTTTTAGTATAACTTCTTTATTCACACCAGGGGTTCTTCAGTTTTACACCGTATTCATCTGCTTCTGGAGATAAGATATACTACAAAAAGCGAGATTCCTTTAAAGCATCTTGAATTAGTTATTGTAAAGCAACTGAAAATAGACAGAAGTCCATATTTCAGCAGTTCTCTTGTTCGTCAAATCCATCCTGAGACGCGTTTCGCCGTATCACGGCTCGTCAGTCAGGCTAGAATTGACAAACAAGAGAACGGAATCTACTGGTACTTATCCCTGAAGTTACGGAATACGATGGTAGGATACAACGAATTGTATTAAGTACGCATACCTATTACTCCATCGAAAGCTCAAAAATAACTGTGATTTACTGAACGAGATTACCCTGGATGGAACGCATATTTTTATTTCGGAGGATATCATCCTATATTCCAAATCAACAATGATGGTGGAAATCAACATCTGGTGACCGTGAAGACATATTTATATATATATATATATATATATATATATATATATATATATATATATATATATATATATATATATATATATATATATATATATATATGGACAACAAACGTTTTCAAATAGAAAGAATTTAGTGTGCATTCCAATATGGGAGTAGTACGTAAAAAAGCATGAAGGTCGTATGAACTTTATTAGGTGGATATAATTTGGTTTCTAGAGAGTACGCGTAACATTTAAAATTATAGGAATTAAAAAATCTAATTAACAATATTATGAGAATTTTAAGTCGTTGCGCTTGAAGTATCTAAACTGCTCGATCGACCATTGGAGAGTGGATGTTTTACCTATTATACCTCAGCGCCCGTTAGAGTATTCTACTTTTAACGCCTTTGTGTGTGTGTCTTAAATTTTTTGCATGAGTTAAAATCAGTAGTAGAAGAGTATAGTAAGACTATAGAATTAATATTAAGATTTAGTTATTATAATTTAGATAGGTTTTTAAAACACATTCTTAGAACGTTGCTTTTGAACAATAAAATATGAGTAGAAAAATCAACTTTATTTTATTTTATGTGAAATTTTAGTTCGACAACTGGAACTTTGAATCAACACTAACCAAACGTGTTTACTGAGTAGTGAGTTCGACAGTTTTATGTCGGGTATGTGGTGTGCTAAAAAAAGTCCGTAGTAATGTATACTTTCTATGTATCTATACATTCAATGGTATTTAACTTAAGGCACAAAACTATAAATTTGGTGTTGTCAGTTTAACAAATATTTATTTCAGTATAAAGACAATCACGCATACCATGGGTAACCTAAACAACAAGGTGTTTAGGTTACCCACACTTCGTATAATTTTAACAATAACCAGAACTCATATTATTAAACAACGAATTAATTTGAGTGTGGCCCTAGTGTAAATAAATTATCTCATCGGAAAATCGTACTAATTGACAAACTGAACGGTGCCGAAGGTGAGTTATATATTATTTTAATATTTAGTTTTATTAAAATAAATACAAATCCCATAAAATTAGAGAAATGGTACCAGCACTACTCTCAAGAAGAAAATAGAGAGCACTATGCAACCAATCACCGAACAATTACCATATTCAAGGTCAATATATAAATATAACAGAAGATATGGTTTAGAAAGCAGTTCTGTCAATGAAGAACAGAAAAGCGGCTGGACCATAGGACATCCCCGCAATATTGCTAAAAATGGGACTAGGAAGTTAATAAAAATGCTGAGACACATATTCGAAGAATATATAAATGAAAAGAAGATACCTCAGATCTGGGAAGAAGCATGGATAACACCAATTCACAAAAATGAAAATAGAAGTGTCATAACTATAGATGTATATCAGTAACGAGCACCCTCAGTCGAGTCTACGGAAAAATTTTAAGAACTAGAATTCAGAATAAATATAGTCCCCACGAGATTAAACAACAATCTGATTTTAGAGCTGGTAGATCGTGTGTAGACAATATATTTAGTGTATTTCACTTAACCGAAAAAAGGACATCAACGAACAGAGAGCTCCATCTACTGTTTGTAGAACTAACCAAAGCGTATGATATCGCCTCAGTGATAAAACTATGGCAAATATTAAAATGATCAACCCTAAACAGTACAGCAATAGCCGCAGCAAAACATTTGTACGACCAATCACGTTCCCGAATAAAGTTGGGAAACATTCTCTCCCAAAATTTTTCTGTAACAAACGGTGTCAGACTACTACATTATTCAAAATTTATTTGAATGAGGCATTAGAGAGATGGCGAAGAGCATATGAACGAATGGGAATACAGCTGACCAATAAAACAACGTTGGACAAGAACGACTTTGAATTTATGACAAGAAAACTGCTTGAGGATTATAAAAAACTGGGGAAAAAACATAAGTAAAGACGGTAGAACGGAAAAAGGAGTGGAGAGTAGAATAAGTAAAGGAAAGACGATCATAAGATAACTAAACTCTATTCTGTGGTCGAAGTATGATGCAGTATTTAAGAGCATCGTATTATACGGTTGTGAAACTTGGCAATTGACGAAACTAATGGCACTCGAAATGGATTACTCGCGAAGATCGTCTGGAGTGTTAGAAATGAAATAATAAGGGATGTAATGAAAGTAAAAACCATGATTATTGAGGAAATTTAACAATGGCAATTTATATGTTATGGACATGTGGAAAGAACACCGAATACCAAAGATGTTCTAAAGTGGGTACCAAGCGAAAATAGGAGACAAGAGCGACATGGTTTGTAGGTGTCCAGAGGGCAATATCAGAGAGAAATCTAAGACCCGGAGATTGGGAAGATCGAAGAGGATGGAAACTGTGAATCAGAAGGCGAAGAATGCTATAAAAAACCGGATTGATAAATCCGCCTTAAAAGAGCCCATCTACAAGATTGGGAATCCACAAAATGTAATTTAACAATTACCACCTAACAAAACGAACATAAGATATACAAATACTAAAAAAGAAAGAAAATAAATCAAAACAGAAGCAAAAAAAAATATAGCCAGAAAAAAAGACTTATTACTGTCATTAATTTATAACATGACTAGCAGTGCCCGCGGCTCCGCTAGAGTGGACTTGATTCACTACTATCGTCACTACTTATTCCTTATGTTACCTAACGTAATGAAATATCTGCCATTATTTCCCCTTATCTCCCATTATTTCTTCTTTTCTCCCATTATCTCTACATAATTTCCATTATCTAGGCTTATCTCTGCTCATCTCCCATTATTTCTTCTTATCTCCCATTATTTCCCGTTATCTCCCATTATTTCACCTTATCTCCTATTATCTAGGCTTATCTCGACTTATCTCGCAATATTTCTCCTTATCTCCCATTATTTTTCCTTATCTCCCATTATCTCACCATAACTCCCATTATCTAGACTTATCTCTGCTTATCTCCCATTATTTCTCCTGATCTCCCATTATTTATGCTTATCTCCCATTATCTCACCTTATCTCCCGTTATCTAGGCTTGTATCGAATTATATAGAACATATGTATACATTTATAAAAACACGTAAATAGGATAAGTGATTCTCAAGTGATAAGCGTACTAACGGACAGACAGACAGACAGAGAGACGTTGCATTTTATATATATTATAGATATTCCTGGCTACATCATATTATTCCATATCTAATGGTTTAGCATATTTAAAAAAAAGCACGTAAATCGGATAAGTGGATCTCCAGTGATAAGCGCACAAACGGACAAAGAGACAGAGAGACGTTGCATTTACATATATTATAGATATCCTTTGCTATATGATATTGTTCCATATGTAGTGGTTTTGGCAGTGCATTGCAAGAGAACGTGCTAGCGGCAAACTTTTTCCCGATTTGAATCACTATTATCGTCACTGCTTATTCCTCATGTTATCTAACGCTATAAAATATAGCCTATAACCTGGCCAGAGAACATATGTATGTTTAAAAAAAAAGCATGTAAATCGGATAAGTGGTTCTACAGTGATAAGCGCACAAACGGACAAAGAGACAGAGAGACGTTGCATTTACATATATTATAGATATCCTTTGCTACATGATATTGTTCCATATTTAGTGGTTTAGGCAGTGTATTGCAAGAAAACGCGCTAGCGGCAAACTTTTTTTCCGATTTGATTCACTATTAGCGTCACTGCTTTGGTTCTCCAGTGATAAGCGCACTAACGGACAGACAGAGATACGTTGCATTTTATATATATTATAGATGTAACAAAATGTATATCTATAACCTGGCCAGAGAACATATGTATGAATTTAAAAATCACGTAAATCGGATAAGTGGTTCTCGAGGGATAAGTAACGGACAGACAGACAGATAGACGTTGCATTTTATATATATTATAGATATAGACTATTATTATTATTATACAACCTGGCCAAAGAATATATGTATGAAGTTAAAAAAAGATACGTAAATCGGATAAGTGGTTCTCGCGTGATAAACGCACTAATGGACAGACAGACAGACAGAGAGACATTGCTTTCTATATATATTATAGATTATAGATATTCCCTGCTACATAATATTGTTCCATATTTAATGGTTTAGGCTGTGTATTGCAAGGGAACGCGCTAGCGGCAAACTTTTTTCGCCACTGCTACCTATCGTAATAAAATATGCTACCTATCGTAATAAAATATAGCCTATAACCTGACCAGAAAACATGTGTATGTTTTTTAAGAAAAAGTACGTAAATTGGATAAGTGGTTCTCCAGTGATAAGCGCACTAACGGACAGACAAACAGACAGACAGACAGAGACGTTGCATTTTATATATATTATAGATTATAGATATATTTTTCTCAGTGATATGAAATAAATCAAAATTATATATTTAATTCTGTATTTGGTGTATTGGAGAGCACTTTAATATATTTGTTCTGAGAGTGAGTAGGTAAAATAGTGCACTCTGCCTCTACATGAAATGCTGAAATAAAAGCAGGATAAAATACAGTGATAATCAAGACTGAATAAAGTATTTGCGAAGACTCGTTAGCGATGTAAAACGATATCTATTTAAAAAATCCTCATGTGGCAATCCCTGTTATGGATAAGAGCTTTCCGTCTTAAAGTAGAGATATTTCAAAAAATGTTTTTGAATCCTTTCCAGGCTGTCGATATGAATTCCGTAATAAGGAGACCAAACCACAACAGCATATTCTAATTTGTAATGTAGAGTACAGAAGTTCTAAGAGCAGTATAATAATTTCAAGACGTCAATGTGCTAAAATTCTCGTGTGGTCTTGACAATAAAACCATAAGCCTTAGGCGCTTCAGCGATAATTTTATCAATGTAGCGAGTGAAAGCGAGTTTGAATTTTAAAAGTACACCCAAACAACTCAAATATTTTAACATAATGCGACAACTTGTTAGATAAGAAATAAATAAGTAAACCAATGAAGAAGATATTTCAAGTATTGAACGTTTATGTAGTAAGAGTCGATGATCTAGTGGGTCGAAAGGCTATGTGAAACCAGGCAGATAAGGAGGACCTTTATCTATTGTTTGTGCAGTGTTCCCCGTAATAATCATTAAATATGTTTCCTCAGAAAATTCGTACTTCTGGGGTGTAATTAAATTCCTGATCATGGGAAATATACTGTCATGTAGCAGAAATTCAAAAATCTTACAAAAGTTGTATTTTATTGATAATAGCTTCTAATTATTTCACGTCATGTTTTTTAAAGATAAGCCCGATAAGTTTAGAATTTCTCAATATAGTAGATTTTGTTTGTAAATAGATGTTAAAAATAACTCTCAATGACTTTGCAACTGCGAATTTAAAATTTTTGGTAAGCAAAGCAAACCAGTCCAGTTGTAAGTTTTTTAAGCGCTTTAACAAGCTCTTGTTTCTACAAAGACAAGATATTTATAACAGAAGTATTACTGATTTTGGAGGGAGGAAGAGGAAAAGACTGACTAAAAAAATTGCAAAAAAAACGCAGTATAGGTACAGTCGATAAGTTTTGAAAGCGACACCTATGGAGCATCATTTGAACCAAATATTGAACACCGTTTTGAAGCTTCATCTATCATATGAACACATCCTAAATTTCAAGTCGATCTGTCAAGTCATTCATTGTTTATCAGCTGGTTAAAGTAGACGTGTTTGAGTATTTTTTAAAAATGGAAAATATCGAATATCGTGCAGTGATAAAAATCTTTGTTTTGGAAGGTTTATCGGCAATTGAAATCCATTCAAAGTTAGTGAATAAGGTAAAGGAGTCTGCTCCTTCATTTGCATCTGTTGATGGATGGACTTTAGAGTTTAAACGTGGTCGTACAAGCGTTAATGATGATCCACGTTCAGGACGTCCAAAAACTGCAACAACTAAAGAAACTGTTGTGTAAGTACGAGATATGGTAATGGAAGAACATCGATTAACCCTGAATGATTTAGGTGAGGCTATAGGCATCTTCTATGGATCAGCACATGAGACTTTATCTAATGTTTTGGATATGAGAAAGCTATTCAGAAGATGAGTGCCGCATTTGCTAACATTGAAACAAAAACGCACTCGAGAGAAACTTTCTAAACAACTTTTGGCCCGATTCACAAAGAATAAAACTGATTTTGTTCGTCGATTTGTAACTATGGGTAAGACTTGGGTTTACCAGTATGATTTTGAACTGCGACAATACACCGCACAGTGGACTGAGCCTGATTGTTCAGCTCCAAAGCAGCCAAAGTGGTCAAAGTCATCCAAAAAAATTATCGTATTAGTTTTCTGGGATTGAAAAGGCATTTTGTTAAATGATTATCTTTAAATCGGTAAAACAATCACAGGAGAGTATTATTGCAACCTTTCGGACCAGCTAGATTAGAAAATTCGTGCTCACAGAAGTGCTTTGGCAACAGCAAAACTGGTCGGATTAAATTATGAATTGTTCGAACATCCACTCTATTCGCCAGATCTGGCTCCGTCTGACTTCAATCTGTTCCAAACCTTAAAGGATTTCTACGTGGGACGCGTTTTTCAACAAATGCTGAGGTGATAGCATCCGTAGATGGGTATTTTGAAGGTCTTCCGGAAAACCACTTCAGATATAGGGTAAATGAACTGAGAAATCGCTGGAAAAAATGTGTTGAGCTTAAAGGAGATTGTACTGAAAAACAAATGTATTTTCGACTCATTAATTGATCTTGTTTCATTTCCACTCTTAAAACTTGTATACTGACCATATCTTGTGTTTTATGAAATGTAACATGGTTATACTTACTTTGGGGAATTTCCTTAATTCCTTGCTTCTTTTTATTGAAGTTTTTTTGGGTCCTGTTTTTTATTTTGCCCCGTCTTGGAAATATACTTTTTATGAGAACTACTTATTAATGTTTTAGTCCTACTTCTAAGACGTTTAGAATTATTCAGATTGTTAACATTCCCATACTTTTTATACTTCTTACAGCATCTATTTTTAGAATTAGTTTTGCGATTATGTTTTATTTTCTCTCAGAAATTCTTTTGTATTTGGGTACGTACATATCTATCTATCTCAAGAAAAGTTTTTTGTTAAGTATATCAACACCAACCTCCACTGTGCTTACATGATCTAAGAGTGCCCAATATAATGAAAAAAAAGCATGGTATAATCCAGGCAAATCGGCTTCTGGATAATTATAGTTACCCTTAAGATGCGTGCTAGGGTCTTATAAGGTGAGGGTTGACAATATTTAAAAGATATTGAAAGAGCTGCGAGATAACATTCCTCATGAACAAGTACTTGCTGGTGCTTTATCTATAGAGCATAGTTCCTTGTTATGAATTACTAAGTCAAGAATTTTATCATTATGGTTTCTAATCCTATTACTTTACTTAAAATTAAGACACTGCAGAAACTCATAAGCAAGGACTCGACATATTATTGCAGAATAATTTTTTGACAGTGGCGTTTTTAAGACCTTTAAACATAATGTTGCGTTTAAGGAAAGTAAATACTTTTGACCATCAAAATGAGTGGTAGCCATTAATTGTATTTTATAACAGCTGGGAACCCAAAGAATTACTTATTATCTAGAACCAAATATATTCTTTTTTAGTGTTCCATACGGAACTTAAGATCACTTCGGTGTCTGTCTGTCTGTCCGTTTATCTGGCCGTCTGGTCTGTCACACCTAATTTTCTCCGAAACTATTTGACATAGAAAGATGAAATTTGGCACTAATATAGGAATTGATGGCCCCATCAGGTTCGTGTAGTTTTGAAGGTTAAATTTTGACTTATAGGGTTAGTTTTGGGGGGAGGGGGTAAAATCGGAAGTGAAATTTTTTTTACCAGGTCTTCGAGTGGGGTGTCAAATGAAAGCTTGTGAAAACACGGGTTCAAAAATATATATAATGTAATATTTGCGCACACTTTTATTTGTATTATTTTTAAAAAATATCAAAAATCGCTGCCCCCTCTTAACTTGAAAAGTATTGATCAAAAAATTTTGAAATATTCTCCACAGGGTGTAGATTGAACGAAAATTATCACGCTCACACTCATTTGAGGTGTGTTTTGTGAAGTCATTGATCATTTTATACCTCTGTAACAAATATCTTTATTTTAAAAGCAATCAACGTACTGAACACTAATTGCGTAAGTCAGACTTGCACTTGGCCGGTTTTTTAAACAGAAAGTTGTAAGGTCAATTTGTCAGGTATGTAGGGAATTGGGAAATGAAAGAGTGTACACTTCAAAACTTTAGTATTTATGGATTTCGAGTTCATTGACTTGAGTGTCATTATAATTATTCTTACCTTCACAACTTTCTCACTTTTCTCAGATTTTTTCCCATTATCTTACATCGCAATTTTTGGAGACGGGTTTACTATATTGTTTATATATAAAACGGTAATTGGTATGTAATTATTCTTTTTTGTAATCTGAAGGATTTAAATTAACGAACTGGCAAAACTTGCAGGAGGTCAAAGTATTATGTGTATAGTCTGATTTAAATATATAAAAGTTTTTCAGCAATGTTTAAATGGTCATATAGTAAAATAAAAGCTCATTTATGTTTTTACTAGTACTCACCTGATAGTGTTCTTCACTACTTTTGAAACACGGACAAAGTTCTCTTGAACTTCTGTATGATGCAATGGCAGCTACTACACACTCAATACTTGATACTATAATCAAAGCAGCGTTGAACATGATCCCTCTGTAATTTTGTGGTATTTCGGTTGTCAGTTTATCAAAAGTTGTCATATTCTGAAATAAGAAGTATTTAATGCTTAAAGTAGAACACAATTATACAAGTTCAGCTATTGCTTGTGGTTTCTTTTTATTATTTAACTTAAATAAAATATTATTTTTTTTAACAAAATTAATACATCTTACAGTCTGTCAAGTAAGGACTTAATCGCTCGTATTCTTGAAGAAATGTGTTTCAAGAACATTTTTTGCCATCAGTATATTCTTTGGTGTGCTAACAACGGTGCAATTACCTTAGTAAGTTGTCCAATCACCTCCTACAATAATAATCGCCTGGCATTTTTAAGGCATGCTGTCGACGAGATTTTCTGCATACTCTGCAAATTTTTCGAATCTCGCGATACAAGTGAATCAAAGTCCTCAGAATTTTTCCTCTCAGCTTTCTCTTTACAGGGAACCAAATGTTTTCAATAGGGTTGGCGTCCGGCGATTGTGAGAGACACTCTAGTATCTTATCGTGAGCCCAAATGAGCCGCTTCGCGACGTGAATTTCGCACAGCAAAGGTTTAAATGTGCTTCAGAATTTGACATCATCAGCACGAAGAAGTTGTCGAATGGTCTCATAGGACACATTCAAACCCGATTTTAGCTTAATTTTCCCGCTCCTAGTGTCAATTTCGGATCCCGTGAAAACAAAAACACGATTCGTTTTTCGATTTTCGAAGTGACTTTGCCTACTAAGCCAGATTTTGACATTTTTTGGTCTCGTTGAAATGATTTACCCACTTCTTCACAAACGACACCAACTTTTTAATATACTTAACGGCCGCAGAATGTGTCATTTTAGGCCCCTTTGGATGGGAACAAAAACAGACTGCCTCGAACCGACGCGCAACCTAGTGACTCATTTTGGATTGTACGTGATTTGGAGAGAGTTTGGAATCGACTGATACGTTTGTTAAAATGCGTCGTAGGATTTTTATTTTCTATACTTCTAAGAATTATTCATAAAAAAAATTAAGAAAATTCTATTCCTGGCGTCTGATTAGGACCGCTGTTTTAATGCAATGTCTGCAACATTACTCAATTTTTAATATTTTTTAACATTTTTTTTAAATCTCAATAATTATTTTTGGTACAAAATGTCAAGAGGTTTTTTAATTTTTGTAAAAGACAATTTCCTACAAATAATTAAACATAAATTTTTTGGTCGAAAATTGCATACTAAAGTTTGAAACACCGTAAATATTTTATTTTTGAAAAAAATCTCCTCGACAATTTTTAACTACTACATTATTTTACAAGATTAATTTTTATTTTTGTACAGGGTGAGTCAACGATAGAGTAAAGTTCATTATTGCATTTGTTTCGGGAATGACGAAAAAATGTTAAATACAATAGTTTTAGAGAATGTTAAGGTGCATAGTTTAAAATTATTTTTGAGTATACAGGGTACTTCAAAAAAGTGTGGCCAATATAACATATATTTTTTTAAATGGAACATCCTATTTTCTAATTTATTTTTAAATTCTGTGTAAAATTTTTTACTTTTTTTTATTAGTAATGTTATATACCTAAACCTAGTAGTTTTTCTAATATTTCAGTTTCGTAAAAAATTGCCAGTAGCGCCATTGTTTCTGAAGGTGGAATACTTATAATTGGTACGAGCGTTCTATAAAGATGAAAAAAAAGATATATGTAAAGAAATTTGAGTTAGATGCTACAGGGTGTTCAAATGAATTTGACTATTTTAAATTGAAAAAAAAATTTAAATGGCACACCCTGTATATTATTATTTTTTCTGATAGATTTTACAAAACCCTCTAATTTTTATTAAGTATGTCATATACCTATTTCTAATAGTTTTCGATATATTTTGAATTTTTCAATTTTTACCCTTGTTTTTAATACATTTAACGCTATTGCGAAAACATAAACTATATAATAATTTTAATATAGTTTAACTTATCTAATGATGAATTATTATGACGTAATAAATATTTAAAAATATGCCCGTCTACTTGAATACACATGTTTAGTCGTTTTACTATATTTTCCTTCATTTTCCTTACCATAAAGGGCGTTATTGTCCTGCACGCGTCCCGTATTCTACTCTCCATATCTACTGGTGTTGTAGGGGGATTCACATAAATACGATCTTTAATGTAGCTTCACAAAAAGATGTCTAAGTGCTATGATCCAGAGGGGCACTGAATGAATCCATCACTACCGATCCATTTTTATGGGTAACGATCGTTTAAAAATTCCCGAACTTCCCGGTGGTAATGAGCAGGAGCTCCGTCTTGTTGAATCTACATTTGTTCCCTCTCAAAGTCATTAACTTCTTCAAAAAGCTGGGGAAATTCGTTTTGCAAAAAATTTAGATATCTAGGCCCGTTAATTGGTTCGCGGAAAAAATATGGATCAATAATTCGAAAATTTAATATTCCACACCATACATTAAGGGACCAGTGGTTTTGGTTTTGAACTTCCCGGACCCAAAATGGATTAACTGTTGAATAATAATGCATGTTATGGGTGTGTTAACTGCTCCATTACTGCGAAAAGTAGCTTCATCAGAAAACATTATTTTGGATAAAAAATTTGGATCGGTCTCTATTGCTCCATTCATGGTGGTACAAAAGTTTACTCGTCGTTCAAAATCACGGTCTTGAAGTTCTTGGTGTAGTTCCATATGAAAGAGATGATACTTGTATTTTCTCGTGGTGCGATTAGCCGTTGATTGGGATGTGTCAGATAAGTCAGCTAGTTGACGGCTGCTGACCTGGGGGTTATCTTCAATATGTAGTAAAATCTCCATTTGTTTTTCCTCATTGGTAGCATTCCGGTTGACTATTTTCCGTTTCGTATACTCAACGCTACCACTACCATCAAACCGTTCCATTAAGCACTGAAAAGATTTTCTAGGTGGTATACGTCTATTAGGGTACTTCGCTCTGTAAAGCTTTACTGCCAAAAGACAATTTTTTCCCGCCTCACCCAGGATATAAACCATACCAATTAATTCATTTTTAGGAAAATCTATAACTATTACCTTTATACGTCACTTACTACAACAAATGAAATTATTTTTACTTGCTTAATAGACATGTCAAAATTTGACAATGCCTACATTTTTGTTTTGTCTTGGCAACTATGATGTTATGGCGTAAGTGTATTAAAAACAAGGGTAAAAACTGAAAAATTCAAAATAAATCTAAAACTATTAGAAATAGGTATATGACATACTTAATAAAAGTTGGAGGGTTTTGTAAAATCTATCAGAAAAAATAATAATATATATTGAGTGCCATTTAAAAAATTTGAGATTTTTCAATTTAAAATAATCGAAATGCATAAATTTATTTTGAACACCCTGCGGCATCTAACTCAAATTTCTTTACATATATATTTTTTTTTCATCTCTATAGAACGCTAATATCAGTTATGAGTATTCCACCTTCAGAAACAATGGCGCCACTGGCATTTTTTTACAAAACTGAAAACTAGTATTTTTTTAAAAAAAATTGAAATATTAGAAAAAACTACTAGGTTTAGGTATATAGTATAAAAATTATAAAATTTTACGGAGAATTTAAAAATAGATTAGAAAATAGGATGTTCCATTTAAAAGAACATATGTTATGTCGGCCACACTTTTTTGAAGTACCCTGTATACTCAAAAATAATTTTAAACTGTGCACCTTAACATTCCTTAAAACTATTGTATTTAACATTTTTTTCGTCATTCCCGAATCAAAGGAGATAATGAACTTTACTCTATCGTTGACTCACCCCGTACAATAAAAATATGTAATTGTCACTCTTTTGTATTATTCACTTAATAACCTTTAAAATATATTTTTTTTAAATATACATACTTTTTGCAGCTAGCTTCCATTCGGTTTTTGCTTACTAAAGTTTTCTTCGATAATTTCGACAGTATTCAATGACTCTCTTCTAAATTCAAGATAAATGTTATTGTAGGCTGGAAAGCACTAAACAAGTAGATTTTCTATACATATCCTGTACAATATAGGAACATTGTATAGGATATGTATAAAAAATCTACTTGTTTATTGCTTTTCATTTTATAATAATATTTATTTTGGAATTTAGAGGAGGTCATCGAATAGTTTCTTAAATTCGAAGTAAATTTTAGTAAAGGAGGAATATCAGAATATTTATTTGTTAACGGTTTTACGGTGAGTAAATATAATTTTCTTCGACACGCATAAACTAACTAATAAAACACGTTCTCCTTATCCCAATTTTAGCGTAAATTAGCTGTTCAGTTACTGCCTTATAAAGAAAACAAACAAGCTGTAAGTACCGCACATTATTTAAATCGACATCATTATTAACACAAACCATTAGATTGTAGGTACAGGTCTTTTACTTTTAGATGGGAGGGTTATGAAATATTTGTGGTATTCCAAGGACTCGATACAAACGTGAGCGTATAAAAGGGAACTACTGGATGGATTTAACTAACGAACGGTAAATATAAAATGAAGCGTAGTAGTTAAGAAGAAACTCAAGGAGGTTTTGTTAAAGGTTTCTGTTACATTTTATGTTATCCGGATTCTTTTCCTAATGTTCTTGTGATGATATCATGTACTATAATAGCTCGCCAAGGAATAAACACTGTATTCTCATTCGATAGTGATTTATTAAATAAACTACTTATTTAATTAATTATTTTAAACTAACGCTGAAATTTACTCCTCTTGACTCATTAATAACATTACAGCGTCTTGTTTACTTAATTTATAGGAAAATTAAAGAAAATAAACATATGTACTATCGGGGTATTTGAATTCTACTATGCATGAGTAAAAAAATATTCCTTGCTAATAAAAACAGAAGAAAACAACGTAAATTAACTTAAAATGGCTGGGAATACATAAAAACATGAAGGGTGGTGTTATGACCTAAATAAATGAGAGTATCAAAGTAAACAATCCATTACAAAAAAAACTATTTTTCTTTTTTCTTAGCTTACACCAGTTAAAAACGTAACACAAACACAAACCGTACTTGCCACTAAAATATTATAAGGATATACTTATGGAGTACTGGTTATGTTATCAGATTAGTAGTGCTTGTAATGTTAGGCTATAGAGAAATCAAGTGAAGTAATTTTTTTACTAACTCTGTCCAATTACTCGATTTTTCAAGTAAATATTACTATAACATGACATGATACTGAGTTTTAAATTATTATGTTAGACCAGACTGGTTTTTCATGTCAATTAATTGAATAAATTGTATTTTAAAACCCCGGGTTGAAATACAGGACAATCAAAGTAAGAAGAGAACGAAGAAAAATAATTATATACATATTTTTTGAAGGTAGAAAGTTCTGTTTTTAGTATATTGTTCTTTGTCGTTAAAAAACTCTAATTTAAATAGTATGTAACTATTCCCCATATAAGAAAGCTTAACGTAACTGTATTAATAGAACCCTCTTACTCACAGTTATGTCGATAGCACGTGAGAACATAAATGAATATTTAAAAATGATAATTAAGTAAATATTTCTTTTCGATGAAATACTGTTAATTGCACATATATATATATATATATATATATATATATATATATATATATATATATATATATATATATATATATATATATATATATATATATATATATATATATACATATACATATATACATATATACATATATACATATATATATATATATATATATATATATATATATATATATATATATATATATATATATATATATATGTATTTGTGTCAAAAAGATTCACGGAAGGAGAAATATGTAAAAGTGTTCATCTGGGATTACATCCGTCCGTTTGTTACATTCTGGGTGGAATTCTGCAAATGTTTAGCCAAAATTTCACTTGGCATTTTCAATGCTGACTAAGCGAAGTTTAGTGTTAGAGTTTATATCTGTTCCGGAAGTTGTAGCGGCTCTGGTTAGTCGTGGTCGGCTCCGTCTTTTCGGCCGTCATTTTACAGGCTTCGGTTCTAGATACTTGTATTCTCTCTCTGTCAGTTGATAGATTTCTTTTTCCCCGTATTGGACACGTATAGTGGGTCGTTTATCTATTCAAGTGTTCCATTTTTTAGTGTTCCATATAGAACACTTATAAGATCACTTCGGTTTTTGTCCGTCTGTAACACTCGATTTTCTCCATTTTGACATAGAAAGTTGAGATTTGGCACTAATATACGAACTGAAGTGAAAAAAATTTTGTTGAAAACTCATTTTATACTTACGTAACAGAAATTTTTGATATTAAAAGCAATCAACGTACGGAACACTAATTGCGCAGGTCCGACTTGCACTTGGCCGGTTATTTGATTTCGATAGACACTCGGGCTGTTCTTGTCTTGTAGTTTTATATGTTGTCTATCTATTTACATCTGTTTAAATTTATTTTGTTGCTTATCTTAAGTTTTTGTTGAAAAAGGGCAGATGTAGTTGATTTTTTATGACAAAATTACGCTCTTCTAGTCTGAGCAGTTGTTTTTCTGCTAAATCGAAGAAAATCAGGATTATCTTTCAAGGCCCAAGCCTACAATACACTTAGAAAAAAACAGAAGATCTAAACTTAATAAATCATTCATCGATAAAGATATTAAGAATAAACTCATCATTAAAGAAAATTCAAGTAGATGTGCGAAATTCTATAGACTTCCCAAAATCTACAATGCTGATGTTATTTTACTGTCAATAGTCAACGTTTTCAGTTCCCTATTACATAAACTGGAAAAAATACCTAGCAAGCATACTACAACAGAAAAAGCCTGGTAATATATACGAAATTCTGAACGCTTCATGAAAAGTCAAGACTTAATTACTATAAGTTCAGCATACCAATTGATGAAGCGTTACAACAAATAGTACAGGAAGAAAACATTCCAGCACATGCAGACACGTTAAGATATTGCCTAAAAAACGCTTGCTTCATGTGCGATAAACAGATATACTGACAAATAGAATATGCAGCTATGGAATTATCACTATCAGCAGTCGCCAATCTCTTCATGATTTACTTCGAGAGGAAAGCAATGTAGACGGAAATCATGAAACCGATGCTGTAGATTCGATACTTCGATGACGTATTCGACGTTTGGCTCTTCGGCAGAAATCATATCTTCAACTTTCTAGATTATTTAAACTTCATTCATTAAATTCAGTTTACCTTAGAAATGGAGCAAAACAACCATCTGTCTTCCCTAGATGTAAATGTCACCAAAACTGAAACCGGCGTTGGGAACATACGGTATATAGGAAACCAACATACATAAATAAATATCTGAGTGCGGAATCCAGCCATCATACCTCACAATTGCAGGCTGTGCGGAACACATTAGTTTCCAAACCAATTTGCCTCACAGGCGGTTTTATAAGAACAAAGAAATTAGAAAAGCTATGCCTAGTCCTAAAGCAGAATGGATACACACACAATAGACAGGGTCATAAATCAACAACAAAATTTACGAAAAAAATTGAACGTAGTCTCTGACAGCAAATCAAAAGCCATTCTACCATACATTAAAGGAACCACCGGTAGGATTGGACGCCTTCTGTGGAGACATAATATATTAACATACACAGATATTTTCCGACTATAAGAAAGGTAAAATTCAACTGAGGAACCAGGTTGTATACAGCGCAGCGTATCATATGGAAATTGTATCAAAGCATACGTTCGACAAATTAACAGAAGAATATCTACTCGATTAGAAGAGCATAAAGTGCCATAAAAAAATAAACTAATTACATCTGCCCTTTTTCCATACCAACTCCAGACAGGTAACAAGATAAAATTTTAACATCAATAATACGAAAAATGTCAGACTTGAAGAGAAGAGATGGCACATTATTATTTAAGTTCTAAGTGATTTAAACTTTAAATTCAAGGAGATTAGAGGCTATGGAAAGGTTAATTTTACATATTTATTGTATATTTGCAAAATTATTACGAAAACAAAAACAATATAATTTTGAAATAAATACACACTTGATAAGATTTTATTATTTTTCCTTCTAAATGCCGTTTTTATATAAGTTTTATATTCCTTACTCACAGCATCAAAAACGATATTTCAATTTTAAAATATATCCCTAAGATAGAGACGTTATCCAAAGTTTACTATCTTCGATCATTTCTAGGTTACATAAATGGCTCAAGATAGCAAACTGTGAACAAATTGTATTACATAATCCACTATCCCCCCACGTGTAAATATCTACTATTATAAGGGCTACCTTTTCAGTTTTTACCAACACAATGAAAGAAAAAAAAAAATTTTGGTACAAATCGTTTTATTATTTCTCAAAATTTAAGATTTATCTTTTTTTTCATGCTTTCGAATCAATTCTTGAAACATTTTTTCCGCTCTGAAGTTGGTACCTCAAAAACATGGTTTTGGAAGGATTCAACAGCTTTTTGAGATAATTAAAATCGCTGGTTACGCATTCTTTTTTTGACATTCGGGAACAAAAAGAATTTGTTAGGCGATAAATCAGGTGAATACGGGCAATGAGATATTAATTCGATGTTTTTCTCCATAAAATAATCAATTCTTTGATGTGCTGTGTGAGAGCTGGCATTGTCATGATGAAGAATGATGCGATGTTTCTGTTGTTTTTCTTGATTTCATCGATGACTTCTGGCAAACAAATTG
Source organism: Pachyrhynchus sulphureomaculatus (assembly GCA_019049505.1). Lineage (NCBI taxonomy): Eukaryota > Metazoa > Arthropoda > Insecta > Coleoptera > Curculionidae > Pachyrhynchus > Pachyrhynchus sulphureomaculatus. The sequence goes on from CM032455.1 coordinate 77,440,717, forward strand.
TTGTATACCATTCAGTACTAACTGTTCTTTGATCTTCTAAAGTAATAGTTGCAACATGTCCAGTAACACTAAAGAAACAAGCGATCATTTTTTTGGAAGTGCTTCGCGAGCGAGCCACTTTTGTTGAATTCGGTTCATCTTGGAACACCCAAACAGTTGATTGTTGCTTAGTTTCCGGCTCGTACGAATATATCCAAGTTTCGTCTGCTGTTACGATGTTGCATACGGATTTTGCTTGTCTTCGGTCGAATTTTTTAAGCATTTCCTTACACCAATTGACACGAGCCTGTTTTTAATTTCGGTAAAATTATGAGGAATCCATCGGGAACAGATCTTTTTCATAGCTAAAGGTTCATGCAAAATCTAATGTACTGCAGTTTTCGAAATGTCTAAGAATGCCTCTATCTCACAGTAAGTCACATGCTGATCCTCTTTAATCATGTTGCGCACAGTATCGATGTTTTTTGGAACAACAACCGATTTTGTTCGACCTTCATGAAATTCATCGCTGACAGAAGCCCGACCATGACGAAATTCTCCAAACCAATTGTAAACAGTCTTTTCTGATGGCGATTCATTACCAAAAGTTGAACGAAGCGGTTCAAGGTATCGTTGTTGACTTAGGCCTTTACTAAAATCGTAAAAATCATCCAACGAAAACCTTCACGTGAAATTTCCATTTGTTTACAAAACTATTTTTTTTTAAACTACTAAACTACACACAAACTGCTCGTCCAATTTCAAATATTAAATTGATGCTTCACACTCCACTGTTGATTTTCAAGGACCGACAATGACAATGTGTAGTCAAAGAAGCCTGATATTATCTTGAGACACCGTATCACAAAACGTGTCTTAATGAAGCTAGACACCAAAAAAACTTCTGGCAAATGGTATACCTGCCATAGTACTAAAAAAATGTGCTAGTTAACTAGTACCATAAAAGGAATATTTAGTTCCTGCTGAAAATACGCTAGTATTTACCGATACATAAAAAAGGCAAAAATATCTTTCCAAACAACTACCGACCAGTCGTGTTGATTTCAATAAAATCAAAAGTTATGGGGAAGTTTTTCTTATAACTTTCTTTTCTTGCCCTTTTTGAGTAGTGGATGAATTCTAGCACATTTGAGCATTTTGAGCTAGAAGAAAATATTCCTTTTCTGTAGGATGGGTTAAAAAATCTATAAAAACTTGTGTCAGTTCGCTCACGCATTTTTTTGTACTGTGGCCATCAGCGCAAAAAACTTCTTTGGTGTCTAACTTTATTAAAATAAACGTATCACAAGGTGTCTAAAGGCAATATCGGGTATTTTTGACTCCACCCATTTTTCTCTGGAAATCAACAGGCGAATGTGAAACAAAGAGTTTAGATAACAAGTTGGATTTCTCAACTATTGTAATAGTTTTATCTTGCCGTGTAAGTAATGGTACGGCGGATTTGGTAAAATTTTGACTAATAATTATTAAGATTATAATCTTAGCGACTGACCGAAAAGACCCGGAATAGTTGGGATAGGCAAGAAATTTATCTATAATTCTTTGAAAGTATGCCGCCTTGATTTCGTCCATTATCGGACGCTAACATAGATGGGACGATTTATGACGTTGGAGCAACATATTTTTTGCATTTTCGATTGAACCAAAGCTTACAGTGAAAGCGTATTTTTTCGAGAAAGGGACAAAAACTTCCGTGTCAGTCAAAATTATATTGGAAACCTCTTTAGCGGAGTCATATGGATCCTTGGATCTGAAATATTTAAGGAAAAGTTAAAAAATATTCCGTGAGTTCTTTCTGCTTAGCAGATTTGTACTTGATGTCGAAACCTATTTATGGTCGGAATAACCTAACGGCGGATTTACGACTTACAGCGATAGTGTAAACCTCTAAATCATTGATAAAAAGCGGTCTAGAGTACGGTCGAACTCCTCAACACGGTCGGATATTCGTGTTGATTTATCGGTAAGCTAAGTAAAGCTACAGCAGTTTCCCGGCCTTATTCATAGGTGGTATTTATTGTCGTGGATAGGGTAGCAATTTGAGCACTTGGATGATTATTCTTTAAATAATCGATGGTGCATGTAAGAGAGGCGTAACAGTGTTCGAAAGTTAGTATCTCTTGGAAGTTGATAGAGGCAGCAAACCTCGTAGTTTATTGAGTTGCTATTTTTGACCACATAACTTTACGGTTTCGAGGCATCAGAGCATTTTCACATTACGAAGAAAGTTCGTTTCTGACAAAAAGACAGATTCCAAAGTTACGCCTAAGCCGGAAATAGAACTATCCAGGGTAGAAAGAGTTGACTGTGTCTGTCGATAAATTGACTTTAGTTTCGTAGAGGTTCGTAGAGGTGCATGACGTTTATTTGATAGCACGTGTTGATGCACTAAATTTATGTTCCAATTTAAACCTTGAATATTGCAAAAATGTACTTTAAAATTGTGATCTCCGTATGTAGTTCATATCCAGTGATCCAAGCGGGAGAGGGCTATTTTACCTATGGAATTTTTTTAATCCTGGGGAATGATCGTGCTATTCTTGTTCAGGAACTCGGCACTCCCATGAAATGTTAACTCGCCAGAGCAACTTCATGCGGCTTAAGCCGATGCATTGTCATCTCTCTTAGCGATGCCTGGTGGAATCTGGGTATTTACCATCTGGTTTGTTTTTTTAGTAGTCTTTTACGACAGGCAGAATGTACCGGAGGCAGTATAATGTCCCGCAGCCCGCGTAGCTTGCTTAGTTACTCTCAGAGGAATACTTTAGGAATACACGTCACGCAAATATATCACATACTTATGAGAGTTAGCTTCTCACTCCTCATATGAATAACCTCATTTCTTTGGAGTAATTTACCCAGGACTGTTTTTCCCACAAAGTATAACTTGTAACTATTCAAGACCAACGTGAATAACTTTTTTTTCGCAAACGCGTCGCTTCTGTAACGCTCTAGAGACTTTCTGGCAGCACGTGTTCTGTGCTTATTATTTTTTTTTATTAGAATATCGAAATGTTGTTTATAATGTTTTTAACACATTTCTCTGATAATCTGTTCAGATTGACACTGAATACAATTTACCTAATATCTATAGAGATGATTTCAGTAAAAGATTGTTCCTTGAGATTTGAAAAAGTATCCTCCTGACTTCAGTAGTATGATTTTTTATAGTTAGTCAAAAACGAAGGACTGGTGAAAAATTGTGGAAATCGAAAAATGTTTTTTTTTTAAATTTTCTGTTTCTTGAACAGTTCTACCATACAGCCAATCGCTAATTGAGATAGTTTATACTAAGTTTTTAGTGTATCAAAATTTTTTTGCAGAGATTGAGCATTACTGATTACACAATGATATAAAAACAGAAAAACAGGAATATTGACAGGTTTATAATCTTCGCTTTAGGCCAATCAGAGCATTTTAAAACAAATAGGACGATCAGGGGTAATATAAAAAATGGTGCAGAGTAATTCTTTATTAATTTTCGCCAACAGTTCCAAATAACTCTCGTAAGGCGGATTCTATGAGATTAATTTTTTTAAGAGGAGCAGGGTAACATGCATGACCAAAATTAAATTTCATAATAGCAGCAATAAATGTTTAGGATATGTTCAATTGACTGGGCTAATATTTGTTTGGAATTTTTTGATAGATCTGAGATAAATATTTATTACTACTTCTTCTGAAGTGTTTTCATCTATTGTGATTTTTTTACTTGCAGTTTTATAGGTATCTGACAATTCTACTGAAAATGATAAGAATTTATCGTCAATAGTTTCCTCCTTCGCCAGCTGGTTAATAGGAGAAATGTTCTTTACATAGGCCCTTCCACTTCACTTCATTTTTATTTAACATTTATCGATATTGTTAAATTCGTATTTATATCTATTTTATATTTGTGGAACGTGGAAAATTATATTCTTGAGAAGCTTTGAAACGATGATATACTTTTTGAATTGTGAAATATCAAAATACGACAGTGAATTGAAAAGTGTAAAAATAAATATCATTTTTCGCCAAAAAAAAATTACTTCTCCCACCGATAAACCTTTTCTTCCTACGCCAACTTACAGTTTTGTTTACTGTTTTGTCTTCGGGGTGTAATGGTGAATTGATATTTCGTCTACAGTTACAGAACAACGCCAGAAGTCCTTCGAATTACACTGCAACTTTTCCAAACACGATTTTGAAATGTCCTTGTTTGGGCGTTTTTGGTCTGGAGCCAACAAACCTGGGACCCATCGCAGACTCAGCTTTTTCATTTCTAGAACTTCGTGCAGGATATTATATACCCATGCATATGAGATATCTACCATCTCAGCAATCTTACGAAGGTTAATGTGACGATCTTATGTCACGATACCACGAATTTTATCGACCATTTTATCAGAAGAAACTTCAATAAGGCGTCCTGAATATGCAGTACCTGTAGCACTCATACATTACGTTTAAATTCATTTATCCAGTAATAAATGGTCTCAAGTGCTGCTGCAGAGTCCCTATGAACTTCTTACAGTTCAGTTTCTATCTGGACCATAAATTCTTTTTTTAAATGAAAATGTTTTATTACTGCGCGATATTCAGCTTTCTCCATTATTACAAAACGCGTAACACCGATCGCTTACGGTGGCTGCCAACAAATAACTTTGACCACAATCGTTACAAGAATCACGTTTACCAACAATCATGTCTTTTAACAAAATTTCCTTCCATTTCGTAGAAATTTTTGAATCCACCCTCGTACAATGACATTTTAGTCTAATTATTTGCTGATTACACTATTATTGCCTCTTAATTTTAACATCGAAATAATTTGAATATGAATATGTAAAAAAAGTCATCTGTCCAGAAATATGCACCACATGAAAAAATGTAATGATTGATTTTTCTTTGTACTTCAAGGGTAGCATTTTTTATAATGATAACTTAGTTTTTTCTATAATTGTAATGAAACTCGTCAAAGAATGTCTTGGAAAAATTACGAAAAATAAATATTTGTCATTTCTTACTTACACAAAAAAATCAAAATGTGCCCTTCCTTCATGGGTCCAGCACACGTGTTGTAGGAAAATCCCTAAAGCGCTAGAGGGAAGATACGTGTCCGAAAAAAGCAATTCACTTTTGTCTTGAATCGCTGTAAATTATACTCGATCGGAAATACACCCCTGGGTAAATTATTATATAGGGATGAAGTTCTCCATATAAAAGAGTGCTTGAAAATGGATTGTACGCGGAGTAACAAGCTGAACCCCATACGGATGTGAAGTATTAGCGTGACTTGGATTTCTAGCACGCATCGCTCCGAGAGGAATTAAGCGAGCTACATCCACCGAACACTTTCCATGAAAATACTTGTAAAATAGACTCAAGTCGCCAACCGTTCTCGATGTTCCAATGAATCAAGGTTGCTGGTCAGTTCCAGGTCTCCAATCAGGCAAACAGCTCTCTTCTAAATTGAATCCAACAAATGCAGTGTATGTTTGGAGGCAGAGCCCCAAACATGGGAGCAGTATTTCATCGTTGGCCGAATTTGAGCTTTGTACAGATTAAGTTGTTGTGGAGTGTAAAGCTCTCTAGTTCAAAATAATATTCCCAACTTTGGAGAAACTCTCTTTGCTATGCATGCCACATGTTCAAGCGAAGACATATTTCCTGTCAAGTTAACGCCCTGAAAATTGAGTGACGATGCTAGAAAAATGGACTGCCCCGACATAACTATATTAGGTTCAGCAATGGTCACTTTTTTAGAAAAAACTGTCGCCTAGGTTTTTGTAGCGTTAAATTCTAATTAGTTACTGCCATCTCAAGATAGAATTCTTCCAGGTCTTTGTTAAGTTGGACGACCTCCTGCTATCTACGGATATTTGCATGAGTAGCCGATGTTCGAGCGTATAAAGTGAATGATGAAGTAAGCGTACTGTCATCTGCAAAGCTGTTAATGTAAATGAGAAAGAGAGTAGGAGCCCTGGGGCACATCGGCGTTGATAGTAAAGATGTTAAAAAGAAATCCGTCGACTGCCGCTCGTAAAGAACGCTCTTTGAGGAAACATGAGAGCTATACACAGAACTTTTTAGATATAACAGAAGAGCGTAGCATAGCCAACAATCCATCGTGCCAAACACGGTCGAATGCCTTGGATATATCCTAAACAACTGCAAGCGATTCTCCAAAGTCTTTAATTGCGTTGTTTTAAACATGTGTTATATAAGTTAGAAGATCTCCTGTTGATCTATGTTTATGAAAGCTATACTAATGGTCGCTAATAATAACCTTTACGGAAATAATGAAGATAAAAAAAAGAAAATATAAAATATCGGCAATATTTGCAATTTTTGGCCTTTATCTGCTTAATAGTACATTTTAGAAAAATACCACATTTAACCTACGAGAGTACTTTAATTTGCATGTGTAAAAAATTTGACATTTTTAGTTTTTTCTAGTAATAATATATATATATGTATATATATATATATATATATATATATATATATATATATATATATATATATATATATATATATATATATATATATAATTTATTTAATATATACTATAGCAAATTAAATTTAGCTAATTTTGAAGGCATTGTAAACTTGCCCTTTTTGTTTCCATCGGTAATCATCTTTGTCGGTGATAATAAGTTATATTATGTAAACTGTATACGCATTTTTGTTATTAATAGGGAAAGAGTTTTTAACTTAACATTATGTTAATTGGAACAAATAGGAAGAGATTAAGAAAATTGTATACTTGCTTATAATTTATCTGAGATATTATCCAAGATGTTGTCTCATTATTAATTAATACTTAAAACGAAAAATTGCGTCTGTACATGATTACATTTAAAATTTTAATCCGTAGTAATTTTATGATATAATCAAATATTGTAACATATACAGATTATCCACATTAAGTGTAAAATTTTATGTTTGTTACTGAACGTGTTTTCGAATAAATTAATTATTAAATGATATGTTTTCAAGATTTCATTTCCATTATCATATATTTGTTTTGAGTGTGGAAGTATCTATTCAATGATTTAATGAAAATTTTACTACTACTACGGAATTCGTCTAAATACATCGCTTAGATTTTATACCTACTACAGTTTGCAATTGATCATATAATGGCATGCAATTTTAGATCTCTAGATTGACTGGAAAATATTATTTTATATTAGCATATCTTAAAATATAAAAACGTAAAACTATTTTCCACGTTTATTTCTCTCTGTTATACTATTTCAAGTTAATACACTAGTGAGCAAAAAAATCATCTCAAACTATTTGGCTTCATTTAACACTGATCCTAGAATTTAGGGTTCATATATTTTTACTGATTTTAGTATTATTTGAAAGAAAGAAATTCTATTATCTTTCTACTGATACCAAATTTCATAGCATACCTCTTGCTTCTACTGATTAAAATGATTAAAAGGGGAAACAAGGAGAACAAGGATTGAAAATAGGGGTAAGAGAAAACAAAATTAAACAAATTTTAAGTGTAACAATTAAATTTATTGATAAAAATCGAAATAAATATTCTGTAATACCCCGCTAGCCTTTATTATTGCTTCCAACCGGTTTTTTCATGGAGCGGGTGAGCTTTTTCGTCGCTGTCTGTGAGATTCTTCCCCACTATTTCGCCATCGCAACTTTAAGTCCCTCATCGCCGCAGTGGCTGGATTTCTGGCTCGAACCCTTCTTTTGAGCTCATTCCACATGTACTCGATTAGATTAGGGTCGGGACTCCGCGCAGGCTACTTTAATGTTGGTATTCCCACTTCCGCCAGGTATTGCCCCACCGATGCTCGCATTGTCGTGCATTAGCACGAAGCTATTTCCAACCAACACAGCGTAAGGAAACGACATGTTCCCGCAAGATCTCCTCGATGCACCGGTAAGCAGTTAATCCACCGCTACGAGTCTCATCAGTCATGAAAACCAAATCGGTTTTCACATCTAGTGAGATGCGTTCCCACCCCATGACAGAACCTCCTCCGTAGGCGACCATTTTAATAATGCAGCACTGCACATACCTCTCTCTAGGGCTCATATAGACTTGCCTTCTTCCATCATTGTCATGTATGCACATTCGGGACTCGTTGGAGAATAAAAAGGAGCGCCATTGCATTAAGGTCCAGTCGACATGTTCTTGGGCAAATCCGAGTCGCGCCTGTCGATGGGCTGCTGTCAATTTGGGTCCGTTAGCTGGCCTCTTCAGAGTTAGGTTAGCTTCTTTAAGTTTTCTTTTGACTGTCCAATGACTGGCAGCCCGACCACGAACTTGTCGGAGTTCCTGCTGGACCTCAACATCGGTCCGAGGTACAGCTTCTTCTTCCTGATCCTAGTCTCCGTATAAAGGCACCAGTCTCTTTGTAACGTCTGTAGACTCTGGAGACTGCTCAGGTGCAGTTGCGTAGCGACTACACGTTGGCTATATCCTTCTTGCAATAGAGCAATGACTTGTGCCGTTTCTTCCGGGGTGGTATCCATTTTTCGATGACGTAATTAGTGAGCAGGTATAGCAGAGATTTGGACGGTTCAAGTTCTGATAAAGAAATGATAGGAAAATACAGTTGCATGTGTTTTCATAGGGATGAATAGCGCACAACGAGTACATTGCTGGGCGAGTAAAAACGGTTCTATTAGGTAATAAATGTTTTTGGTATTATTGGAAATAGTAGAAAATCATTATTCTAGTGATAATAAAAATAAATTCACTGTTTAAAAATTAAATTCAAAGATCGGTGTTAAATAAGGCAAAATCGTCGAGTGTCGCTCACCAGTGTATTTAGTTCAACTCTTGTCAATAGGTTGTCAGCAATACTTATATTATTTCTACGTCCTAACTCTAGCAAGTTAACTATTTTGGTAGTGTGGACATGATTCATTACTCATGTAAGATCAAAATAGAAATATTTTTCTATTTTGATCTGCAATTAAAGTATATTTTTAATAATAATACAAGTAAAATCATTAAAAGCAAGATACAACAATTTAATTTTGTACGTACTAACGTTCTTTTAAATATAGATGTTTCAATTTAAAACAGTACTGCTCGAATATGACCTAACTATGTTTGATGAGCGTGTTCTTTTGAAAATTTTGCCTCTGTATTAGAAACATTAGACCTAAGAAACTTAAATCCAGCCTTCGTTAAAATCCAACTGCTAAAACATGAAGTGAAACTGAGAACTGAAAAGAAATTGGTAACCTTGAAATTATTAAATGGAAGCAAAACAGATTCAATAAAATGTATGAGTACAAAACAATAACTTTATAACAAACAACTAACAACACTTTAAAAAGAAACGCTGCCATAAATCAACCCATAAAACTTGAGAACATTGTGGTCGACATAATAATGTAAAACAAGATTTTTATTATTATAAACGGATGACTACTGAAATCCTACTTTGAAACAGTTCAAACAAATGTTGCCCACAAAAATGAGGGTATCGCATTCTTAGAAACATACATAATATTGTTTTAAAAAATCCAGTAGTATTCAAATAGCTTTTCTTTAGGAACTATATTCTTGATGAAAAATACTTTTTTAACAGTTAATGGGAATTATTAGTTATAATAAAATTTAAACCTGACTGAGTTAATCGCCGTTGCCACATAAAACGGATAATTCAAGTGGTTATAAATCAGGCACTTTGAAAAGTATATTGTTTTTACTTAATTTGACGTTCAATAAAAATAAAATAAATATCAGTATAATCTGATCAATGAATTTTTGCAGTCATGTGATCAACGGGACGTCAAGAATATTCATATGATTCAATCGGCTGTCAATTCAGTGTCGGCGGTCTGAGGTTTAAATGACAATTTCAAAAGTGAAAATAGAATTTAAAATTTTTCAACCGGTTTGGTAATTAACGAAAATTATGGATATATTAAATGTGTATGATGTGTAAAACATTCTAGTTCTTACTTGTGAAGGACATTTACCTCTCTGCATAAATCCAGCGTCTAATATCACTTATTTTTGTTTTTCAGGTTGCTATTAGATTATTTCGTGAGTAAATTTACTTTAAGAAAAGTTTACTGTCAGTTATTTGAAGTTTGTGTAATGTTTGTAGTGAAATTACAATACACACTTAACACAACTCTATCAGATATACATATAAGGCATTATAAAAACTATAAAAAGTTGCAGCGTAGAACTCAGTAAATAAAATTTTAAAATAGAGAACTGGAATATAATACTTTTAAAAACAGCAAGATATTTCATGACGAGGGTATAAAGTATGAATAGGAGATATAAATTGCATAATCCAATTTTAATATCATTTATCAAATCAAATTAATAGATAGATAGATAAGTCTATATTTGTCCTGCAAAATTTACAATGAATGTTGCCCAAGGGGCTTGGAACGTGTCAATAAGTAATATTTAAATTATTAATTAAATAATGACAGTAATCGCTAGAGGTAGATTCTTCACTCTCGCTGTCATCATTTCCAACACGAATAATGATTTCTGGAATCTCTTCGATTATTACCTCACGACCATACCACTGTTGAATCAGGTTGTACGCTGGCATTCCCTACCTCTGGTGTATACTTTTTTAAGGTTCTATTCCACATCTGAAGTACTTGTTTATCTCCATATCCCTCTTCACCAATGTGCTTGTTATAAAATGTTTTTGCATTTGCCCAAATCAGCTCGATTGCATTAAATTGACAGCGATAAGGAGGTAATCTCAACACTATATTCCCATGCTCTTGAAAAATTTTCTTAAATTGATATTCCTTTGACTTTTTTTATAAACTTTTGCAATATCTAATAATTCCGTCTTAAACATCTGTTTGTTATGAGGTAAACTATTTTTCTGTAACTACTCGAGAATTTTTTCTTTTTTCCATGGCTGTTTTTCTACTTCAACGGAATGGTATGAAGCATTATCCAATATAATTAGAGATGGTTCTTCTAAATTAGGAATCAACTGGTTTCTCACCCATTTCGTAAACATTTCACTATTCATTTCTCCATGATAATCCAGTGACTTTGACTTGCTAGCAAATAGTAAATTGGTATTTTCCACAAAACCCCCACTGTGTCCAGCATGTAAAACACTAAACCTTTTACCATCAAATCCCCTAGGTTTACAAACACTTTTAATGTTGTCATCCTGCCATGATTTCCTTTGACTGCCTTTTGAAAAAATCCATGTTTCGCCTATGAAAACAAGCTGACGGGCAATGGGTGCATTTTTGTTTACCATATACTTTCTAAGAAAAGCTGCCCTTATTGAACAATTCTTGGTGTCTTCATTAATGCTCGTCTGTTGTCATCTTTCTTAAATTTGAAACCCAAATCCAGAAGTAATGTTCGAAGAGTTCCATAACTGACATTAATTATCTCTTTTTGTCGCAGTTCTTTACGTGAGTTGTTAATAGTGCATAGATCGGACTTTAGAACAAACAATTGTAAATTATAATATTAACTACTTGTTCATGGAAACATACATACATACAACTCTAAATAATTTCATGAATTAACAAACCAGCGATTAGCTTAATATATTGATAATATTAAATGTGTTATCAGTCAGACAAATCAAATTTGTGAAATTTATATATTTGGAAATCAGGCAGGACTTCATTTCGATAAATTTTGATACAGACGTATATGGTCTTAATACACTACACACCATAATTAATAAAAGCCATTTTGTGATTTTAACAAAATCTAACTTAAATAAGAACATACTTAATTATTATTAGTGGTGTTATGACCCATAACACTTAAATCTTGAATATCCTCAGTAAAAAAACTTTTTTGTAATCAACTTCTTGTTGTAAAATCGTTGAAAATCAGAGGTATATTCCCCTTTTTTAGTGTTCTGGATGGAACACTTATAAAATCACATCGGTGTTTGTCTCTCCGTCTGTCACACCCGATTTTCTCCGAAACTATTTGATGTAGAAAGTTGAAATTTGGCACTAACATAGGAATTGATGGTCTTATCAGCGCTGTGTAGTTTTGAAAGTAAACATTTTGACTTAAGGGGTTAGTTTTAGGGGGTGAAATTGGAAGTGAAAAAAAAAAATTTTACTGAGTCATCGAGTGGGGTGTCAAATGTAAGCTTGTAAAATCACGAGTTCAAAAATATATATAATGTCTTACATGCGCACATTTTCCTTCGTATTATTTTGAAAAAATCGCGAAAAATCGCTTTCCCCCCCTTTATCTCGAAGAGTATTGATTTAAAAATTTTGAAAAAATCTGGAATATTCTCCACGGGGTGCAGATTGAACGAAAATTATCACCTTTAATAATTTATCTGGTATATAAAAAAACAAAAATTTCAAGGTCATCAGTTTTCAGTAAAGATCGGAAACAAAACTTGTTGAAAATTCATTTGGGGTGTGTTTTGTGAAGTCACTGATCATTTTATACTTCCGTAACAAAAATTTTTATTTCAGAAGCAATCAACGTACCGAAAACTAATTGCGCAAGTTTAACTTGCACTTGACCGATTTTAAAATTGAGAAGGATATTTTTTCCTTTTTTTAGTGTTAAGCCAGTAAAATTAAACTTTAAGAGACTTAAGTTTTCTGCAAGGGGACTCTGAGAGAGTATGTATAAAAGCAGCTTAAAATATTATTGTTTTACAGGGCGCAGAAGATTTTCGATTTAAAATTGTATTGACAAAATTATTTTTGATAGCTATCAAGTAACTTAATATGCAAAATACAAATATTTGCTTTAACAACCTTTTAGAATATGAAATCTATAATTACTTCACTCTTAAATTGGGCTTATCGAAACTCATAATGCTAATTTTCGTTAATAATAATAATAAATGAAATAGCTACATTTCAATGTGATCTTAACCACATCACAATGGGTACTCTTGTCTATTTTAATATACTATATGTTAATTATTTTTAAAATAGGATTTTATGCAATATTTATAAATAAGGATTTTACCTCAAATTAAATTATTATTACTTGTGAATCGAAGGGGAAAACTTTGAGTCGCATTTTTTACTAGTAGATAAACTCGGAAGTCTCTCAAATACTTATGTGATATTTAATTTCAATTACTATCAACTACCATCCCTGGTATAATAGTCTTTATGGTAATCATTTAACATTAGCTTTGAATTATCAAAAATAAATATACTACCAATCTCAGAAATTATGCTAGTGTGTTTATAATGTTTAATATATATTTCTCTTCTTTTATTTTATAGGAGTACTGCAGTTCTTTTATTAATAATTTTATTTTTTTTTGAGGAAGCCAAATATGATAATATAAAAGTCAGTTGTCAAATTTGACAGTTTACAAAGCCAACCAGAATTTTTTTAAATAACACCCTGTACAGTACATGTGGGCATACTATTAAATAGCATCTTTAGTCCATTTACAAAAATATGCAATATTTGCCATTTATTGTTAGTCGTTACCGATATACAGGCCATTAAATTTATTGAACTGAATTTTAATTTTTAAGTAGTTCAATTTACTCTTTTTCTATTTAGGGTATCAAAAAAAAAATCTTTTGTCAATAAACCTAGTTTTTTATGGGGAAATCAAATATGATATCAATACACAGGGCTTTTAATTTATTTTTTGGATGGTTGTAGCTTCTACTTGATGGAAATTCATTATAAATATATAATAAAAGACTGTTTTTAGTCAATTTCCACTGGTTTATTTAAATTGTGATGACGCGTTTCTTAATTATAATACTACACCTAATTAAATTACATTGCTAGTATTGGAAAATCCAACAGATTTGGAGTTAAGAGAATAAATTCAATAATGGTGAATTGCTTAAATCTACCTGGTCGTTGAGTAAAGTACCTGTAGTCCTTAATCGTTTTATTTGCATTGTCTCTAAAAGGTTTAGTTTTAAACCTTTTTGTTGGGTGTGTAAAATTTTGAAATTCTTGTTAAATGTGTGATTTTCTGTTACAGAACACGAAAAAAGTTTCATCCATAGAAAATCTAATTCAACATATGCTAATCGTCAAAGAGTCGGAGACATTAGGTACTGGTAGTAAGATTGCCTTGAAAGATAGTCCTAACAACATATTATCAAAATTTCAAACAGCCGAAATTATTAAAAAGAATTCATATCTAACACTAACAACACCAACCAAGACTTAAGGACAATAAAAACAATTCAGAGTAAAGCAAAACAAAATGATGTAATCTTTACCAAAGCAGACAAAGGTAACACAGTAATAGCAATAGACAAAATCGACTATATTAATAAAACGTTAGATTTTTTCAAAACAGGAAAGTACGAAATTTTAAATAAAGATCCAACAAATATTTTTCAAAAAGAAATAAAACAACAAATTGAACAGGCTAAAAGTATCATTCACGATAAAGATAAAACTAAATTGATAAAAATGAATCTCAAATCCCACAACTTTATTCACTCATAAAACTACACAAACTTGACCACCCAATCAGACCAGTTGTTTCCTCCATGTCTGCTCCAGCATATAAGACGTCATCCTTTTTAATTGATTTAATCAAATATCATACCAAATTTGAACCTAAATATAGTATCAAAAACTCATACGAACTCGTGAATAAAGTTAGGAATATAACAATACCAGATAATTCTAAATTAGTCTCTTTCGATGTCGAAAACTTATTTCCAAGTGTTCCCCCAAACGAAACAATAATTTTAATAGAGAACCTATTAACAAAAAACAAAGTAAATGAAGTTATAAAAATGGACATAATTAATTTATTAAGAACTTGCCTAAGACAAAATTATTTTTCATTTAACAATACATTCTACAATAGTAAGGAAGGGTTAAATATGGGGAGTCCATTAAGTCCATTACTTGCCGAAATTTTCATGGACAGTATTGAAACAATGATATTTAACAACCATAATAACAATAGTAATAATTGTCTATACTGGTATCGATACGTAGACGATCTAATTGTATGCTTTACAGGTACGGACAGACAATTAACTCACTTTTTACAGTATATTAATTCTTTACATAGAAATATCAGTTTTACAATGGAAGAAGAAGTCGGAGGGAAAATTAATTTCCTAGACTTAACAATCAGTAAAGCCATGAAAAAACATGAATTTGCAATATATCACAAACCTTGTCATACAGATACCACAATCCACAATAGTTCTCACCACCCTAACCATCATAAACTTGCAGCTTATCATAGTTTTATACATAGACTAACTAATATCCCCTCATCAGAAGAAAATTTTACTAAAGAATTAAACTACATAAAACAAGTAGCCGTTAACAACGGTTATTCGGTTACTTTAATCAATAGTATCGTTAGGAAAAAACTTAGAACTTAGAAACAAGGCAATCTCAGAAATATACCCACGTTTTAAGGACAGAAATACCACTTTTAAATGCTTAACCTATTTGGCAAACCAACGGAAAAACTGGGGAAATTTTTAAATCAAAAAATATCAACATAGCTTATAAGACTAACAATACTATAGGGAAATATCTTAAAAACTACAAACCACAAATCAATAAAGACAATAAATCAGGAGTTTATCAATTAACATGTGGGTCTTGTCCTAAAACATACATCGGAGAAACTGGACGTACATTTAGACAAAGAATTACAGAACACGAAAAAAGTTTCATCCATAGAAAATCTAATTCAACATATGTTCATCATCTTTTAACAGAAAATCACACATTTAACAAGAATTTCAAAATTTTACACACCCAACAAAAAGGTTTAAAACTAAACCTTTTAGAGACAATGCAAATAAATCGATTAAGGACTACAGGTACATTACTCAACGACCAGGTAGATTTAAGCAATTCACCATTATTGAATTTATTCTCCAAACTCCAAATCTGTGTGGATTTTCCAATACTATCAATGTAATTTAATTAGATGTAATATTATAATTAAGAAATTATATAAAACTGTGAATATTAAACTTAACTTGACAGTGTAAAATGTAGATCTGAAGAAGCTGCATCGACAGCGAAACGCGTTATCACAATTTAAATAAACCAGTGGAAATTGACTAAAAACAGTCTTTTATTGTATATTTTAATTTATTGAACCAAATTTTAATTTTTAAGGGACTCCCCAATTTACCATTGTCCTATTCAGCATATCAAAAAATTTTGTTCACTCCCAAACTTTTTTTTTTGAGGAAGCCACCTATGATCACAAAACTTTGATCATTTTTCAAATTTGACAGTTATCAAAGTCAACTAATTTTTGAAAATGGCATCTTCCACATACGATTGGTAAGATTGTTAGTAAATGAATTTTTTGTTTTGCCAAATAGGAAGGTAGTAAATCAAGTAAGCCTCTTAATGGTTAAAATTGAGTTCAATAACTTGTATATCGGTAATGAATGAAAATAAATATTAAGTGTGATATATTTTTAGAAATGGGCTAAAAATGATATTTAATGTTGTGCTTAGATGCTTTGTAACTGTCAAACTTGACAAGTGACAAATTTTGTGTTATCAAATTTGGTTTACTTACAAAAAAATAAGTTTATTTTTAAATTAATTTGTTAGATGTCCAAAATAGGTAAAGAGTAAATTGAGTGAGCCTTTAAAACTTAAAATTCAGTACAATAACCTATATACCGGTAGTAACTGAAAATGATTATCAAGTGTTATATATTTTTGTAAACGAACTAAAAAATACTATTTAATGGTGGGCTTATATGTAGACGCCATTTAAAAAAAATTTAGTTGACTTTATAAACTATTGAATCTCACTAGTGACAAATTTGATGTTATTATATTTGGCTTCCACACAAAACACAAAGTTTATTGGTGAAATAATTTTCTTGATACCCCAAATAGGAAAGAGTAAATTGAGTTCGCCACTTAAAAATTCAGTGCAATAACTTCAGTGCCCTGTATATCGGTAACGACTGAAAATAAATATCAAGTGTCATATACATATTTTTTATAAACGGATTGCAATATGCTATTTAAGGGTATGTATATAGGACGCCATTTAATAAAATTCCAGTTGGCCAATCTGACTTGTCAAATTTGACAAGTGATATTATCATATCACTTTCTCATAAAAACCTAAGTTTAGTATTGAAAGAATTTTCTTGGCATATAAAATAGGAAAGTAGTGAATTCGGTGAGATACTTAAAAAAATGTCCCCCAAAAGACATATGTGTATGTGTGCATGTGTTAGAATTAAAGAGGTTAATCAAAATTGGTTGGAATGTTTAAAGAACAACGAAATAGATAAAAAAAAGTTCAGTAGTGAAGCCGATATAGGTCAGTTACAAAGCTCTTTGGGTAGAGTAGAATGTGGTTTAAAAACTTTAAAATTAAGTGGAATACACTTGCCTATACTTCAATTAAAAATTATGAATTTCTTACCTGAGCTTTTTCCATTGATTCCTGAAAATCAGCACTGTTTACATCTCTAGCTAATCCTGTACTGGCTATGACTACAATTAGCTGACTTACAGCTATACTGATTAGACTTAGAGCTAAGAAAGTTGTATGAGCTGCCTTTTGGGCTGCACTTTTAAATGGGCAGAAGCTTCTTGCAGCTGTCAGTATTCCGGAAATTCCGGTAATCATGGCTAGGATACCACCCCATATCCCACCTCCAAGCTGAAATAAAACAAAATGTTAATAAGGAAGAAGTAAAAAACATTTTTACATATATTTTAGGAAAACATTTTCTGTAAAGGCGAAAATTAAATATGCCATTAAATATTGTCAGGATGAATAAACTGGATTCACAAGGTACCGTGCCATACCAAATTTCTTATTTGCTTAAAGGTTTCATGCCAGCTGTCATTATCTTATCTTTAATTTTTTAAGTGAAGACTCTACATAAAATTTCCTTATTGATCTTTTTAAGTTGCATTCTTCTCCCGTGGTACCATCCTACCACTAATGAATTGAAACCGATATAAAGGCAAAGCAATAAACAGGATACATGGAAAATACAATGTCTCTTTGATTGTTTGAAACAAGTATGTAATTTTTGACGTAACATTTAGCTGTGACGTACTGACCCAAAACCCGAACTAATTTGAATTAAACATTTTTTTATAAAAGATTTTACGTAGGGAAGCCACATTCATAATTCTGACCCGATAGAAATATGGTGTGCCCTTGTGATCCTGGAGATTTTAAATCTTGAAGCAAGAGTTATTTGTATTCAAGTAGAGTAATTTAAAGTTGTAGTTATGGTAAATTGATAAAGAGTACAGAAAAAACTAATATATACCTAAGATTGCAAATTATGCCTAGATATAATAGCTTAATATCTCAAATTTATAAACTTTTGACTAAAATCAATATATTAAAAAATAAGTTAGACTCCTACAGTCATACGAGCAATCTGGTTTTAGATCCGGCTATAGCACATGCGACCACTTACAGACAATGAGAAATATCCTAGGGAAGAACAATGAATACAATTTCGAACTCTACATAGCCTTTCTTATGGGCCTAGCAAACGTGCTTCAGGGAAATGCCTAAAGCGCTACAAGAGCGATACGTGTGCGGAAAAAAAGATTCACGTTGGTCTTGAATCGCTGTAAATTGTACTCGGTCGGAAATACAGTCCTGGGTAAATTATTCGAAAGGAATGAGGTTCTCCATATAAAAGACTGCTTGAAAAGGGTTGTACGAGGAGTAACAAACTGAACCTCATAAAAGTAAGACAAAAATATTAACCTAACAACAACATAGTTATAAATTTAGAAGGAACAGCTCTCGAGATTGTTGAGAATTATATGTATCTGGGGCAAAAAATTACTACGACGAAAGACAGTGCCTCGGACGAAATTTCAAGGAGAATAAGGCTAGGATGGTGTGCATTTGGAAAACTAAGTTATATGTTCAATGATAAAGGAACTCCAAATAAGTTAAAAGCCGAAGTTTACTGTCAGTGCATCCTACCCGTGCTTACATATGGCGCTGAAACTTGGGACACTGAATAAAGCCGATATGTAAACTAGCTCGGAGCCAGAGAGCACACGAACGGCAGATGATTGGGATAAAACTTAAAGATAGAAAAAGAAACAAGTGGATACGCGAACAAATGCAAGTAAAAGATATTACCGAGCACGTAGCGGAAACAAAGTGGCAATGTGCTGGGCTTGTAGCACGCACGACCGATGATCGATGGATCAAACGAATAATAGAATGAAGACCACGAGAACAGAAAAGGAGCGCACGACGTCCCGAAACAAGATGGTGGGATGATGTTCAGAGGGTTGTGGCCATTGGATGTATGACAACAGCTGCAAATAGATTGAAATGGAAATTTAGCAGCATTGGATAGAACTATGCTTATAGTCATAAAGTGATAATATTTGTGGCAGCCCGTGGCATAGTACTTGATTGCGGTGCAGAAGGTCTCAGGTTTAAATTCCGGCAGGTCGTTATACTTATTTATTAATTTATTTAAGTATATTTGGCTTGGCCACGTGCATAGGTAGTAAATGTTTGCAGAAATGCAAGAACGTCCATGGCAGCACTACCGCGTTGTCTAACGTGTGGTGAAATACAAAAATGTACGTTTTAGCTCTTGGACAGCGTTAACGAGTATTACGATATCCTCGGGATACGAAAAATGGAGGTGAACAAAAAAAAAATATATCAACATAATTTAGTGAAAAATAAATACTTGATATCTTGTGTATAGCCTGTAAAAATAATTCTCCTTCTCGAAGTGCCATATATACCCCATACGGACGTAGGCGACCCTCTCGCCTTTATCTGTAATGGGTGCATTTTTAAGTGTTCCACAGACAAAGGGGACCTACAGTTTAATACTGGTTCCGAACGGCAAAAGTGAGAGGGCTTTACTAGACATGATATTACGAGTGGTTTACCATTACCTTTTCTTGAGAGGCGACCGTCACGTTGTAATATAATATTTTATTAACTATATTTTCTTTTCTTTTTTTATTTTATTTCCCAAGCCGAAAATCGAACTCGGTTCGCCGGCGTAGAAGACAGACACATTAACCTCTACGCTACGACCACCTCTTAGTTAGAATTACAAAATGCATTTTTATATACAGAGTGCATAACATATCTCTAATTAAAAATAAATAATTAATTTTAGCAAATATACGAGTATATAACAGTTAAATTATAAAAATATTCCGTTTGTTCTTTGAAATTATTAAAAAATTTAAAACTTTGGTAATGTGCTATGTTTCGAATCGTTATTAATATTATTATTGAAAAATAATGGTTGAACTAAAGATAGAAGGAGGAATAAGTTATAGTAAGAGCGTTAAAACTTTTTATTACCTAGTAGTAGCAGATCCTGTACGAAAGAGAGGTGATCACAAGCCATTTATAAATTGCTATTTATGTTTTTCATTCTGACCTATCACGAATTTGTTGGAATTATTATTTGCATACGGGTAGAAACTGATAATGCCCGTACACACTAATACATATATCCCGTGGGGGTGCCGAATATAATACAACCCCGGTACGTTTTACCTGTCGTAGAAGGCAATAAACTAGATGGTAGATGATAAGATCCTATGAGCCGCCGTGTGATACCATTGGATCGGTTTAGGTTGCGTGAAATTGCTGTTACGAACTACCGTTTCGTAGTTGGACTGATGTTCCAGAGTTCGCTGTGGAAAAAGAATAGCTTGATGAAGCTCTCAGGAAAAAAAAATCGGAAATAAAATAGCCTTCAGTTCGGATCTGCGGATGGGAGCTGGTTCGGGGATGTCAACATACGAAGATCGAAATCTTAAAGTAGAGTTTTGCAATGCTATATGCTAGGTTTAAACTTGAACATAAATTCATTGCACTAACAGCTGTAATTAAATAAACCACATATACTGGCTCTCTGCGAAACTAACGTTGTTTACAGTCAACTTTCTCTTTCTTAGGTACGACTTGTATTCCTAGTTTACGCGTAACTGTCATTCTAATATTTATTTCGTGTAGAAAGTGTTTTTGTTCTCTATTTTGACAGTGTTTTTATCCCCTACTGTAGTAGTTATGACGAAGAAAATACATTTTGAATCTTTATACATTATGTCGTTATATTAATAATGAAATTATAATAAAAGTTAGATAGTTTTCTTAACTTAAAATATAGTGATAAATTTTGCATTTATTTTTCACAGTGAAGTGTTTTTTTTTTTTAATATTGAATGTAGTTTGACAAATCTAGATGCTTTTTAAATTCAAAAAAGTAAAATTATGAAATATAAAATATGAAACTTTTGATTTTAAGGTATTATAACATTACAAGAGTCCAAGTTATTATCAAAATCAGAATTAATTACTTCTGTGGGGTATATTCGTTACATTCATCGACGTACATGCTGAAAAACCATAAAATTTTATAGTTATTTTTTTCGTCAGTTATGAGAAATGAGAAATATCCTAGGGAAGAGCAATGAATACAATTTCGAACTCTACATGGCCTTTTTCATGAACCTAAAACACGTGCTGCAGGGAAATCACGAAAGCGCTACAGGAGTGATCCGCATGCGAAAAAAGCGATTCATGTTGGTCTTGAATCGTTGTAAATTGTACTCGGTCGGAAACACAGTCCTGGGCAAATTATTTCAAAGGAATGAGGTTCTCCATATAAAAGACTGCTTGAAAAAGGTTTTACGAGGAGTAACAGGCTGAACTTCATACGGATGCGAAATATCAGCGCGACGTGTATTTCTAGCATGCACTGCTCTCGGAGGAATTAAGTGGGCTACATTCATCGAACACTTTCAGAGTCCAGTCTTCAATGTTCCAACGAATCAAGGTTGCTGGCCAGTTCCGAGTCTCCAATCAGGCGAACAGCTCTCTTCTGAATAGAATTTTACAAATGTAGTGTATGTTTGGGAGTAGAGCGTCAAATATGGGAGCAATATTCCATCGTTGGTCAAATTTGAGCTTTGTACAGAATTAACAGTTGTTGTGGAGTCTAAAGCTTTCTAGTTTGAAATAATATTCTCAGCTATTGAGAAGCTCTCTTTGCCATGGTTGCAACATGTTCATGCCAAGATATATTTGCTCCCAAATTAACGCCCAGCAAATTGAGTGACGATGCTAGAGGAATGAAGTGCCCCGACATAACTATGCGGGGTTCAGCAACGTTAACTTTTTTAGAAAAAACTACCGTCTGGGTTTTTCGAGCGTTAAATTTTACTTGGTTACTGTCACCCAAGATATAATTTTTTCCAAATCTTTGTTAACTTGAACGATCTCCTGTTGTCTGCGGATATTTTCATGAGTAGCCGATGTTCGAGCGTTCAAAGTGAATAATGAGGTAAGTGTATTGTCATCTGCAGAGCTGAAGATTGGATTTCTGGCTTTTTTAGCAGATAATTAATATAAATGAGAAAGATAGTAGGAGAAAGTATGGAGCCCTGGGGTACACCGGCGCTGGTATTGAAGGTGTTGTAAAGAAACTCATCGATTGCCACTTGTAAAGAACGATCTTTGAGGAAACTTGAGAGCTATAAACGGAACTTTTCAAACATACCAGAAGAGCTTAGCCAACAATCAAATTGTGTCAAACTCGGCCGAATACCTTGAATTTATCAAGAGCAACAACTCGAGATTCTCCACAGTGTTCAATTGCGTTGTGCCAAACATGTGTTACATAAGTTAGAAGATCTCCTGCTGATCTATGTTTACGAAAGCCATATTGATGGTCGCTAATAATATTGAATCCTTCAACATATTTTAGAGGATGCTAATTGATAGTTTTTTCCATGACTTTTGATATTATTGAAAGGAGTACGACTGGTCGCTAGTTGTTTGGCAAGGTCTTCTTGCCTTTTTTGGGAATCGGCTGAACTGTGGCTCATTTTCACCAGGAAGGAAATATTCCCTTTCTGTAGGATAGGTTGAAAAGTCTACAAGGTATTCCGTCAGCGCCAAAAGCTTTTTTGGTGTTTATCTTCATTAAAATACGTTTTATGATACGCTGTTTGAAAACAATATCGGGCATCCTTGACTGCACTATGGGAATAGTAGGTGGTGTTTTTCCTTGGAAATCAACAGTGGAATGTGAAGCAAAGGGTTCAGCCCATAAGTTCGCTTTCTCAACAGTTGTTGTTGCAATAGAATTATCTGGCCGTGTGGGTGGTGGTATTGATGATTTGATGAAATTTGGACTTAGCGACTGACCAAAAGTATCTGGATTTGTTGAGGCAAGCAAGAAGTTTGTTTCTAATTCATTCATTGTGTGCCACCGTCGATAATTTCTTTGTATCTGTTCCGGTTACGAACAAAGATGTTACGATTTATGACGTTAGAATTTTCACACCATTGTTGGCGAAAATACAAAGAACCAAGAGCTTCTTTGTATTTTCGGTTCAAACAAGGCCGTTGGAAGGGCATTTTTTCGTTAAAGGGTTGTGAGTTTCCCTACTAGCCAAGATAAAATCTGAAACCTCCTTATCGCAGCCAGATGGGTTGTCGGATCGAAAACAAACGTCTAACCGAGGGAAAGTTCGAAAATATTCCATGAGTTCTTCCCATTTAGCAGATTTGCAATGCCAAATCTTGCGCGGTTTAGGCTGATTAGGATTGGTAGGATACTCGATGTCGAAAGCAGTTTGTGGTCGGAAGAACCTAGCGGTCAATTTACGGTGATAGTGTAAATTGTGGATTTGTGTTAAAAACAGATGAAGAAGACTGGCGAACTCTCCGTCTCGATCATGGGTCCATGTTGGCTTGTGAATAAGCTAAGTTAAGTTAAGCTACGTTAGGAATGATGCCATTTGTTATTATTTTGTTGCAATTTTCCTCGATAAAAAGATTTACCGGACTCAATATATTAAACGACTTTTATAACATGCTGTATACATATAATTTTCTGTTTTTTTGGAACTACATTATACAGAAAATTATTTAGATTTGTATTCATAAGTAAGTAAACAATTTATCATGTACATGATATACATACATACATATATCATTTACACCTTAAAATGTTTGAACTAATGTAAATAATTTTGCACAACAAAATTCTGTTTAAAGACTACTCAACGTAAAAGAAATTAAATGCCAAGGTGGAAAATACTTATAATTATTAAACCAACAAGTCAATAATAGAGAGGATATAATCTTCATAATAATATACAAGATATTCATAAACATGATTAATAAGAAAAAAGGTACAGGGTCGAAAATAATTCGTTTTTTGAGTTACGGGTTGTATAGAGTATTCTTCTAAATATAGTTGAACGACGTTAAATAGTGAAAATGTAAGGAACCAAAGAGTTAGAAAATGAGTATAGGAAGCTTCTAGTTAAGAAAAAAATTTCAATAGAATATCAGCAAACAGTTCTTGAGTCCTAGAAATACGCCACGGAGTACACTGCTTTCTATTACAGATACTCTAAAACGTTTTGAATTAACTTAATTTAAATAATACGAAATAAATAAGAAAAACCGAAAATATGCTAAAACTGATACGCTATATCTTAGAAAATAAGCATTTCCGAATCTATGATTATATGAATATTATCTTCTCCTTAAGTGTTAGCATCTCTTCGTATGTATGTGCAGTAAATTGTATTGCTATTATTCTGTAAAACTTTATATTTGTGACTCCCGAACTCTTTCATTTTAGCCAAGGTATATAAATATATATATGTTAGCTGTCAGCATTTTCTGTATGGAAAAACCCCCGTTCCGGGCCTGGTTGAAAAGTATTAGAATAGGCCGAACGATGCAATATGAGAAGGAGGATATTAATTATTGATAATTGTTTTCAGGTAGACTGGCTTATTTATATTAAGTAGATTAAATTATATTTAAGTTACTGTGATTGACATGTCTGAAATTCCCAAACCATTAACTTTATTTTATATGACAGATATGGCCATATCTTACTAAAGTGTTTTATGTAATCGTAATAGTAAGAGAGATATCTTGGTACGCACTATGAATATATATATATATATATATATATATATATATATATATATATATATATATTATACTATACTATATTACAAATTGAATATAAATCTAATATACTTTTAAGGTTCGTTAAGCAATTTTATAGCAGGAATATTACTGTTTTAATATTATTACTATTATTTTTTATTACAAAATATATCAGTTTTTTAAATTGCTGTGTCATTTTTTTTGATAGGCAGTTTTAAGATAATCCATTATATAAAAACAAAGATATTAAAGAACTAATTCCACAAACCTGTCCTTAAGACATGTATCATCACGTTTTAGTATTCTAGGAGTCATTTTACAGAGATAAATAAGGACAAGGTAAGTTCAACCAGCGAACAAGCCCGTTATATATTAAAAATAAATTTAGTATCATATACACAATAATTGATGTGATTTAGCAATTTTAAAAGAATTTGCTTATTTACACACAAGATATGCTTTAGTACTATAATTCCCAAAATATTTTTTTTTCAGTTTTATCGCGATCACTTTTGTAGTGATAAATTAAGAATATCGAGGGGTGGGGAAAAATCTTTCCTTATAATTTACGTTATAACTTCAGATCGGTTAATAAAATACAGTTTTGATTTATTGAAATGTCACCAAGTTATTTATCGAATTGTATTCTAATTTTTAGATGACCAAATTAAATACGGAAAATAATATTTTATTCTTTATATTATTTGACCTTTTCATTGAATTTGATGCATATGTAGTTTAAGTGTTATATGAAAGAAGAATATTGTATGAAAATACCCTACCCCTAATGAAGTTCTAGATGTAAAATTGTTCCCTGTTCGGATCACCAGATGAGGGCTTCTTCGCGAGCGTTATCGCGGACATTGAAATGTTTTCAGCAGATTTTTGTAACCTAGGAAGTTTGAACTCGAACTTCATTTTGTGCATTAACATCTGCATTGAAATAAACCTCATATACCAATTTTTTGTGAAAGCAACATCAGTCCATCGTCTAACATAACTTTCTACATCTGGATACGATTTTTAGTGTTTCGTACGGAACACTTATAAGATCACTTCGGTGTCTGTCTGTCTGTCTGTCTGTTACACCCGATTTTCTCCGAAACTATTTGTTATAAAAACTTGAAATTTGGTAATAATATAGGCATTGATGGCCTCATCAGAGCCATGTCGTTTTGAAAGTTAAATTTTGACTTAAGGGTTAATTTTGGGGGTGAAATCGAAAGTGAAAAAAAAAAATTTTTTACTAGGTCATCGAGTGTGGTGTCAAATGAAAGGTTGTGAAAACACGAGTAAAAAATGTATATATAATGTAATACTTGCGCACACTTTTTTTGTATTATTTTCAAAAAATCCCGAAAAAATCGCTGTCCCGCGCCTTATCTCGAAAAGTACTTACCAAAAAATTTTGAAAAAATCCAGGAATATTCTCCACGGGGGGGTAGATTGAACGAAAATTATCACGAGTGCATTACCTTTAATAATTTATCTGGTATATAAAAAAAAACAAAAATTTCAAGGTCATCAGATTTCAGTAAAGATTGGAAACAAACTTTGTTGAAAACTCATTTGGGGTGTGTTTTTGTGAAGTCACTGATCATTTTATACCACCGTAACATAAATTTTGACTTAAGGGGTTCGTTTTGAGGGGTGAAATCGGAAGTGAAAAAAAAATTTTTTTACTAGGTCATCGAGTGTGGTTTCAAATGAAAGCTTGTGAAAACACGAGTAAAAAATATATATATAATGTAATACTTGCGCACACTTTTCTTCGTATTACTTTTAAAAAATAGCGAAAAATCGCTGTCCCCTACCTTATCTCGAAAAGTACTGATCAAAAAATTTTGAAAGAATTCTGGAATATTCTCCACGGGGTATAGATTGAACGAAAATTATCACGAGTGCATTACCTTTAATAATTTATTTGGTATATAAAAAAAAAACAAAATTTCAAGGTCACCAGTTTTCAGTAAAAATTGGAAACAAACTTTGTTAAAAAGTCATTTGGGGTGTGTTTTGTGAAGTCACTGATCATTTTATACCATCCTAACAAAAATTTTTATTATAAAAACAATCAACGTACGGAACACTAATTGTGCAAGTTCAACTTGCACTTGACCGGTTTTTATTTTCAGCTTTGACGTATCTTTGTAGTCGGCGAACTTTCTCGTTATAAGAAGCCTTTCGAATTAATATTAGTTTCGAACTTTCCCTTAAATAAGCGTTTTTTTAGTCCTGACGACCTAAGCAGATTTCTGATATTATTATAGCTGGCACAAAAGCGCACCTCCCTGTTCGAAGAATTGCCCTTATAATGGCAAGTCTTCGTTTGATTGAAGATGTAAAGAAGGTATCGGTTCCAAATATCTGGACTACTGACAATAGTGTGAAACAGTAACATTTTTGTTAGTGCTCATTGCAAACAAAAAATCGTAGAAACTAAGGTGACATATAATCAAAGAATTTAAAACAAACTTCTTGCTTGTTCCAATATTCAAGATCTTTTTAGTTAGTTGCTAAGACAGTTAGTCCCGACTTCACTAAAATAACTATATCATCCCTTATATGGTAAGACAGATCTAATCTAATAACATATGTTAAAGAAATCAACGAGTTAGCTGAACTAGCTCCTTTAGATCTTATTGATATTTTTCAAGGAACAACAAGTTCCACCGTTCTTAATATGCAGTTAAATATGCCTGATATTGTTTCCTCATAGCGTGTTATAAAACGCATCTTAATTAAGCTAGACATCAAAAAAACTTCTGGAGATGATACCTAAAAAAGATATAAGGACCATACCAAATCAACATCGACCAAATTAATTACTTTCAGTAATGTCAAAGATTATGGAAAAAGGCTATCCATATTCAACATTGACATGCAATCTATGAAAGGGTTCAAGCAGCTACCAATATCGCTTCGTAAGAAAAGATCAACAGGAGATCTAGTCTATGATATCCATCTTTGGAACAACATAAATGAATATTGAGGGGTTGCGCTTGATACATCTCCTGTATTTCGTATTTGGCATGGCGGAGGTTTCTAGGAAAAGATCTGTCTGAAAAGCTCTGATTTTTTTTGAAGCATCCAGAACAGATAACTTGAGTATTTTCTATGAATAATTGAATGTAAAATGTTCTATCGATGTAGTTCGCTTGATTTTTGAAAAGTGTCGCATACACGTATATATATATATATATATATATATATATATATATATATATATATATATATATATATATATAAATAATAAATATTTTGGTCTAGCAGCTACTTAAAACACATTTTTTTTTTTGCAAAATTCAATTTTATTTATCAATATAGTCTCCTTCAAGAGCGATGTAATCAGTCCAACGCTTTTCTAACATTTCTATAGCTTTCTTGTAGAAGGATTTGCCTTCAAAATAAGCCTCAGTTTTGGCGATAACTTCTTCATTGGAGCCAAATCTCTTTCCGGCTAGCATTTTTTTTGAGGTCTGCGAATAGATAATAGTCACTGGGGGCTAAATCTGGAGAATACGGTGGATGAGGAAGTAATTCGAACTTCAATTCATGCAATTTTGCCATCGTAATCATTTATAGGTGCATTATCTTGATGAAAGAGCTCCTTTTTTTTGTTCAATTGGGGTAGTTTCTTTGCGATTTTGGCCTTCAAAGGCACCAATAACTTTATATAATATTTGCTATTGATGGTTTTTCCCTTCTCAGCATAGTCGGTGAAAATTATTCCATGCGCATCCCAAAATACAGAGGCCAAGACCTTCCCAGCCAACTGTTGTGTCTTAGGTGGCTTCGGGCGGTTTTCACCGGCTGCTGTCCACTCAGCTAAGTACCGATTTGATTTCGGTGTAAAGTGGGGGATACATGTTTCATCCATTGTCACATATCGCATGAAAAAATCCTTTTTATTGCGCTTAAACAGTTCCAAACAGCGCTCAGAATCATCAACATGTTGTTTTTGGTCTACTGTGAGCCAACGCGGTACCCAGTTCGAATAGAGCTCTCTCATGCCCAAATGTTCATGCAAAATGTGACCAACACGTTCTTTTGATATCCTTAGGGTGCCAGCTATCTCACGCAATTTCACTTTACGGTCATTCAAAACAATTTTGTGGATTTTTTTATGTTTTCCGGTGTAACCACCTCATTTGGGCGTCCAGAGAGTTCAGCATCATTTGTATTTGTACGACTGCGTTTAAATTCAGCATCCAGTAAATGATGAGTAATTTTTCAGGGACAGAGTCCCCGTAACACTTATCAAGCCATTGTTTTGCTTGAACGATATTTTTTCCCATCAAAAAACAGTGTTTAAACAACACACGAAATTTGATTTTTTCCATTGGTTCGAAAATATCAAAAGTAGCGTCACTAAAACAACTGTAACTTGTAAACTAATCATCAAAATCTTGACACGTATCGTTTGAAGGTTGGTACTTCCCAAAAATCATATGGTTTTTTTGAGAAGGGCGACATCTATGTGTCAGACAACTTTTCAGCCTGCGTGTTGTATGTATAAATATATATATATATATATATATATATATATATATATATATATATAAATATATATCATATATATATATCATATATATATATATATATATATATATATATATATATATATATATATATATTATATATATATATATATATATATATATATATATATATATATATATATATATATATATATATATATATATATATATATATATATATATATATATATATATATATATATATATATATATATATATATATATATATATATATATATATATATATATATATATATATATATATATATATATATATATAATATATATATATATATATATATATATATATATATATATATATATATATATATATATATATATATATATATATATATATATATATATATATATATATGTATATATATATTTATATATATATATATATATATATATATATATATATATATATATATATATATATATATATATTAGGGCGGTATAGGTAATTTTCAGAAAGTGGAAATTGTGCCGCCCCCACCCCCTAATTCTGTTCCAATCAACAAAATAACAGGCTGTGCAAGACTTCAGCTCAATCGGACAACTGCTAGGCGACCTTCGAACGTCTTTAAGTTGGAACATAATATACCCAACGATTAATTCCGTTCAAAAGCGGTACACTCTGTCCTATCTCGACCATTTTGAGTTTTCTTCTTCGGGAAATTTGTGCGGACATATCCAGGCAACCCCAGCAATTGTTTAAAAACATTTTGAATAAAATTTCCCAAAAGTTAATTCGAAAAATTCTTGAAATAACATGAAAGACTTAAAAAATAATAGATTTTTTTAATAAGGCACACCCCTTCTATAAGATAAACACATTTTTATTTATAATAATAATTTCTATAGAATCAAAACATATTGTGAACAAACAAACATTGAACATTATTTTTTCCTAAGAGAGGATTTATTAGGAGCAGGGTTTTTTTACGGTGTGCAGCAACGCTCTGTAAAACAAATTGTTTCTCAGTATCATCTTTTGTGAGAATGTTATTGTAATCTTGAATGAGTTCGACACCTATTTCTGCAACGTTATTCACGATTCCACTTTTAAAACCAGGATCATCCTTTCATGTTTTATCGAGGAAATCGGTGCAAATAAAAAAATCTCGTTCAGAAAGTTTTTGTACCATGGGTTACAAAAGACGAAAACTCGATGTTCGTAAAGAAAGAAAAACCATTTTGATGCAGAAAGAACTTCTTCAGTTGATTTTTGTCTTCTTTATCTTTGTTTGCTTCCAGTATAACTTGAGCCATTTTTGCCTTAACCGCTGTAGATTGTCTTCAAATAAGGATAGAGCCACAGTTTCGGGAACTAAGTATCGGAGATTGTTAGCAAAATTTTTGCAGCAGCCTTACCGATGTCTGGATCGATATCCCGATAATTTATCACTTGATGCATGAATAGAAAATCATGATAAGATGCTTTAATTGCTTCTGATGACAGAAACCAAGCTCGAACGTATACTCGAGCAAGAAAAATACATATTCTTCTTATTCTCTCTATGAGATAACTGAAATTGATCTTGAAACAGGTACATATATCTTAAATGCATAAATTGCCTTTGACACCTACCTAGCATGACTTACAGCTCCTGGTATATGAAACGATATCCCTTTCTTCGGAACAACGCCAAGAAAGACCATCGTTAACTCTAACAATTCTCGGAAATCATCGCGCTGCTGTTTCTGCGTAGAACAGTGGTGTTCAAGAACTCCAAGAATTGTAGAGCGGACATTATCAGGCACTTCATTGCCACCAATTTTGTAAACGTGCTTGTCGATTTTCATCCATATTTCTCAAAATCTTTTGGGAAACTCCATTTCGGAACCACACACCAGTGAGTCGAAATACCTCCTCAAAACTAACTCAAAAATGTGATGATGGAGAGGGAGGTACACCAGGTCACGATCGAACAATTTTTCTAGATTTGTACAGGCACCATTTACTCGACCTGTGTTGTTTGCTGTCGGACCACAGCAAAGGGCCTGAATTTTTTGGTTATACCCCACTTCTCAACTGCTTGGTAAACAGTCATTGCTTGGTCGCTCTTCTGAAGATGTTCGGATTTCAGGGACTCCCAACAATTGCTCCTTGCCTTGAAAAGTTACAATTATTGCCAGACTATCAATCTCTTCAACACATATAAGTCCTGGGAGCAGCTTTCCATACCAGTGCAACACTAATTCCTGGCAGTCGTGAATTTCTGTGTATCTCGCTTCTCTAAATTTTTTTCTAAACAAGTTCTAAGCTAAAGAAGTTTGATGCCATTTTACAAGTTTACCTCCCAAAAGTCACTTTACAACATTTGCCAAACGTTTAGTGATTTTTCATATTAACAATAGCAATTCACATGCTATAGGAAAAAAAATGACATGTTAATTAAATTAATAAAAACTCGGATTAATTTCCATTACTAGTGTTTGCAAGTGATTACAAATTAAAAAAAAACTGTAAAAAAATGTTTATTTGAAAAAATGACGTTTCGGGCGGCTATTTCAAAACTTCATTGGCGTGTCACCTCGCAGTTGTTCGGTTGAGCTAAAATTTTGCACAGATCGTTTTTTGTTGATTGGAACAAGATGGGGGGTGGGAGCTAAACTTTTAGAAAGCTTAAGGGCCACCGTAATATACATAATATATATATATATATATATATATATATATATATATATATATATATATATCCCTTTTGGGAACTTCCAAAGTGTCGATTTTTCGTTTCGTCGTGGTTGATTTAGCAATGCGCTATATATATATATATATATATATATATATATATATATATATATATATATATATATATATATATATATATATACAGCCTTGGCCAAAAGTATTAGGCACCCCTAAAAACTAATTGTTTTAACAAACAATAGACAATCTCTTTTACAGGTCCATAAAACACCTGGCCCACAAAATTGCGATAATGAGGTTTTTGGAAAAATAATTTTAATGTTATATCAGTCTCTTTTTACTACTTGTAGTGTCAAGAAACTTCCGTGCGTGTTTTATCTGTGAACTGGACATTCTTATATTTGAGAAATGCCTAAGAAAAGTGAGCTTGGTATCGAAAAACGAATTAAATTCAAACCTTACATGAACAAGGCAAGTCCCAAGTAGAAATAGCCAAGTTAGTGAAATGTTCTCGGTACGCAGTGTAATGTGCTATTAAAAGGTTTGTGGAGACTGGCTCCCATGCCAACAAAATGAGAACGGGCAGAAAACGTAAGACTAATGAGCGACAGGACAGAAAACTCATCCGCGAGTCTATTAAAAATCGAAAAAAAACATGATCTGTGCTCGCTGCAACCCTGTCGGAAGAGATTTGGATGCCGATTAGAAGACTGACAGAAGCTGGATTAAGAGGGTGCAAAGTTAGAAAGAAGCCTTGGCTTTCAGAGACCAATAGGAAGAACCGCTTAGAGTGGGCTCTGAAGCGCCAACATTTTAGCGAAAAGGATTGGTTTAATGTTGTATGGTCCGACGAATCCAACTTTGAGGTAAGTTTTGATTTATTTTAACAAATAACTACATACAATTACTCTTGATTTAATCCGTTTTATTCAAAATAATAACTAATTTTTTAAATGAGTATTTTTTCTATATATATATATATATATATATATATATATATATATATATATATATATATATATATATATATATATATATATATAGTCAGCCCAAAAAGTCTGCATACACCACCTGCTTTCTATACTATTTTTCTCCTACTCGTATGTTTAACTAATTAATTGGAACCATGAGAACATGTTTAAATTAATATTTGAAATTTAACCAACGAGGATTAATATTAGAAACATCTACGGAACATTTTATTTAGAAGTTACATCATTGTTATAAAAATGTAAACAAAATTAAGGTAAAAAAACTCTCACAATTACCAATAATAATTTGACGGAGTTTAACGGAAAATAACAATTCGTTTAACTTTATATTTAGTGGGACCGCCGTTGTCCTTGATAATCTCCTGTAACCTTTTTGTCATGCTTACAACCAGCTTTCTAGTAACTTCTGCTGGCATGTTCTCCCATTCGTTCAATATTCTGTTTTTTAATTCTTCTTTATTTGAAACATTAAGTTTGCGAACGCGCCGTTTAACTTCCTCCCATAAATGATGATGGGGTTAACATCGGGTGATTGCGAAGGGGTATGAAGTTGCTGTCGCACATTATGGATCATCCATTCTCTCACCAAGTTTGCGGTATGTTTCGGATCATTGTCCTGTTGGAAAATTTATCTTTTTTCCAGTACTAATTTTTGGACACTTTCTCTTAAATTGTCTCTCAAAATGTTCAGATAAACATGCTGATGGTATCATTAATAAAATGTAAATTTCCAACCCCTCCAGCGGACATGCATCCCCAAACCAGTACACTGCCACCCCCTTGTCTCACCGTGGAACAAAATTAAAATCGAACGCGGTATTCTTCTTTCTCCAAACTTTAGTTTTGCCATTAGACCCAAAAAGATTAATTCTAGTTTGATCACTAAAGATTACGGATTCCCAAAATTCAGGTTTAGTAATGTATTCTCTAGCAAAGCTTCCTAGCTGCACACCTCTTATAGCCTGTCCTGTGTAAACAATTCTCACTGCTTGTAAACAGACATTTTTCGAAAATAGTTCCCGTACTTCTTCTTTTAATTTGGGTGCACTTTTCTTGGGATCCATAATTATTTATCTAACAATATTGGCCTCTTCACGTGAAGTCAGTTTCTTGGGACGACCGGAGCGTGGTAGAATTTTATAGGAACCTGTTGATTTATACTGGTTTAAAATGTACTGAACAGTAGCATGCCACTTTTAACAATTTTTCCTATATTTCTGTACGATTTTCCATTTTTCCACGAATCAATTATGTTCTTTCGAACTTGAAATGGAATTTCACAATTTGTCTCGCTCATTTTTAATACTACTTTAAAAACCCACTGCAAAATTACTAGCAACAAGTGATAGATTATAAGGTATGGTCGAAAATTATTCATTTGTTTTCAGTTTAGCGAGCAGCAGATAGCTTGATAAAATGCGGCTGATTATAACTTGTTTTTTTCAATGCAGTTGTCGAGTGTATGGAGACTTTTTTGACATTAATTTTGTTTATATTTTTATAACAATGATGTAACTTCTAAATAAAATGTTCTGTAGTTGTTTTTAATACTAATCCTCGTTGGTTCAGTTTCAAATATTAATTTAAACATGTTTTCTCATAGTTCCAATTAATTAGTTAAACATAACAGACAAATATTATAGAAAGCAGGTGGTGTATGGAGACTTTTTGGACTGATTGTATGTATATATATATATATATATATATATATATATATATATATATATATATATATATATATATATATATATACATATATATATATATATATATATATATATATATATATATATATATATATATATATATATATATATATATATATATGTATATATATATATGTATATATATATATATATATATATATATATATATATATATATATATATATATATATATAAATATATATATATATATATATATAATACATTAAAATTCCGGGCTTCAATCCGTTCGTCTAACAATGAATTTTCACGGCGTTTCGCCAAAATCTCATTTGGTATTTTCAAGTTCTCTTGTCGCTGCTGCTACTCGATACTGTGATCTTGCTGCTGCTGCCGTTCAAAGCTAACATCGCCTTTTTTTGGTTTCGGCTGAACTGTAGCGCATTTCTAACAGGAAGAAAATATTCCCTTTTTATATGACAGATTGGAAAGTCTACAGAAAACTAGTTAGTTCGCTTGCGCATTTTGTGAATACTATGGCAGGTGTTTTATCAAAGCTGGAAGGTTTTTGGTATCTAGCTTCATTAAAATACGTTTTATGATATGCTGTCTGAAGATAATATGGGGCATCCTTGCCTGGACTATGGGAATAGTTGGTGGTGCTTTTTTTTGAAAATCGACAGTTGGTTTTCTCAACAGGTGCAATAGTATTACCTGGCTATGTGAGTGGTGGTATAGTGGATTTGGTAAAATTTTTACTGATGGCCTTAGTGACTGATCAAAAGAATCTGGAATTGTTAGGGTAAACAAGAAGTTTGTTTTTATAATGATTCATTGATTGTGTGCCTTCTTGGTTTCGTCGAGAATTTCTTTGTATCTGGTCTAGGCACCAAAAAAGAAGGTCGAAATAATCTAACGGCGGATTTACGGTGACAGTGTAAGTTAGATTGGTGGTAAAAAACGGATCAAGAAGACTGGCAAACTCTCCGTTTCGTTAAGGGAACCGTGTTGGTTAATCGATAAGCTGATTAAAACCCGAACTGATTGAGAATGATTTAACTTCACGACCCTGTGGGTCGGTCTTATTTGAATACTTAGGCAAGTTATGGACATTAAAGTCGCCCAGAATCGATGGAGTCTGCAAGAGAAGCGAAAAGTATTCTAAGCTTAGTATCACTTGGTGGTCGATAGAGGCAGCAGATAAACCTTGTGTGTCGTTATTTTTAACCACATGACATCAAAGTTTTGGGGCTCCAGGGCCTCCTCCCGTTAACAAGAGAGATCGCTTCGGACGAAAATACGCTTA
The DNA here is from genome assembly GCA_019049505.1 of Pachyrhynchus sulphureomaculatus. Classification (NCBI taxonomy): domain Eukaryota; kingdom Metazoa; phylum Arthropoda; class Insecta; order Coleoptera; family Curculionidae; genus Pachyrhynchus; species Pachyrhynchus sulphureomaculatus. The sequence goes on from CM032455.1 coordinate 77,476,766, forward strand.
AACTGGGAACAGAAGTCGGATAGAGAAAGTTGACTATGCTGGTAGATAAACTGACCTCGGTTTCCCAGAGACCGATTATATGAGGCTGAGTTGATTGCAGTTGGTGCACTGAATTTATGTTACAAAAATCCATTTTAAAATTGTTCGTATGTTACAAAAATCCATTTTAAAATTGATATCTGTGCATGCAGACTCCCCTGAATTAGTTTAAGGTACCGTGAGATACAAATATGTTACGGTACTTGGACAACGTTGACGGATATTAAAATATCTCCTACGATATCTATCTAAAAAGGGTAATCCATATTCCGGCGGGGAGGCGAATATAAATATATATGTATATATACATATATATATATATATATATATATATATATATATATATATATATATATATATATATATATATAAATACTTTAAAATTTTCTTGAACCATCAACTAATATTTATTTCCAATTCTTGGGATTTGGGTTCATTTTATGAATATTTGGTATTCAAAATTAAACTTAAACTGCCCTTTGGTTTAGCATATTTTCATTTTTTTCTTTATTTCTACAAAATATACAAAACATAAAAATAAATTACATTTAGGTACACTAGTACAACACAAATTATTTAACTCACACAACCATACAGTTTTGCATAAATTCTTAGTTCTATCTTTAAAAATTAAAATCACATGGGACCTACCTTGAATCTCATATACTAATGTCTGTTTAAAATCTTTGTTTCATTAAAGTTGAAATTATGTCCAAGTTCCGTTGTGTGTTTCTGAAGTGCCGTTGTTGCATTTTTGTATACTTGTGTCCATTGAGTCTGTTTTTTAATAATTGGGTCGTCATACCAATATAATGCATTGGGCAATCTGCATAAGGTACTGAATAAACTATGTTGGATTGGTTCATGGTTGGTATCTGGCTTTTTAAGTTTCTAAATAGTGAGCTTAGTTTGTTTTGTGACAAACAGTTATGTTATATTTTTTTAGAGTGCTTTTTAGTTTTTTTGATAAATCGCGTGTATAAGGTAATGGGAGAAATTTGTTCTGATTTTGTTATTTGGTTTCATATTTTTTGATTTTTTTATTATAGAATTTGTATGTTCTTGTTTTTATTGTTTGGTTGATGTCTTTTTCTCTAAATCCATTTTGTATTAACACTGATTTTATTTGATTCAGTGCTTTCGGTCTTAAATTTGGAGAGGTCAGCGCTATTGCACGGTCTGTTAAACTGACAATAACACTTATCTTTTGTGCCTTTGTGTGATTAGAGTAGAAATTCAAATACCTGCCAGACCACGTTGGTTTAGTATACCATTTAGTGATCATTTTGTTATGTTTTCTAATTAAAGTTGTATCCAGGAAATGTATTTCATTGTTATTTTCGATTTCTGAAGTAAATTGTAACTTTTGATGGAAACTGTTGAAATCATGAAGGACTTTATCAGTATTATCTGTTGTAACTGCCAATAAACAATCATCCACAAATCTTCTGAAAAATAGTAAGTTGTACTCTAAATTATTTATAACACATTCTCCTAAATGATCCATAACCAATTAAGCTATTCCTGAGGATATAGGAGAGCCCATGGCACACCCTTCTATTTGTTGATAGAATTTGTCTTGATATTGAAAATAATTAGTATTTAAAGTGCGGTTAACTGCTCCAATAAAGTTTTCTTTTGATATCGTTGTGTGTTCTGTCAATAGATCTCATTTTTTGTTTATGGCAGTCTGTACACCAGTGCCCTAAACCAAAGGGGCGAAACGTCAGTTTAAGTTTAATTTTGAATACCAAATATTCATAAAATGAACTCAAATCCCAAGAACTGAAAATAAATATTAATTGATGGTTCAAGAAAATTTTAAAGTTTTTATATATATATATATATATATATATATATATATATATATATATATATATATATATATATATATGTATGATTTTGTTATTTTTCTTTGACCCTTGACCCTGTATGTACTTTTGGAGTTCAATTATAGAATGAAACTTTCTAAAATTTATTGTGATCCTTTCCTTTTGGTATTGACGTTTCGGCACAGTTTGCCTTTCTCAAAATTCTTGTTTAGTTTGGCTAAAATTACACATATTTAAACCATAAAATACGTTTTGAAAATGAATGTATTGTTAATTTATTAAGACTAAAATAATTAACTTTATGAATATTGGGTTAATTCTTACCTTGGATGTGGATGTTTAGGTTAATATTTATCATAGCCTATTTCAATGAATTACAACGTATTCTTTTTTCATTTTTTCGTTACAAGAACCACTTGTTAATCAATAGTCAGGGTCATATATTTTTATTTTAAAATTGGGACGAACATGTAAACTACGTTTATAGTACTGCCATATATATTTGTCTTAGGTTATTTGTTCCTTTTTTGTTGTTGATAGCGAATGGTGTTTTTTGTTTCATAATGGATTCCAAAGTTTCTCTTTTTTTCGTATTGTTCTCAGTGATTAAGATCTTGGTTCCTTCATAATTAAATGTGTGTCTGTTTTCCTTTTCGTGCTTTGTTAGTGCTGTTCTATTATTTTTGTCATATTTGTGTCCTTTTATCCTATTTTCCAAATATGGACTAGTTTGTCCTATATAACTATCCTCACAATTATTGCAAGGTATATAACATTGCTCTTTTTGATTTTTTGAGGTTTTGGTTTTTAATTTTGAAAAGTTGGTTGCCAGTAAGTTATAGGCTCTATGAGCGATATTTATATTATGTTTTTCAATTTTTTGTGAAAATCCGTTCAAGTATGATAAAACGATATGCTTTGTTTTTTTTTGGGCTTTTTTGTTGTTGTAATTATAAAATTTATGTATCAGTCCTTTGAATATTTGGTTTATAAGATATGCCGGGTAGTTGTTTAACTCCAGTGCTTTTTTGACTTTGTTTATTGATTCTTTCCGGTATTCTGGGTCTGTTAGGGAAATTGTCCGATCCGCCGGATTTCTTGTATTTTAGGGGATGGTTTGAGATCTAAACGACCATGTTGTTTCTGTGTACTATTCTGTTTTTATACTTTGATCTTTGTTGTATAATGTTAGGTTAAGGAAATATTCATAAAGTTAATTATTTTAGTCTCAATAAATTAACAAAACATGCATTTTCAAAACGCATTTTATGGATTAAATATGTGTAATTTTAGCCAAACTAAACAAGAATTTTGAGAAAGGCAAACTGGGCCGAAACGTCAGTAATAAAAGGAAAGGATCACAATAAATTTTGGGAAGTTCCATTCTATAATTCACCTCCAAACTCAAGAAAATTGAAATATATATATATATATATATATATATATATATATATTTATATATATATATATATATATATATATATATATATATATATATATATATATATATATATATATATATATATATATATATATATATATATATATATATATATATATATATATATATATATATATATATATATAGATTTCTAAATTGGTAAATGCATTTAGTTCTTTTACAGGATATAACGTATTAATAAAATATTTTCTAATGGCAAACAAAATCAAATATATATCGGATGATAGTGGAAAAATGTAAAAAAATATAAAAAAAATGAAAGTAACCGTGCTAAGAAAAATCAGTCAGGTAGAAAATAAGAGATTTTGTTATTTAGATACGAAAACTATGTCACTTCTACTTTTTTCAATTAGAATAATTGTTTATTTTTTCACAAAAATTTAAAGAATACCTTAAAACATAAACCGTTGTAGTAATATCTACGAAGCATTGAATCAAAGCAACGAATAAAAAGTAATATACTGAAAGGCTATGGAAAATTAAATAAAACGAGATGGGGCTAGTGAAATGAAAAATACAGATTTAATTAATTGTTCCGTATTATCTTGTACGGCCTGTATCATCTTTTGCAGGAATTCCTAAAGCACTACAGGATTAATGCTTGTGCTGTGTGGCTTACTATTTGCTTAGGTTCCTCGTACGCCTGTTTATAATAATATTTTTTTACATTTTTAATTAATTTTCTAGCTTTGCCTGGTCTTTTTGTATGATTAAATACTTTTAGAAACTGGACTAACCATTCATCCAACTATATAAATTCCATTGCTTGTCTATAGTTTTATATAAAACTATCTAATAATGTCTTAAAATTTGTTATTAAAGATCAGCATCTATGGCTTAGTTTACAGTTTATTTTAATTATTTACTCATCTTGTAATTTTTACAGTAAAAGTAACTATTTTACAGATCCAACGGACTCCGCACACAACATATGGAAAAGTGGTCCCGGTCAAATTGGCTGAAAATGTAGTGTGTTGTAACTCGGGTAATCCTGACGAAATATATATATATATATATATATATATATATATATATATATATATATATATATGTATATATATATATATATATATATATATATATATATATATGTATATATATATATATATATATATATATATATATATATATATATATATGTATATATATATATATATATATATATATATATATATATATATATATATATATATATATATATATATATATATATATATATATATATAAATAAATATATATATATATATATATATATATATATATATATATATATATATGTATATATATATATATGTATATATATATATATATATATATATATATATATATATATATATATATATATATATCCATGTACATAACATCGCTTCTCAGGGTTCCTGGGGTAATACTTCTATATATATATATATATATTCTATACATAGCAGAACTGTTATCTTTCTTGAAATAATCCCTTTTTCGAAATGTTATTACAAAACAACCTGCAAGTCTCGAGATTTTTTGTATCATGAAATGAAATGATGTGAATCATCTGGGGAGCGTTTACCCGTATACTATCTTTAGCCAGAAATATAACTGTTGCCCGACTCTCGATACGTGGACGTGATGGTAGGTATTTGAGAACAAGCTCTTTCAGAGTCTTATCATTCACACACACACATTCATACCTCTAAAAACCACTCTGTCAAGCAACACATCCATAACTTACGTGCAACCGGACAACGGGACAGCCGGTTTCCTTGGTTAGATCCGATAATCCATCTGACTGCGCTAAGGACGTTTCCGATCCCATTTTGGCTGTCATAGAAACTTACAACCCTCTGTCAAAGAAATGTAAGGAAGTTGTTGCTTTTAAACTTCGTTCGTACCCGAAACACACACTCTCTCTTTCTCTTTCTCGCTAGGCTCCGAGCGTCGTGACCTCTACTGCATTGTTCAGTAATATATAGTATAGGGAATAATAGCGAATTGGCAAGCCTTTTTTAAGTCATTTTATTTATTCTGTGATCTTTCCATACTTTGCTTAGGCTTGTCATTGCAGTTTTAGCCATCGCTATCCTTCTTTTAATTTCTTCTTCGGAGCCCCCTTTGTTAGAAATTCTGGCGCCTAAGTATATAATATCTGCCTTCAGTGGTATATCGTTGATTTTATTGAGAGGTGGCAAAATTGTAGTTCGATCTACTATAAGAACAGAACATTTTTTTCGATTTAGTGAAAGACCGATATTTGCGGTAACCTTTTGGATTCGATGCAGCAGTGCAACTATTTCTTCCTCAGGGCTAGCCATTATTGTAGTATCATCAGCGTATCTTATGTTCGAGAACTTTTTGCCTCCTGCTGATTCCCGTCCATTCCACTCTTCCGTCGCTTTGCGGATAATCCATTCACCATATATATATTGAAGAGTAGTGGAGACAGGATAGAACCCTGTCTCACCCCTTTCCGACTTGGAATGGCTTAGACAGATCTTTCTCAACTTTAACATAAGCGATGTAATTGCCGTATAATTTGTAAATTAAGAAAACTAGGTGTCTGGTGTCCTCATTTCTTGAAGAATTCTCCATAATTAAACTCACTGTACTGTGCCGAAGGCCTTTGTATAATCAAGGAAACAGAATACGGCAGGAACATTATATTCGTAAAACTTTTCTATCATTTGTCTCACATTGATTAGTGAGACATCATGTGCCGGGTACAAAACAGGCAGGTTTTGTACCCGGCCTCTAACGGGTACAAAACCTGCCTGTTCTTGGGGAATCTGAGGCAAGAGAATTGGTTTCAATCGTTCTTGGATGATATGGAGCATAATTTTACTTGCATGACATGTAAGAGAGATCGTTTGTCTGGTGGGCTTTTCTTGTGAATCGGTATATATATATATATATATTATGTTATATATATATATATATATATATATATATATATATATATATATATATATCCATTCTTTAGGCCATTCACCTGTTGTCCATATCTGTCCTGTCGTTTTAAGCATTTCGGTCACCTCTGCGTTTTTTCATAACGTATAAATATATATATATATATATATATATATATATATATATATATATATATATATATATATATATTCAAAAAAATCGTGTATGTGATAGCAGCAATAATAGTTAACTAATACTCATAATATTTGATGATATCTTTGACCTTTAAAACGTCGCCAGAGGGGAATTTGAAAGTGAATTTTAAACTATTAAATTTATGGGAGGTTCGGTGTTAACGGAGATTTGTGTTGTTAAGTACAAAGAACCTGCTTTACGGTAAACATACTCAAGTTTTTATACCACTGGTAATGATTGACAATGTATGTTAATAACATATTTGCCTGTAACATTGTTTTTTTTCTTTAATTTATGTTAATTAATCATGAATTATATACCTTGGGTAAGCACTAAGGTATTTAAAGAATTTCTAAATAAAATGTTTAAGGGCTAATAACAAAGCAATTTCACAAGAAAAGAATGCCAGAAATTAACGTCTGCTGATGGGATAGAAGGCGAGTGCATCACCTCCATACTCTATTTGCTACCAGGTTATTGACGATTTGTTTGAAAAATTAAACAAATTTTAGATTTTGAAAAAAATATGGATCTAAAACTACTGAAATGAGACGTCTTTTCGGCATCCCTAAAATATGCATGATTTATATTTTAATAATGTACTTACATGACTTAGACTAGCTTTATAAGCAATCACGTAAACTCCAAAAAGCACCATTAAAAATCCCAAGAAAAACTGGAATATACCCAAACTCATTATTATTCTATTAGGAGTGAAAATTCTCCTACGTTTTCCTGATCTTATGGATCCATCTGCTGAATCTTCAGGAGTCTTGCAAATTAGTTGATAAGTGGAGATTTTTGTTGATAAAGTCGTGTTGTTATTTGTTGGTTTAGCTAGCGATGCAGGATCTTTTATGCACTTATCCATTGGAGGTAGGTCATCTTGGTCTGTTTCGCAAGGTGGTGGAGGTATTTTCGTATCTTCAGGTTTGTCCGTGGGTTGATCCATGTTGATTCCACGATTATTGATGTCTCAATAAATCCTCTTTGAAATGCTGGTTGTTGAAATTAATTCTCTGAAAAGGAGTTTCAAGTTATTGCACGTGATTGGTTTATCTAACAAGGTAAACAGAAAATTGGGATTTTTTGACACAAGTGCTAACGATTCTTGGATCTTAGAGTCCCCATTTTGTCTAATAAACTGAAATATATCTACACAAAAAGTAAGCTATTATATTAAATTGCATGCAGACACATAGAAAATGCAATATTTGAGTTAACACCTACAACCCTTCTACTTTTAGTAGTCATATTAACTCATGGCGTATCTCGGGAACGTTTAGGATATTAAATAAAAGAAATGACCTTTTGCTGGTCTGGAACCAGAATATCTTTCAACTGATTAATTGGGCTAAATTGGGAAAAATATTTTTAAAGATTAGTAATAATTTTAATAATAATAATAAACGACGTTCCTTATTTTTTTCTTTTTAATTTAATACTCCATTACAACATAGGATAAGATAATATAAATAAACGACATTGAAAGTATGATTAACTCTTCCGTTGTACACTTTTTTTTTTAAATTATATGACTGCTCAGCAAAATTTATTAGTTCAACTGCATGTAGGTGGCTAGTGACAAAAAAAATTAATTGATCCAGGACTTTCCTTTAATCTATCAACTTATTTTTATATCAATTGTTATAAAAGGAAAAATATTTAACAAACGTCAGACCTACATACGTAAAGAAAAATACGGCGAGTTTTTAATTTGTTTTGATTGATATTTTTAATATTAATTAATTAATAATATTTTTAATTTAACTGTCATAAAAAAAAATATATTTAAAAATCATGCCTCAGAACTACTCGTGCAGAATTATTGAGAAAATTCGTATAAAATTTGCATGTTCTATCAACGTAACCGAATAGTGAAGTTTTATTTACGTTAACAGTATTTTTTTTTTTTATTTATGTTCATATCTTGGAATGTTTAGAAATTCAGAGAACATTTGCCTTAGGTAATATTTTTCATTAATCCTCTTAATATTTAAGCATATAAATCACATAAATTAATAGAGTACACCATACTTATTTCTAGGCCATATTAAAGACACAATATATAGTCTTAAAATTACAAAAATCTCAAAAAATCCAAAAATAATCTAATTTTGGATAATAAATAGTTAAGAATCACTAACAAGATCAAAAATGGCCACTTAAAAGGTCTTAAGTCTTCTTGAAATGTTTGTATAAGATAATTTTGTATTTAACTGAGAGGTATGTATGGCTTAAGAAGATCTTAAATTGTTAGAAGATCTTAAATTGTTAGCGCAACTCTGCAAAAAAGATTTCTCTCATGCCATATTTCACTCTTTGTAGAGAAACAAGAGAACTGTAATGTGAAACTCTTATTATATTGATATGTAAAGACCATAGACACAGGAATATAGGGACGCAAGGTAAGTCCTTACTTTAGGCGAGGGGCGCTCACTTTTCCGGGAGGGTACTGGTGCCCACATGTGATGGGCTAGGGCTCTGCGCATGTTCAGTTCCGCGAAATTTAAACAAAATCATAGTTCATGTGTAATATTCTCGAATAAAACACTGATTTTTGTTGGATATAAAAGAAACAAAACGCTAAGCACAACAGCTTTTATTATTTTTGCCAACATTTAAATACTGTAATATCTCATTTTCGTTGTCGACGTCTGGAAAAACTCTTGTGATTTCGGTTATTAATATGGAAAATTACATCTGTTTTAATACATTTGGTAATTGTATGAAAAAATTACAATTTTAAGAAAGTATTTGTAACAAAATTTTGAGTTCAATTCTACGTCATAACTTTTTGTGTAAAATTTGTAAAAATTTTTAACTAATTGAATCTATTTTATTAATTATATTGTATTTATTAAAATGTAATAAAATTTTATTCTAAACTATATTATATAACACTATAATTATCGAATAATGCCTATAAAACGTCATATAATACTTGTTGATTATCTGAAACGCGTTTACTGCGCTTGCGCAATATCGGCAGCCAATACTAAGTGAGCACTCGATTACCTTCTGTCCTTATATTCCTATGTCTATGGTAGAGACACCGGCTAAGTACCAAGCAAAAATTGGTAAGGTCATTAAAACGGTATGTAGTTCACTCACACATCCGCAGTTCTAAAATAAATACAGAATTTAAGTTTTCTGTCCTAAAACATCACTTAACCTCATCATTAGTGTTTTCGAATAATACGGTGAGATAATAAAGTTAAGACTGTTGTTAAAATTGGAGATAATAAAAAAATGCATAATTTTCAGATTCCTTCACTCCAACAACCCTGACTATAAAATGATATACTCGAAGCAACTTCTCTTCCACCCCTTTAACTTCTCATATTTTTGATCCTAAATAATTATATGTAGAATTTATCCATCTTCACAACCAAAAACAGGAAAGAATTCTCATAAGACTATTGAAAATAAAAAATTTATCGAATTAATTTTTTCTTTAACAATTAATCTCAAGAAAAGTAAAAATTACAACTGAGTAAATATATTTTTAAAAGCTTGACATAAAATCCTCAAATATGTAATATTTGATATAATATTTATACCTAATCACGTAGTGCGATAAATGGTTCCTCGATTTGAATTTTTGTTAAAATAATTAGATAAAAATTTCTTTTTTAACAAAAATAAGGCTGTCATGGTTATTGGACAATCAATAGTCATTTTATAGAATGTAGGATACTTAATTCGTTGAATTAATTTGTGGTAGGCTAAGTTAACTTGTAGAATATATTTGCTTTAATAAAATAATAGAATTTACCTCAGTAATTAACCTCTTTACAAGACAAGATATATAATAATATGCAACGTGGTTACAAAAACCACAACTAATCAATGAATGAAGAAGTATCGCAGTGAATGGTGTGAAAAATTCCATGTAACAATAGTAAGTAAGTAAAACAAAAATAGTTGGAATATTAGATAAAAATAGATTTTTAATAAAGATCAACATATATCTTTATGGATTCGCTCTTGCTAAAACTTAGTTTCATTATCGTTTTTGTAATTGTCTTGGTCTACTTCATAGAATTATTCAAAATACACATTATTTGAATATATTAAAGTTAATAACATTTTTTGTGTCTGTTATGATTTTATTTGGCCATAATCTGCGTTTCGGTATGTTAAAAAAACCGGTCAAGTGCAAGTTGAACTTGTGCAATTAGTGTTCCGTATGTTGATTACTTTTAAAATAACAATTTTTGTATAAAATGATCAGTGACTTCACAAAACACACCCCAAATGAGTTTTCAACAAAGTTTGTTTTCAATCTTTACTGAAAACTGATGACCTTGAAATTTTGATTTTTTTATATATACCAGATAATTTATTAAAGGTAATACATTCGTGATAATATTCGTTCCTCGTGGAGAATATTCCAGAATCTCTTCAAAATTTTTTGATCAGTACTTTTCGAGATAAGGGGGGGGCAGCGATTTTTCGCCATTTTTTAAAAATAATACAAAGAAAAGTGAGCGCAAGTATTAAATTATATATATTTTTTACTCGCGTTTTCACAAGCTTTCATTTGACACCACACTCGATGATCTAGTAAAAAAATTTTTTTTTTCACCTCCGATTTCCCCCCAAACTTAAGTCAAAATTTAACTTTCAAAACTACATTGCTCTGATGAGTCCATCAATTCCTATATTATTACCAAATTTCAACTTTCTATGACAAATAGTTTCGGAGAAAATCGGGTGTGACAGACAGACGGATAGACACCAAAGTCATCTTATAAGTGTTCCGTATGGAACACTAAAAATGAAAACCTAATTACGACACAATGAATAAATGCCTAAATTTGTTATCGAAATAACAATTAATTAAATGAGCAATCATGGTTATTGAGATTAGATTTTGAAGTTACTTTCCCTTTTTTTTTCCCTACGATTGCTCGAGGCATTTTCAAGGATTTTTCTCTTTGAGATTACAACACTGAAAGCATTATAAATAAATTCATTCAGAGTTCCAATCTCGAATTATAAATATTCCTAAAGATTGGATCATAGACGAAACGCCGGAAACTTGCTACAATTTGATACAATTTAATATCAAGAACCAATCTTATGTATACTATATTATTATTTTTCTGAATCTCCTAATTCTATAACAACTTATGACACTAAATTAAATTTCGCCTGTCTAAAAATAATAAAAAAACCGGCCAAGTGCAAGTCGGACTCGCGCAATGGGTGTTTCTTACGGATTTTATTTTATTTTAAAATAAAATAAAATCCTTACTTAGGCTAAGTTAATGAGGTTCCTGACATGTATATAAGATCCAATACGTATTTTCATATTTTGTCTTAGTCCATAATGTATAATAGTTATAGCATCTTAGCTACCTAGTGGCCAATAAATCAATCTAGTTCAATTTAGAATTTAGTAATAACAGTGCAAAACAAATATTTACTACCTAAATATTTGTTTAATTATAAACAAATAATATAAAGTTCTTTTATCTCGGTACAGGAGCGACGCGCGAGTAGTAATATACTGAAAAGTATATTAACACAACCTCCACCATATTGTCAAGGCACATAATTTTCATAGTTTTTTATTATACCAGAAAAATTATCAAACGTAATGCACTGTGATAATTTTTGCTCAATCTATACTTTACGAAAAATTTTCCAGAATTTTTTAAAATTTTTTTGGTCAGTACTTTTTGAGATAAAAGGGGGATAGCGATAGCGCAAGTAATACATCATATATATTTTTCAACTCGTGTTTTTACTAGCTTTCATTTGTCATCCCACTCGTGGACCAGGTAACTTTTTTTTTTCACATCCGATTTCACCCGCCAAAACATCCGATTTTCTCCGAAACTATTTGACATAGAAAGTTGAAATTTGACACTAACATAGGAATTAATGGCCTCATTAGAGCCGTGTAATTTTGAGAGTACCAACCTTTAAACGATACGTGTAAAAATTTCATGACATTTCGACGATTAGTTTACGGGTTATATGTTAGCGTTTTAGTGATGCAACTTTTGTTATTTTCAAAACAAAAAAAAGCAATGGCTTGATAAGTGTTACGGGGACTCTGCCCCTGGAAAATCACTCGTCATTTACTAGTATGCTGAATTTAAACGCGGTCGTACAGATACAAATAATGCTGAACGCTCTGAACGCCCAAATGAGGTGGTTTCACCGGAAAACATGAAAAAATCCACACAATAGTTTGGGATGACCGTAAAGTTAAATTGCATCAGGTAGCTGACACCCTAAAGATATCAAAAGAACGTGTTGGCCATATTTTGCATAAACATTTGAGCATGAGAAAGCTCTATTCAAAAAGGGTACGGCGTTTGCTTACAGTGCCCCAAAAACAACAACGTGCTGATGATTCTAAACGCTGCTTGGACTTATTTAAGCGCGATAAAAAAGTTTTTTTGATGGGATATGTGACAATGGATGAAACGTGGATTCACTGTTACACTACAGTTAGCTGGGTGGACAGCAGCCGGTGAAAGCCGCCCAAAGCGACCAAAGACACAATAGTCGGCTGGGAAGGTTTTGGCCTCTGTATTTTGGGATGCGCATGGAATAATTTTCATCGACTATACTAGGAAGAGAAAAACCATAAATAGCGAATATTATATAAAGTTATTAGTGCGTTTGAAGGGAGAAATCGCAGAAACGGCCCCAAATGAACAAGTGTTCTTTCATCAAGACAATGCACCGTGTCACAAGTTAATGGTTACGATGCGAAATTGCATGAACTGAAATTCGAATTGCTTTCTCATCCACTGTATTCTCCAGATTTGGCCCCCAGCGACTATTATCTATTTGTAGGCCTCAAAAAACTGCTGGCCGGATAGAAATTTGGCTCCAATGAAGAAGTTATCGCCGAAACTGAGGCCTATTTTGAAGGCAAAGACCTTCTACAACAAAGGTATAGAAATGTTAGAAAAACGTTGGACTGATTGTGTCGCTCTTGAAGGAGGCTATATTGTTGAATAAAGCCGAATTTTGCAAAAAAAAGTGTTTTAAATAGCTAGACCAAAAACTTTTCAGCCTACATGTTATAATGTAATACTTGTATACTCTTTTTGCATTATTTTTAAAAAATTGCGAAAAATCGCCCCTTATCTCGAAAATTATTGATCAAAAAAAATTTGAAAAAATTCTAGAATATTCTTCACAGGGTGTGGACTGAACGAAAATTATCACGAGTGAGTTACCTTTCATAATTTATCTGGTATATAAAAAAAAAAAACATTTTTAGGTCATCAGTTCCCAGCAAAGATCGGAAAAAAAACTTTGTTGAAAACTCATTTGAGGTGTGTTTTGTGAAGGCATTGATCATTTTATACCTTTATAACAAAGATTTTTATTTTAAAAGCAATCAAGTACGGACCATTAATTGCGCAAGTCCGACTTGAACTTGGCCGGCTTTTTTTATTATTTTTCTCTAACTTACATCATTTTGATATTATAACTAGTTAAAGTCTAAGCAATAGCTTTCGAGATATTCGTTTTGCAGATATAATTGAATTTCAACATATAAAACCTTTTATAGATTAATTTGGAATTAAAAAAATTCGAATATGGCATAAAATAGCATTTTTCATTTCAAATACTAAAAAAAGTTTTTTGGGGGCTCTATATAGAAACATATAATGAAAAAAATAAATAAAACGAAGTTGTATACCCAGAATATTCTTTGCAAATAGAAATGGAAAAATAAATACTATATCTGGCTCTTACAAAATATATAAGTTGAAGAACTTAATCCAGCCTTGTCCAAATAACCTGCTGAATATTTATCATAAATATATGTTTAGAGCTACTCCCGCACAACTTCTTATGTACCCCTTATACGTTTACGTTAATAATAATGCTTAAAACTGACTTAAATTTTTAACCAAAAATAAAAGAAAATAGTCAGTAAATGAAATCATATGAAATCTCCCATTCACATTCTTCTCATAAAGTAATATTTACTATAGGTTTTCTCCACAACGTGTACTATTAGTGTACCAAATTTGAAATTGTTAACTCATTTTATTATGGAGTTATAAAGGCAACATATCGACGGAAATTGGAAGTTAGGTTTTCATAATCTAGGAACCTCGAAACCTAAAGAAATGAGGGCTATATTTGATTAAGAACTGCCCTCAGCGAGAAATATAAAAAATACTATATACCAGATCGATTTTGCATTTAGCCATTGTTTAAAAGTTTTAGTCGTTTTTACTATAAAAGAGTGATTCGTATTAATTGGGAAATTCTGTTATTATTGTAAATATTATCGGTTAGAAATAAGAAGTAACCTAATTTTTGCCTCAGTTTGGAATCTAACACTTCTGGTTCGATAATAATGTGCGCAAAATGGTGCACATTAATGAATATTGCCGAAATTATGCAAGAAAAATACATTTTTAATTTTAAACTAATTTGCAAGTTAAAAATCAGTAAACTGATTTACCATGCTGTCTTTCACACGCAAATACGCAGTACTAAAAAAATACTGAAATTGACTTTCTCATACAAAAAAAAAAACTCAATCCAAGCATAAAGTAAATTTCTCTGACATATCTCTACATAGTATTTCAGTTTAAATTCAAAATAATGAAAAAAAGTCTTCAGGTATTTCGCCTTCAGAAACTCTAAAAAGGATATATAACATGATATAATTGAAGCAAACTAACCTCACCCCCCTCTATCATATGTTTGTCTTTAAATAATTATATTTGAAAATTGTGCATTATTACAACCAAAAACTAGGAAAATACTAATACTGCTATCAAAAATTATAGGTTCATTTCCTACTATAAAAATATGTGTACTAAATTTGAAACTGATGTTTCATTGCGTGCGAGATATCGTGTTAAGAGACAGATAGACACTCCAATAGAGAGACGGGATGGTGGAAATGGGATTCGTGATCTAAAGACCTCAAAACATAAGCAAAAATAAGAAAATCGAGTAGGGTGACTTTTCACGAATATAAAATATATCCATTAGCAAAAGAAGTAATAAACCATCTTTATTATTTTTTCTTTAAAATGTATGACTTAAAAGCAACATTGAATAACTACCATTTTTTTAAATAATTTTTTTTTACATGATGAGTAATTTCGTCCTGTTCTAGTTATAAATGTGTTACCTTCTGGTGCTGTCAATATTAATTTAAGAAAACTTACTCCAGAGACTAATTAGTTGACAAAATAGTGGATAGGTGGAGAAGCAGAAACATCCCTGGGTGAGGCATAATACAATATATAGTATCTAGAATTTAACAGAAGATATATGAATAAAAGAGGCGCCTTCGAAGTTCTTACGCCTTTTAATGATTTTTATTTCCTGTTGAGTAGCCGCCATCTCAGTAAATAGTCTATACAACACAACTCTTTAATTTGTTGTCATAACTATTAAAGTTGTTTTTTTTTTATGATTTTTTTGTATACATAGGATATCTCAAAATATTGAAAATTTGCATTTTTAAAATTTTTGGATATATGGATTCCAAGATCGAGTTTCAACGTGCTTATGTAACAGATCCTATTAAATATTATTAAAATCTAAAAAGCCAAGTTTGTTCACATTAATATACTCTAGCCTTTTAATGGTGCTGTTTTGAGAACAACAACCCTTTCGTTCATCTCTTAATTGCTGACTCTTTGCTTAAAAAATGTTAATTTTCTGACTAGAAGTGACCGAAAATTAAAAATCGATATTTCCCGTTAAACCGAAAGTTAATAGAGAATACAATAGTTTTATAACAGTGTAATAACAAACTTAATATTGTAAGCTACTCAGGGGAAATTCAATTATTCCACATAATTTACACCTTCATATATCAATACTTCAATTACTTAGTAGGACTAAATATTTAGAAAAATTTTAATAAAATTTTAACTCTAAAGTTACATAAAATGAATATAGAGGGAAGATTCAAGATGCCCTAATTGCAAATTTTGATCAGGCTGTCATCGACAATATTTATAACATAAAATTTCAATCAACTACAAAAACATCACACGGTAAGTAATATTGATATAATTATCATATAAAATATTATGTGGGTAATTAATCATCTAAAAGTTGTTTAAAAAATGCTAATAAACAAATATAACATTTTGAAAAAGCATAATTTAAAAAACAAACAAACCGGTAACAGTTACTATTTAAGAATCAAAGCATACTTAAATAGCAATACATAAAGTTTAGACTAAACAAAATAATAATTATATGCTGACTAAAGGTTATCGTATTACATACATACCTGATTTAGCTTTTCCAGGACGCAATATATTCATCGCTTAAAAATCCTGATAATATTTGTATAAGACACGCAACTTTCCACAACGTAGCACAATCCTTATTGTGATAATAAATATATAACAATATTTATAGATAAAGCTAAACAGCTTTTATGCAAAATAAAGTTTTATGTACTTTTCTTTCTTTTTACGTGATTCTCGTAATTATTTATTATATTTTTACCCGTCAATTTTTTCACGATATCGCGCCTTTTCTTTTTACAAGTCGGTTTGCGCGCTTTGATTAAAGAAATAAGATTAAAATAAACTCTTGCTGGAATTGCCCGACACTTGCAGTCTTGCAGACATTTCAAGAGGTGAAAGCTATTGGTCGGGGCAATCGGGGACGATGGTTGGGACTCCGTGGAATTAATTTACTGAGAATCGAAATGTTAAATAATATTAATTAAGAGGAATTTGTTAGAAAATAAAAGGAATATAAGAGAAAATGACTAGGTCTACCTTTACATTCTTTTATTTTCAGTCTACTCGTACATTTTCATAATTTATTATTAATCTACTTCCATCCTAAAACATAATTACTATTGCTAACTGTGATCTATTTTTTTTAGGATGGCATAATTACTTTTGGTGTGTCATCTGCAGTCAAAAGAAGTCGCCATCGATACATGCATTCTGTATTTATAGGTCAGTCAATAAGTTTTGAACCAAATATTGAACACCCTTTTGAAGCTTCATCTGTCATATGAACACATTCTAAATTTCAAGTCGATCTATCAAGTCATTTATTATATATCAGCTGAATAAAATAGACTTGTTTGAACATTTTTTGAAAATGGAAAATATCGAATATCGTGCAGTGATAAAATTCTTTGTTTTGGAAGGTTTATCGGATGGAAATTCATGCAAAGTTAGTGAAAGTGCTAAAGGAGTGCTCCTTCACTTTCAACTGTTCATAGATGGACTTTAGATCTTAAACGTGGTCGTATAAGCGTCAATAATGATCCAGGACGTTCAAAAGGTACAACAACTGAAGAAACTGTTGTGCAAGTACAAGATATGGTAATGGAAGATCGTCAGTTAACCGTGGATGATTTAGCTTAGGCTATAGGCATCTCACATGAATCAGTACATGAGATCTTAAATAATGTTTTGGGTATGAGAAAGTTATTCACAAGAGAGGTACCGCATTTGCTAATACCGAAACAAAAACGCACTCGAGAGAAACTTTTTGAACAATATCTGGCTCGTTTCACAAAGAATAAAACTGATTTTGTGCATCGATTTGTAACTATGGATGAGACTTGAGTTTGTCAGTATGATCCTGAACTGCAACAACAAACGACCGCACAGTGAGTTCGGCTCCAAAGCAGCCAAAGTGGTCAAAGTCGTCCAAAAAAATTATAACATCAATTTTTCGGGATACAAAAGGAATTTTGTTAACAAATCGGTAAAATAATCACAAGAGGTATTATTGCAACTTTTTGGGTCAGCTGGAAGAGAAAATTCGTGAGAAAAGGCCCGGTTTGCAGAAGAAAAAATCTTTCATCTTGACAATGCACCTACTCACAGCGGTGCTTTGGTAACGTCAAAACTAGTCGGATTAAAGTACGAATTGTTGGAATGTCCACGTTATTCGCCAGATCTAGCTCCTGCTGCGAAGAGTTGTTCAACAAATGATGAGATGTAGATGGATATTTTGAAGGTTTTCCGGGAAAACAACTCCAGAGATGTGGTAAATGAATTGGAAAATTGCTGGAAAAAATGTATTGAGCTTAAGGAAGATTATACTGATGAATAAATGTTAATTCATTTTGTCCCTTTTTCGCTTTCAAAACTTATTGAATGACCGAATATTTGTTTTACCTAACCTTGTTTTAACTAACTAATGCATAATTAAACAATATCAGAAAGGTATCTAACACTCTGGTATTTTGGCGATATCGGAAGGAATTAATACAACACTCTCGGTCATCCTAGAAAAGCGATCTGCTCTCATAGCTCAACATGCCATAGTAACTTAATTAATTACATTTATCATACACCTTAATAATAAACTTGAGGAAAATCAGTCAAAGGGTGCACTGTTTCTAACATACGACTAAACACTAAAACAGAACTTAGTCTGGAGTTGTCAATTTTTAACCCAATTAGTGACTTTCGCTCAAAATGACTATTCATTTGTCAACTTTTGCTTTGTAGCAACTTTCGTTCAGAAATGACTGCCTTGGACTACTTCTTTAGAAACTTTTGGCCTGTGGCAACTTTCTCTCAAAAATTGCTATCATAGTATATACTCATTTGGCAACTTTTGATCTTAGCCTACTCATCATCATATCCGGTTTCATAGCGTTCTACGCCTTCCGGTTCCTAGTCGCCAACCTCTTCTATCTTCCCAATCTCCTGGTCTTAAGTTTTTGTCCGACATGGCTTTCTAGATTCCGCCTATCCAGGTTGTTTTCGGCCTTCTCCTTTTTCTTCTTTTTAGAGGTGTCCATTTTAGAACTAGTTTTGGGATGTGTCGTTCTGTCATTCTTTCTATGTGCCCGTAGTAGACTAACTGTTTTTGACGGATATCATCCATTATTGTTCTTGTTACCGTTATGATTTTTCTTATTCTTTCATTTCTGATTCTATCCAATCTTTATACGTCAGCCGAGCTTCGCCAGTATTCCATTTCGAGAGCAAGAAGTTTCTGTAAACTCTTGGTTAACTGCCATGTTTCGCAGCCGTAGAGTACAATGCTTTTAAAAATCGTATTGTAGGTGTGGGGCCTCTTTTCTTTTGAAGTTTTTTTTTACCCAAAAAACGTAATGGAGGTGTTTTATGACTGCTTTTCCTTCACGGATTCTATCTTCTATTTCTTATTTTGTTGTTCTGCGTTCCCTATCTATTCTTGTTTCTAGATAGATATATTGATCACACGCATCAATCACCTTACCATCATTTAAAATAAAGCTTTCCTTTCCTCTACCGACACATAGATATTTAGTTTTTGTATAGCTTACTGTTAACCCTTCTCTTTCACAGTTTTTGTCATAAGTTCTAGTTCTTCATTGTCCTAGGTAATTACTACCTGGTCGTCTGCAAAGTGTAGAGCGTAAAGCATTGTTCCATCTGTAACTGTAACTGTATTCCTATTCCCCTACATGCTCTTTTCGAACTCTTTAAGGCTTCATTGAACTAAATTTTAAGCAGGGTGGGACACAGGCAGCAAGCTTGACTTCTAGTTACGAGAGATGTATCAGATAATGTATTTCCTAGTTTTATTTTTGAATATGGCTGATCGTATGTAAACAACATCATCTCCGCCTCTGTATAGAAAAATGCAGCGTGAGAAGTAAAATATCAATTAATCACCAATGCCTCAACTTGTTTAAATTACCTAGATTAAGTTATGTTTTAAGTTACTGTTATTGACATGTCTCAAATTGCAGACCCTCAAGAGTATTTTTATGTGACAGGTTTGGCTATATATTATATTAAGATTATGTTTTTGGGTAACGAATGTAGGGAGTATGCATTTCATAGATTATTATATTTTTGAGAGCCGAAGTAGACGGCCAGTTTGTTAAATGTTAATTGCAATTCTTAATAAAAGTGTTTTCACCCAAATTAGTTTTTACGTATAGTTGTTTTATTGTTGTATTGTTTATAGTTTCTCAATTGGTACGGTATCATACGCTTTTGTCAAGTCTACAAATAATAAGTGAACTTCCCTGCTTGTCGTTGTTTTTTGTCGTTGAGTTCAGCTATGTTGAATATGTTATATAGAGAGGACCTGCCAGATCTAAATCCTGATTGCTGTTTAATTTCATAGGGACTGTATTCGTCTTCCATAATATTAGGAGGATCTTCTCGTAAATTCTGTTTAGGATACTAGTTACCGATACACATCTGTAATTTTGAAATAAAATTTATTTGCTTCTTTTATGTAAGGGTATTATTCAGATTCCTTCCAAATTTGCGGTATTGGATCTTTATTTACGTAGTGTTCGAACAAATCTCTTAACACTTCTATCAGTTTTGGGGTACCTTTAATATTTCGACGGGAATACCTTCAAGTCCGGTAGCTTTTCTATTTTTTATTGATCCTTTTAAACCATTTCTGTTGTTAATTCAATTTCCTGGCCATGGATTTGATAGTTCTTAGGTGATTGATTCATGTATTGTTCTCTATTCTCAGAAAGTTCTTGAGCGTAATGCTGCTGCCAAGTCTTCAATTGCATAGGGTTTATATTTATTTTTTTAATGTTTTCTGATCTTAGTAATTTGATGAACTTTCAAGTTTCTGATCATTTGGTTCCTCCAAGGTATGAATCTGGTTCACTGCTTTTCCGATCCCAAGTTTCGTTTTTGTTCTAGATGATCAATCTTTTGAATTTTGCTAGCTCTTGTCTGTATGTTATTTTGTGGTTGTTGTCTTTTGTGTTCAACCAACTATTATATGCTTGTTGTTTTTTCCTCTTCTGCTCTTCCATTTCGTCGTTCTAGGTGAGCTATCCTTTATATCGAGTTTTGCTATCACAATATACTCATTTGCAAGTCTTGATCTGAGCCTACTTATTTAGCTAATTTTTTCTTCAAGCAACTTTTCCTCACAATGACGACGTTCGCCGTGCAGTTATCAACTTTAACCATAATACATACATTTAACATTCCTCCATTTGAATGTCAATTCAATTCTTGAGGCGATTTGCTGTAACTACAGTTCGCTTCTTTTCATAACCTTTCCTTAAATTCTCGCATTAACGTCTGTCTATATACGATATTTTGGTTATGCGAAATGGACCTTTGTACTTTATGATTACTTCTAGACGCAGGCATACGTATTGTATGAATCATAACCAATTCATCTTTGTTAGATTTTTTAATATCACGTCTTAGTTTATCAGGCATTTGCTTTCGTTGATCTCACTGTATGTGATTTTTATTGAAACCTCTATTTAGGGCATTTTGGTTTTTGTTAACATACTTATCCCATTCTCGTCTACCTTTTTTTGCTACAATAGCAAATAAGGTATTGACAAGAATTTATATCTTTTACATTGATCGTTAGCTCTGGGAGTTGCGACTGCATTTAAAGTAAGCTTTATTTCATTGGCCTCACAGAATATCCTGAATAATTGGGAGGTATAAGCTGTTCTCGTACCACTTATGATTCTCGTTGGTACTTCAAATAAATATATTAAGTTTGTAAGTACTTGTAGTTATATATTGTTAGTTTTTATTTTAAAATCAAACGTTTTTGGAATTCCAGAAACAATCACTTTTATTAATATTTGCTATAAGACAAAGCTAGCCGACTTCTTCGGCTCTTGAAACAATAATGTTCCTACCAAATTATCTTGGTGACATCAGCCTCTTTACTGCCTACCAATATTGGTAGGCAGTAAAGAGGCTGGATTCTATTCAGAGAAGAGCTGTTCGTCTGATTGGAGACCCGGAACTGACCGTCGGCCTTGATTCGCTGGAACATCGAAGAATGGT
This sequence comes from Pachyrhynchus sulphureomaculatus, assembly GCA_019049505.1. Classification (NCBI taxonomy): domain Eukaryota; kingdom Metazoa; phylum Arthropoda; class Insecta; order Coleoptera; family Curculionidae; genus Pachyrhynchus; species Pachyrhynchus sulphureomaculatus. Next base: position 77,498,920 of record CM032455.1, read on the forward strand.
TGGCGGCTTGAGCCTATTCTACAAGTACTTTCATGGAAAGTGTTCGAAGGATGTGGCCCGCGCGTCGCGCTAATTCTTCACATCAGTATGAGGTTCAGCTTGTTACTCCTCGTACAACGCTTTTCAAGCAGTCTTTTATATGGAGAATATCATCCCTTTGGAATAATTTGCCCAGGACTGTGTTTCCCACCGAGTACAATCTACAGCGATTCAAGAACAACGTGAATCGCCTTCTCCGCACACGTGTCGCTCCTGTAGCGCTTTAGCGACTTCCCTGTAGCACGTGTGCTAGACCCATAAAAAAAAAAAAAACAACACATTTTAGTAATATATATATATATATATATATATATATATATATATATATATATATATATATATATATATATATATATATATATATATATATATATATATAGCCGTAAATGTCACATAAAATAAACTCAATAGTTCCGACACTTAATACATATAGTCATTCAAGTATAATATAATTTATACTGAACTAACCTAAACTAACTTAAAGCAGGTTTATATCCTATTTCTTATGTTACATTGTTCGATCATCATGCAAATTCTAAAATTCTTTTCAACCAGGTTTTTTTTTTCATACAGTAAGTGTTGACAGCTAACCCGCTGGCACGGCGATCGTGCTGATGCGTCACATTTCGGCCATCCTGTCTATTATCCCGTCCTCGGGAATTCGGACTATTGTAGTTAGGGGCTCTTCGGGATCTAGGACAGAAAAAAACTAATGGCAGTATCGGGTACAAGCATTAATTATTTCCAGTTCTTTAACTTTAACCAAAATAATAAAACTACCAAGGTCCATTATTAGCCGCCCTTACACGGCCCCCATCCGGGTAGTGAAACACATTCGCTTCACAGGTTACTTTTAAGGTCGTCCTGCTCGACCATAACTATACTTCCTTTTATCAAATTATATTTTTAAACACAGGTTACCTTTTAGGTCGTCCTGCCCGACCATAACTATACTTCCTTCAACCAAACTATATTTTGAACACAGGTTACCTTTTAGGTCGTCCTGCCCGACCATACCTATACTTCCTTTAACTCTCCAATAAGTCTATCAAATCCTCCTTATCTCTTATGATATGGTTATCGCTGTCAGATCCATCGCTATGGCCTACACAACCTCGATAAGGTCTGAGAGAATCGACAGCGACCAGAGTGCTAAAATTCTTATATTCTCTCATACCTTTAACGGTCCTTATCTTATAGCGATCACCATGAAATACCTTTATCCCCTTATAAGGATCAGAATACTTTTCGTTTAACTTTTTATTCACACTCACTTTCTACAGAAAATGCCTCTGTTCCACAAGACTAAATCACCTTTTTTGTATTGTCTTGGTGCTTTTCTTTTCTGGTCATACCGTATTTTTATTTTCTTGGCGACGGAAGTAAGGTTTCTATAGGCATCTGTACGTCTCTTACCGAAATCGACCGAAGTAGAACAAGTTTCTGAATTATTCAAAAGATTTCCTTTATATTCAAACAAAAGCTCAAACGGGGTATGCTTTGTACTAACTACTATTTACAGTATTATTTATCCCCCAAATCATTTCGGTAATTTTGTCATCCCAACTTCGGTCATCATCACCACCTGCAGTTCTTACAAAGTACGGTGAAACCTTTCGACTTGCCCATTAGCCCTTGGTGTCGCCACCGCAGTTACAACATGCTAAATTTGTTTACTGTTAACAAATTTCTTAAAATACCTACTCAGGCCGTTGTCTGATATTATCCGTTTTGGATACCCCAAATATTCACCGAAAACTTCCCTCAGTTTTTTAATACATTCTGCGGATCCTAATGTTTTTGAGGGTTTTGCAACTACATATTTTGTGAAAGAGTCTACTACTGTCAAAATATATGAAAAACCTGATTTTTTGGGAAAGGGTCCAACATGGTCAGTATGAACAGTGTCCATCGGGATATTAGGTTTGGGAATGGGATGTAGGAGGCCTTTCGATTTTCCATAGTTTCCCTTGCCATAGCCATAGTGCAAACAGGCACTTACATACTTTCGAAAAAAGCGAGTCATTTTTGCAAACCAAAATTAACCCATAATCAATTTTAACCAACGGTTAAAATCTGCTTGACCGACTTCATCATGATATTTCCCCAATAATTGACATCGAGCAAACTTCGGGAGTACAAGTCTCCCTCCATCGAGTGTTTTTCGATACAAGCGATTATCTTTATAAACAAATTCCCTATCTAATTGTTCGAATGGCTTATCGTTAATTTGTTTTACTTTGTTTGTGTGTGTATCATCCTGAAGTTGTATAGTTAAAAACCAATATTCGGCGGCAATTTGTAAAATGTTAGATGGATTTCGGCTAAGCGCATCAACATGTTTCATAGCTGTGCCAGGTTTATGTAAGATTTCAAAGTCGTAGTCTTGAATAGTCAGCCACAACCTAGCGATTCTAGGGATTAAATCGTTCTTTGAAAAGGTATAGCGTACCGCCGCGCAATCGGTGATAATTTTGAATTTTTGGCCCGTCAGGGATATTCGAAAACGCTTTACACTTTCAGCCACAGCAAGAGTTTCCAGTTCATAGCTATGATAGAACTGTTCGGCAGGAGAAGTTACACGACTAAAATACGCGACAGGTTTTAAACTTTTGTCGTATTGAATTTGGAAAAATATCCCACCTAGTCCCTTCGCGCGAGCATCTGTATGAATCTGGGTTTCTAAGCTCGGATTGTACGATATTAAAATAGGCTTACTAACTAAAAGTATTTTTTTTTTGATTTAGAAAATGCGTTCTTTGTTAGTTTGCTTAATAGCAGAGCAATAATTGCAAAATTTTTAACAAATTTACTAAAATACCCAGCAAAAATTGACGAATTTCATGAGCATTTAATGGCCGTTTGTAACTCTTGACAGATTCAACTTTGGCTATACTCGGGGATATACCCTTTGAGTTAATTTCATGACCTATAAAACTCATTGAATTCTTTAAAAAGGAACATTTCTTTAATTTTAATTTTAACCCAGTTTTATTTAAAATTTTCAGTACAATTCCAAGTAAGTGTAAGCCGTCATCTACCGATGTTGAAGGTAAAAGCAAATCATCCATATAAACTAACACTTGACTGTAGCGAAGATTCCCTAAAGCATTATTTATGGCCCCTTGAAACACCGAAGGCGCATTAACTAAGCCGAAAGGCATTTTAAAAAATTCATAGTGTCCATCCGGAGTTACAAAGACTGTTTTTGGAATTGTCGCAATTTGATGAAATCCCTGATTACAATCTAATGAAGTAAAATAGCATTTTCCGCTCAATAAATTTAATTGTTCTTCATTGTTAGGCATAGGGTATATCTGCTTCAGGGTGACTTTATTAAGGGCTTTATAATCGCAACACAGCTTAAAGGAACCATTTTTCTTTTTAACTAATACTATGGGGCTAGCAAAATCAGACTGTGACTCCCTTATGATCCCAGCATCCAGAAGTTCTTTTACTTTGTCCCTCACTATTTCCCTCTCCTTATATGGCAATCTATAAGGTCGATAGCAAACAGGTTTTGAATCATCTTTAAGCTTGATTTTCAGTGTACAACCACTAACAGTACCTAATTCATTTGAACTTTCAGCAAAATACCCTCGCCACTTATTTAAAATACTCAAAACATCTTTTTAGTTCCTAAATTTAAATCTGCATTTATATCGACTTCATTGATAGTAAAACTTTTGCAAACATTATTATCTCTCAATAGGCTCACCTTAAAACTTTCCAGCGCTGTACTGTCGAGGCACCTACAGCCTTGTCCAATTAGTTTTCCCTTTTTCCAGGTCATCTCCTGATCTCCCACGTTGGAAACCGGAATCACGCCCTTGGAGCCACGTAGCACCGTGCCAGGAATACCCACTAAATTCTTCCCTACTGGAAAACGTTTATTGTCCATATATATGTTTTCACGGTCACCAATGCCATTTATGTTGACCTCCACCATCATTGTTGATTTGGAATATAGGGTGACATCCTCCGAAATAAAAATATGGGGTCGCACTTCCATTCCATCCAGGGTAATCTCGTTCAGTAAGTCACAGATACTTTTAAGTAATTTAGCTTTACCCGAAGAAACAGCAAGTGACACTCTTTCAGCGTTAATAATCGGTTGGCCAATGATCATCACAAAATTGTCCATATTACCGCTTGTTACCAGGGCAAATTGAGCTTTACTTTCGATGTGGATTATTGATCCTCCAAAGGCTTTTAATGAAGCTGATGTTGGGTGCACTTGGAGCTTGAGTTTATCTACTGCATCAGCATGAATGATATTTACCTGAGATCCATTTTTCAGTTATGCAATGATTTTATTCCCATTTATAAAGCTCTCCTTAGTATATATTTTATTAATTTCCTGGGCGTTGATTAACCGGACAGATTTGGATTCGTTTCCTTTCGTCGAGTGGTCTGGTTTGTTAAAGTTATCTCGACGAAATCTGAAATTTTATTTTTTGTGCCCAAAGAAATTGCAAGAGTAGCACCGCATACCTCCTTTACGGCGACAGTTCTTGGCAAGATGGCTGAATTTTCCACAGATGAAACATTCCCTTGGCTTCTGTGGATTCATTTCTAACCTAGACCTTTTAAATTTCAGCTCTTCTCTAGGGCTTTGATAATTTTCCAGGTGCGCGATAAATCCTGCCTAAAGTTCGTAAGGTGTAGAACATTGGAACGCCCTGGGGTTGGCTTGAAGCTCCAGTGGGAACCCCTTAACAGGACAGGAAATTGCGGTTTTATCATCTAGTCGACACTGCTGAATAAGGGCTAATTTCTCATGGTAATAATGTGTCATCGTTTCCCCTGGCCTTTTTACGTGCATGACCAGTTCCTCTAATACCGTTGCATAATCACTGCATCTGGGAAATGCGCGCTTCAACGCTGTTTCTCACTCTCCCAGGTTTTCCGGTAATCATCTACCCTACTGCAGACCCTCTTAGTTTTTGTTCCATAAAAGTGTTTTTTTTGATAATCATTCCAATTATGTATCTCTTATAACTGATCTAGTTTTTGCAACCACCCAATAACCATTAACGTGTTGTCGTCCGGATCGAATATTGGAACAATTTCTCCATTCGCCCTGGAAGTTGAAGGCCCGGCAGACTCATTACCGTCCCTATCAACAGATTCTTCTAACACCTGTGTACTAAATCTTCGCTTAAGCGCTTCACTCACTTTCTTTTCGATATGTTTTTCCAAAAGTTCACGATAGAGTTCATTTTTATTTTCACTGTCACTCATTTTAAAATGTTTCGTAAACCGACTGAAAAAGGGCACAACGGCACGTGAAGTTACTGAATCCCAATTCTGATGTTAGCTTTTATTTTAATGTTCCTACCAAATTATCTCGGTGACATCAACCTCTTTACTGCCTACCAATATATCGATTACATAAACACATTTTCGTAATATATATAACCATAGATGTCACATAAAATAAACTCAATAGTTCCGACGCTTGATACAAATAGTGATTCAAGTATAATTTAATTTACATAATGTAAACAGGCCACCCTGCCTGAAAGCAATTATAATAGTTTATATCCTATTTCCTATGTTACATTGTTCGGTCATCTTGCAAATTCTAAAATTCTTTCAACCAGGTTTCTCCACAACATGGGAATTTTCATCCTCCAGCATAAGTATAAATGGCAATACTTTTAACTACACCTTCTAAATGTTATCCAACTATACAAATTACACACACATATGTATGTGTATATATATATATATATATATATATATATATATATATATATATACATATATATATATATATATATATATATATATATATATATATATATATATATATATATATATATATATATATATATATATATATCACAAAGGTTGACTGCGGTATTCAAGAACAACAGTACTTAGTTACAGAAGCGATAGAACCTATTAAACCAACTAATCTAAATTTGAATTCCACCCAGCCCAGAATAAATTACAATGATTTGATCCAGATTTAAACCAGAAAATCAACTTACCATTTTACAAACCACAAAAGGATACGACATTACCTTGGTTGTGATATTTTTATCGATCTTGATTCTTTCAGTAAGTTGATGCTACCTTTGCCGATGGTTCATATCTTCTTGGGTTAAAAGAAACTTTTATTAAAAATACTGCAGTTCCCAAATATGTAATAACAGCCACAGCAGCGTCCGCTCCAGCTCATACGTGGATCCAAAACCATAGAGATATTAGAATAGCGGAAGTAAAGTATAGAACCTGCTGTAAGCAAGAGGATGGCGTCGTTAAAAAGAGAAAGAAATAATATGAGTCATTCTGTCTCTCTTACTCTTCCTTGTTCTTCGTTCGCTTCGGATGAAATACAAATAACATTCTCCCCATGGGGTGTGCGCCGAGTAAGAGAGAGACAGAATGACTCATATTATTTCTTTCTTTTTCTATATGCGCCACGCTTTTCGTGAGAACTTACCTCCTCTATTCTAATATTTCTATGTCCAAAATTAAATACACCGAGATGTTCGTCCATGTCTGTTCCCATAGAGGCTATTTGTATGAGTGAAATTGAATTACATGAATATGAAGAATTAATCCAGTGTATGAGGTCATCAGCAAGGTCTAAATATTTTAAAATATAACCTTATAATTCGTCTTTAAGCTGATTATTACTTATTATTCTCCTTCGGTATATAGTTAAATTGTTACCATTTTTTAATAATATTACTTACCACATGGTAGCAATTAAGTATTTCTTTGCATTATATCCTAATTTTCACCTTTTAATAAGGATATAAATATACATGTATATACGTGTGGCAAGGACGTCGCTAAGGGGGGCAGGGGTGGGTGGGTGCGTGCGTGCGTGCGTGCGTGCGTGCGTGCGTGCGTGCGTGCGCGTGCGTGCGTGCGTGCGTGCGTGCGTGCGTGCGTGTGTGTGTGTGTGTGTGTGTGTGTGTGTGTGTGTGTGTGAGTGAGTGAGTGAGTGAGTGAGTGAGTGAGTGAGTGAGTGAGTAGGTACACTCTAACGGAGAGAGCGATTGATTAATGACGTGGAGCGACCGACCGACGATGGTGGGCGGCGACACACACACATACATGCCGCGCCATCGCCACACAAATTTTATGCGTGGCGATTCGTCAGCTGATTTAACATTTTTTATTTAACGCATGTTTGATTGTCGCGCTTTATCATATCTGCGAAGCAAACCCTATTTGACTGTTTATCGACCGGTGACAATAATGAATGAATAGAAAACCAAGTTTCCTGTTATTTTTTTTTTTTTCCACCGGCGTGATATTATGAGGCCAAAATGTCACGCTAATTGAACCCATTCTTGAGTACTTTCGTTAAACGCACTCTAGTAATATCGTTAATAGTAGACCGCGCCTTCGGCCTGTGCATGTGCCGCTACGACTTATGCTAAAAAACATTGCGCTTGCCAGATAAGGACTATCTTAGTCCACTAGCTATATACTATTTCACGTGAGAAAAGATAATACAAACCTTTTATTTTCTAGTTTAGTTCATTGCCGAGATGATTATTCATCTTTAGTGAGGCCTTTACTAGTAATGTGAAAGAAAATAATCGGTTCATACGTTTAAACAGTTCAAAATTTGTTTGGTTTTGGGTACAATATGGACATAAGAAAGTGTTTTGGTAAATATTTTGCATTAACATTATTCATCCACGTTATTTTGTATTATAAATACCTACAAAGGTATTCAGTTATTTTGTGTTCCTAATTAATTTTTCCACCATCGTGTATTTATTTTTTACCTACTAATTGACACGGGCCTCGTACGCGGGGTAATCAATATTAGTAACGAGGGATACCACTTTAAAAAAAATATAAAAATCACTTAACATTAATTTAATACCATATTTATGTTTGTTATATGTTTGGTTTTTCAGTAAATTTAATAATAAAAATGGCTAAGAACAAAGCAGCGACAGCGATGAGCAGGATGAAAAAGTACAAAAGGGAAACAAATGGAGACCGCGTCGCATGATTCTAGCTCGCTCTCGGCAACGGAAGATGCTCAGTCTCAAAAAGTAATTCAAGACCCAGATGCTAGTGCACGCCCTCGTGATAATTGTGACCTGTCGAGACAAACTTCATCAAAGATTTGGACTAAGGTTTTGATTCTACGATGGATGACTGCAACGAAAATGACATTGCCCGATTTATTGGTCGAGTTGTTGTTATCAACCGACAGGAAGAAAGAATTGCTTGAAAACTGTTGGACGCCTCCTAAGACGCACGACTTTGCAGAAGACGACAAGCATTTAAAGATAAAATTCAATTATTCATGGTTGGAAACGTACCCTCCGTGGTTGGTATATTCTCGACGTCAAAAAGGAGCCTTTGGTAAATATTGCACGTTGTTTTCGCCAAATCCGAGTTCTGTTAAAGGTGTAATGGAGTCATTTATCGTAAGGCCATTTTGTAAGTTCAAAGATATTCACGAGCAATGCAAAAACCACATGGAAACCCACTTTAATAAGGCGACACTGGAAGCTGCCAGATCATTTCTTGGAAGCTTGCCTGTGGATGTGTAACTTAATAAATACTCCCAAAACCTTATTGAGGAAAACAGAAAAATTATAACGTTGATTATTTCTTGCATTATATTTTGTGGCTTCCACGACTAAGTGTTGGGAGGTAGGAAGGAATTCTTGAGGACTTGTAAAAGCCGCAAATTGACGCGGGAGATGTGATTTTGAAGAAACACATTGAGCATGTGAAAAAAAATGCAAGCTATCGATCGGTTGATATCTAAAATAAAATTATCAGCATTTGTGGGGATGTGCTTAAGGAAGATATTATGAAAAAAGTAAAACAAGCAGAAGCATATAGTGTATTAGCAGACGACACAGCTGACATTTCTGGAACAGAACAATTATCGATTGGGCTGCGATATTTATATGAGGAAAAAAACGAAGTCCATGAAGTGTTTGTTGGATTTGTTGAGCTAAAAGGTCTGGATGCGAAATTTATTGCACAGACCATTGATGAGTTTTTGACAAAAGAAAAACTTAATCTAGAGAAATTCGTTGGATTAGGATTTGACGGTTGTTTGACGATGTACGGAAAAGACGGTGGTGTACAAGCAATCTTGCACAAAAAATACACGAAAGCTTTGTTCTTTCATTGTTCTTCGCACGAACTGAATCCAGTAATCAATGATCTCAATGTTCTGCGTGAAATTCGAAACACCATGGGAACCACCAAAGACATTATTACATTTTTTCGTGAATCAGTTTTGAGAAGGAAGTTAATATCTAATATATCCAGACTCTGCGAAATATGGTGGAGCGAGAAAGACAAAACCATCAGAGTTTCTAAGGCGAATTTTCTTGTTATAATGGAGGCCTTAAGAACTATATCGCGTGACGAAAATAATGCGACTCGAAAAAATGCTTTTCAGCTCCATGCCGCTGCTTCCAGAGTTTCGTTTATTTTGTACCTTATGTTGACAGCGATATACTCAGCTTTGATGGAACCCCTGGTAAACGTGCTCCAGTTTATAGCTTTAGACGCGGTCAAGGCCTCACAGCACATTAAGCACATTTTTCAATTGCTTAAAAGCCATCGTGATGATCCTGAAAAAGTCGCAGATGAAATTTTAACGGTTGCTACTATCAATGACACTCGGATTGGAGGAGGACATGACATCAGTGCCGCGCATTGTTGGAAAACGTCATCGAAGCAACTATTCAGCAGGAAGCCCTTCAGAGTTCTGGAAAAGGTCTTTTATAATACCATACTTGGACTTCATTATTACTTCTCTTAAAGAACGGTCTGCTGAAGAAAACACTCCATCATTCGCATTATGTAAATTACACCCGTCGCAAATACAAACGATGTCAGTGAATTCTCACGGAAGCTTGCGAAACCTTCGCTCAGTTTTACTATTTACCAAACATAAAAAATGAAATCGAACTTCAGTAACAATTGTGGCAGGACAAATCCAACGCAACTGAGCTGACCGTTGTTGATATATCCTAAAAGCCACGAAAGCCTACTTTCCCGAAACGGGTAAAGCTTTAAAAATTTTGATCGCTCTACCGTGCACAACGTCTACTGTAGGACGATCTTTCAGCAGCGTGAGACGAATTAAAACTTGGCTAAGAAGTACCATGGTGGAGAGTCACCTCAAGGATCTTGCAATGATGAATGTTGATCGAAAGATTAACACTGACAACCTAGAAGATTTTAATAATAAAGTAGTCGAGAAATTTACAAGAAACTCGAGAAGATTATGTTTTAATTAAGATATTTTTGTTCTTGTTGTAAACTATTAAACCTTTACAAATTTTTTTTTAGCTACAATTCGTATCCTCTATCTATCATCTTGCCTGGCCCATTGGCTGGCGACGCCTTTGACGTGTGGACATATGTTTATGTATCTACATATGTTTTTGATGTTTTGTTATTGATATATTTTTAAATATTTTGTTATTTTAAATGTAACTATAATTCTTAAGGTCCTAGTTATAAAGCTTTCGAAATAATACATTATGCTAATATAACTGCATAACAAATCACGTATTCCAAAGTTCCAAAGTTATACTTTATTATCTATAACATAATTGAATTAATAGTTTCTTGAAAATAGTGCGCAACTGCGTAATTCTAATAAAAATACTGTTCTATTACAAAAGAAAGCATGAACATTGACGCATTCTACATTTTCATATGAAAGTCCCGAATTTGGGATGAAGACAAAACTCTGTCAACTTGTTAGTGTGAAGAATCCTATGGCTCTACAATTATCAGTTCGAGCCTTCGGTTTGGGTAGCAGCAATAAGTTGGTTTCTGAGTAAATTTCATAAAAACCATAGCAAGCTTTCCTTTCAAGACGTTCACAACACATTCACATGAAAAAATTACCATCTGTAATTTTTGGAATTCTTATTATTGTGGTATATCCCCATTTCAAGGACCGTGAAGTACTCTAAAAATTATGTTATTTTTTCGTGATTTCCAAATTTGATGGCTGAAGAGCCGTCTGCTTCTTCTTTTCTTCAATAATATCTTACCAGAAACTAACTATCAATTAAAATATGGTATATCAATTTATCAATTATTGTAGACATTAATATCTAAGAAGCTATTAGATTTAAACCTATATTATTTGTATAAGTGTCTTTAGAATTTAAAATGACTTGTATTTAGTTAACTTTAATTGTTTAACAAACATTCCTGTATAAATAAAAGCAGCAAATTGTTGGTGTTCTTAATCCAGAATCTTTTTTTTCAGCCGTTTGGAAGTGATTCTGAAACAATCACGCAAATAGACAACACCGAAAAATTCTAAAAAAACTCAGTCTTCTTAAACTATATGTAATAAAAGTGTGTTTTTTAGACTATATGTAATAAAATACAAAATATTATATACGAGTATTAAAAAAATTATTAACTGAAAAAGCATAAAATATTTTTCCTTGATTTAAACCAGTGTTAGTAAAGAATAAGATATATATATATATATATATATATATATATATATATATATATATATATATATATATATATATATATATATACATATATATATATATATATATATATACATATATATATATATATATATATATATATATATATATTTATATATATATATATATATATATATATATATATATATATATATATATATATATATATATATATATATATATTCTTATTCTATATATTCAGTACTATATGACGGTAGTATCAGCGACACTAGCGGCGTAGTTCAAGATATTAATTTGCAGTTCAGTGGATTTTAAGTTATATTCGAGTACGATTGTTTTGAAAAGATTGGTTTCAAATAACGGATGTCTGTAATGGGGAACTTTTACGAAAGACTCTACTTTATTAGGAAATTCGAGACAGTGCTATGTCTATCAGAGAGATTTCGAAAGGCAGTTACATGTCTTCCAAATTGGGAAAGTTAAGACAATTGGTTATTAATGGTCTATATTAATTTTTTTTGTGTAAGCCATTTAAGTTCAAGTTTTATGTTGTACACTACTTTTTTCTTCTATAGTTTGCTAATAGGTATTTCTCAAAAGTTGTGTGTTTTCTTCCACCAATGTCTATTATGAACCATTAACATAATACCCGTATTTCTTATAGAAGAACCGCTCTTGAGATGGCGTGTGGTCACGTCTAGATTGTCAGCTACCAGATGAAAAAACAAGCTTATCCTGGTTAAATAGCTTCCCAGGTGATGGGAAATTAAAAGTAAGATCAATCTCAGTTAATCTTTCTTTATTACACTTTTTAGGATGTTGGTATGGTATCTCTTAGCATCTGTAAAACATCCATAATCTTATTAGTAACCTACATAAATACTGTATTGTTGTTGTAATGTATCTTTTGTTCTGGAACCAATCGTTTGCAATTTCTTTTCTTAATTTTTTATTGGGATTTGGTGTTAAAATTTTATCTTATAAAAAATTTGGTTCTTTAGATGTAATGTATCAAATAAAATTATAAAAATGCGCTGAAACAAGGCTTAAACGTCGAGCATATCCTTTAACACCAAATCACAGTAAAAAATTAAGAAAAGAAATTGTAAACGATTTTTTCCCGAACAAAAGATACATTACAACAACGACACAATATTTATGTATGTTACTTATAAGATTAATGATGTTTTACAGATGCTAAGAGATACCATACCAACTTTTTAAAAAGTGTAATAAAGAAGGATTAACTGAGATTGATCCCTGGAAAGCTATTCAACCGGGAGAAGCTTGTTTTTTCATCTGGTAGCTGTCTCCTTTCTTCTATTAGCTGGCAATCTAGATGTCACGACGCGCTATCTTAAAAGTACTCCTTCTATAAGAAATACGGGTATTATGTTAATAGTTTAAGATAGACATTGGCGAAAGAAAACACGCAACTTTTGAGAAATATCTATTAACAAACTTTAGAAGAAAAAAATAGTGTACAACATAAAACTTGAAATTAAATGGCTTACACAAAAAAAAAAAAATATAGAACAATAAAAACCAATTATCTCAACTTTCTCAATTTGGAAGACATGAAAACTGCCATTCAAAACCTCTCTGGTAGACATAATACTGTCTCGAATTTCCCGATAAACTGGGCTCTCTCGTAAAAGTTCCCCATTAAAGACATCCGTTATTTGAAACGTGTTAATGCAAAACTCTCGTATTCGAGTATAACTTAAAATCCACTGAATTGCCAATTAATATCTGAACTACGCTGCTAGTGTTGCTGATGCTACCAATATATAGTACTGATTTCTTCAGCTATTGAGATGCCCTTTTTAGTCATAAATTTAAACAGCCTAGGCACTTCGCGGTCAGGTTGTACGAATATCAAAAGAACTGAATTCAATTAACATAATATTAATGTTTACGAACTTTCATTTATTTGCTTAAATATAACGGACATTAAATTAAAAAAGTCTATATAAATTAAAAATCTTTAAAATTAGTGGAAAAAAAGTGTTGCAAATTATTTCTCTAATTATATTATCTTAGTGAAAGGAAAAACCAAATAGTCTTACATTAATATAACATAATTTCGCTTTCTTAAAATATTATTTTAACATTTAAACCATCAACCCTACGAAGACTCCAAAAATCAAAACCTTCTATGTTTAAGTCTAGACCTGTACTAGGGCTCTCAACCTATTTAAATAAAATAATTGAACTTCTATGCAAGAAATATTTAGTTAGTTATTTGGCTACATTTAATATTACTAAAGATGTAACTATTACTGGTAAGTCAATAAGTTTTAAGGCGGAAATGAAACAAGAAGAATTAATGAGTCAAAATACATTTATTCTTCAGTATAATCTCCCCTAACTTCAATATATTTTTTCCAGCAATTCTCCAATTCATTTACTCCATCTCTAAAGTGCTTTTCTGGAAGACCGTCAAAATACCCATCTACGGATGTCATTTGTTGAAAAATGCTTCCACGTAGAAATCTTTTGAGGTTTTGGGAACAGATAGAAGTCCGACGTAGCTAGATCTGACGATTAGGGTGGATGTTCCAACAATTCGTACTTTAATGCGACCAGTTTTGCCATTGCCAGTTTGCTATGAGCAGGTGCATTGTCATAATGAAAGATGATTTTTTTCTTCTGCAATCCAGGCCTTTTCTAAAGAATTTTCTTATCCAGCTGGTCCAAACGGTTGAAATAACACTCTCATGTGATTGCTTTACCAGTATAAAGGTAATCAATTACCAATATTCCTCTTGCATTCCAGAAAACTGATGCCATAATATTTTTGGATCACTTCGACCACTTTGGCTGCTTTGTAGCTGAATAACTTGGCTCAGGCAACTGTGCGATTTATTGTCGCAGTTCGGGATCATACTAGTAAATCCAAGTCTCATCCATAGTTATAAATCGATGCACGAAATAAGTTTTATTTTGTGTAAAACGAGGCAAATGTTGTTCAGAAAGTTTTTCTCAAGTGCGTTTTTGTTCCAATGTTAGCAAACTTGTGAATAGCCTTCTCATACCCAAAACATTGGTTAAGATCTCTTGTACTTACTCATGTGAGATGTCTATAGACTCAGCTAAATCATCCACGGTTAATCGACGGCCTTCCATTACTATCTCTAGAGTCCGTCTATGAATAGTTGGAGATCAAGAAGCAAACTCCTTTAATACTTTCACTAACTTTGCATGGATTTCATTTGCCGATAAACGTTCCAAAATAAAGAATTTAATCACTTCACCATATTGGATTTTTTCCATTTTTAAAAGATACGCAAACACGTCTAATTTAACCAGCTGATAAACAATGCATGAGTTGACAGATCGACTTTAAATTTAAGGTGTCTTCATATGACAGATAAGTTTCAAAATGGTGTTCAGTATTTGGTACAAGTGATGCTCTATAGTTGTCGCTTTCAACACTTATAATAATATTTGTTACCCGACCACTGCTAGGACACCAAAAATACAGAAATTTTAATCATTTCAAGATGGATTTTAAAAGAGAGAAAGTATAATAACCTGTTAAGAAAGAGGTCTTAATTTAAGGAACATCCTGTATCTAATAGGATTAAAGTGGATCGATTTTTTCTTTAATTTGATAACAGTAAGTTGTAAAAGTTGTAACTGGCTATAAGTATGATAGCAAAAACCTCAATCTTTTGAGGAACCCTTGTAGGTGATTGAACTATTTCAAAGAATAAAATATATTTTTTTGTGAATGCAGTTACTTCAAGTGTTCATTATTAATTATATTATTATATATACATAATATAATAATAACTTTGGAAACCATACGATTTTTTTCTGAGAATGATAAAACGAGAATCAGCCAGAAATTTATGCTTTTTTATGTTGATCAAAGTCGATATTACAGTCTTTCAGAAGTATAAATTAGGATATTTGACAATAATTAATATGGTGCATTAAGAGCCAGACTGAGCTTGAGTGCTTGGAATCTTTTTTGGACCTTTAAAACCCCTTTTGTGCTTCATGTCAATTTATAATATTATAATTAGGACTTTGTTATTGAATTACTACGCTCAAGTACTTGGAAATTAATAATTGGAAAAAGTGTTGCAAGCTTTTCCAAGGACTCTTTATGAGGACTTGATCCCTAATAAAAGAGCTTGAAAGTTTCCCCTGGACTGCCGACACTGCCGAGTGCTTGCAAGTGCCCTGAGACCTTGTAATTCTTTAAAAGGGTTACTAAACACAGAGCAAGCGTTGTCAGCTGAAAAACTTCAGATATTTTAACAGGATTTAAAGCTGTTTCTAGGACAAATACTTTTAGGCCGATTATGATAATACATATTATTTAATTACAGGTAATTTAATAAAATAATTAAGCGTTAAGGAGTCCAAGTAGTTTTAATAAGGGCTTAGAGTTTGATACTTGTAACCCTTTTGCGACAATAGTTGCTCAGCTCTGCTAGAGCGCGACATCTGCGTAACAACATGTGGTTCTGCATGCTAAGTTAATTAGCAGATATAGTGCTTAACAGTATTCTTTGTTTCGTAAGCTTATTGTACTTAAAAACAACTGAAACTTAATTAGAACATAAAACTCGAATACGTTAATATATATATATATATATATATATATATATATATATATATATATATATATATACCTATATATATATATATATATATATATATATATATATATATATATACCTATATATATATATATATATATATATATATATATATATATATATATATATATATATATATATATATATACTAGTAGTGCCCGCGGCTCCGCTCGCGTGGACTTGATTCACTACTATCGTCAATGCTTATTCCTTATGTTACCTAACGTAATAAAATATCTGCCATTATTTCCCCTTATCTCCCATTATTTCTCATTATCTCCCATTATCTCTACATAATTTCCATTATCTAGGCTTATCTCTGCTCATCTCCCATTATTTCTCTTTATCTCCCATTATTTGCCCTTATCTCCGATTATCTCACCTTATCTCTCATTATCTAGGCTTAGACTTATCTCGCAATAGTTCTCCTTATCTCCCATTATTTCTCCTTATCTCCCATTATCTCATCATAACTTCCATTATCTAGATTTATCTTTGCTTATCTCCATTAGTTCTCCTTATCTCCCATTATTTATACTTATCTCCCATTATCTCACCTTATCTCCCATTATCTAGATTTATATCGAATTATATAGAACATATGTATAAATTTATAAAAACACGTAAATCGGATAAGTGGTTCTCAAGTGATAAGCGCACTAACGGGCAGACAGACAGACAGAAAGACGTTGCATTTTATATATATATATTATATTCTTGGCAACATGATATTGTTCCATATTTAATGGTTTAGGCAGTGTATTGCAAGAGAACGCGTTAACGGTAACCTTTTTAAGCGCACTAACGGACAGACAGACAGACAAAGAGACATCGCATTTTATATATATATATATATATATATATATATATATATATTATATATATATATATATATATATATATATATATATATATATATATATATATATATATATTATAGATTATAGATATTCTCTGCTACATAATATTGTTCTATATTTAATGGTTTAGGCTGTATATTGCAACGGAACGCGCTAGCGGCAAACTTCTTTCCTACTTCATTCGCTATTATCGTCACTACTCATTCCTTATGCTACCTGTTGTAATAAAATATAGCCTATAACCTGGTCAGAGAACATATGTATGTTTAAAAAAAAAGTACGTAAATCGGATAAGTGGTTCTCCAGTGATAAGCGCACTAACGGACAGACAAACAGACAGAGAGACGTTGTATTTTATATATATATATATATATATATATATATATATATATATATATATATAGTTTTAAAAATAAGTATACCATAACATATTAGATAGTTTTGCAAAGAGAAAAGAGTATACTTTCCAAGAAATGTAGTGTTCCTTTGAATATAACAAAGTTGCTCCATATCAGAATTGTTTTGATTGTTACACCTACATAATTTGATCTAACTGCATCTTGATTTATTTTCCATTGAAAAGTCTTATTAAAATTAAAATGTGTTAAAATGTAGCTGGCCACCCGGTATGTTCAAGTTAAATATTTACACAACCAGCGTTTTTCTCAGCTATCCAATGCACTGTGAATTATGCTAAATCTAATTAAGTTTATATTGCATTCGCAGTTCTTGAGCTAGGTCGAACATGTACATATATGACAGACACGTAACAGAACAAGTTTCTACTATATATGCGATTTTAACAACCATTAAACATTTTTAAATAGAGTTATCACTATTCCTTATGGAAACTTAAAATCTTAAGATTTATGTTTGGTTGATTGTGAAAATTAGTGGCAAGCTAATCGATGTAATAAGGAACTGTTTATATCAATAGTTCATCCTAACAAGATAACGTTGGTAGTCAATAGAAAATTTCTCCTTTTAGAATTGACTAATTTTTAAATTCAAATAAAATCTCAATCAAATCAAAGATTTCCTTCAAATTCATTATTTATTTAAATTTATAAATTTTGCAAAATACATCTGTTTTTAACTGAAACGATAAATTTTATATAACAAAAGTAATACTTAGGATTTAAAAAAGGCATTTCCAAAAATAAATATCTATTATTATAAAAGTAATCCAATTATAAAATATGCCAAAAAGATACTAAATGTGAGAACAAATATTTGTTAACAAAATGCATCTATCATTGACATAATCCTAAATTGTGTAAGAAATTGTCGAGGATTAATCTTCTTCATCTACTTCTAATCTGTTGATATCCTATTATATCTGTGCAAAGTATTACACATTTCTGCAGAATTATTTTTACAGAATTACACCAAAGAAGAAACTCTGCACAATAAAAGCCTTGCTGCGTGAAAAAGGCGAAGAAACAACTAACAGAACAAGGTGGGGAGGGAGTTATCTCTCCCCCCCCACCCAACAACTTTCTTCTTATTTAACAAGATTCAGAGGGATATTGGGTAAAATTAAGAATATTCGTTGATTGTTTGTTCGTGTTTTGTTGTTTAAGGACTGAAATGCGTAGCGTGCATAGGGTACTCTTCTCCACCACTTTAACGCCATTTGGGAGTGAACCTCCACCCTGAAACGTTATAAGGGCGAGAATTTCCCCTTTCTGCCGCTGCGCTTTCATTTATAAACTGCAATTTTTTAAAATATATTACATATTTTATAATTTTGGAATTTATAAACAGCTAAGCGAAAGGCCCTCGCCCCTGCCGTCTCCGCCCTTTCACGCCAGAAGGTTCTCTTACGGTTCAAAGTTCGAAACATCGGTGTAAAAATCGCTGATGAATTTTTAGTGGCCTGGACTGGAAATTTTGGTTAGTGTTGATGCTGCAAGTTAAAAAGGTAAGTTGTATTTATTTTTTTTTTAATAATGTAGTATATGACAAGGTAATTATAATAAGAGTCTAACTTCAAACAATAGCTATTAGAATTTTATTTTGAAATAGGTAAAATACACTCTACGTTGAATTAAAAACATTGAAACAGCGATGGGTTAACACGAAAAATAAATAAGTAAATTAAAAAAAATTGTTACCGCCTGAATCAAAACGTTTTTAAACAAATCATGTATGTGATCAAAGCCAGAAAAAAACAGTTTTTAAAAACTCCGTTAACTTGCTACTGTATTATAATAATATTAAATTCAAGTGTAGTAATATTTATCAATATTTTTGAAGAAAAATAATTATTCTTTACCTAAGGAGATTTTAATTATCCTTTAGCAGTTATCTAACATTTTTTATTTAAATTGTCCTTCTAGTGTTCTACAGGCCCAAATGGACGCTGCTCTGTGTAGTAGACGAAAGTCATTCTTGTGCGCTGATTCAAAGGTTGCTTACATTTTGTTATTATTTAAAGGCTACTAGGTATTTTGCTGGACTAGTATTTTACCTAAGAAAAATAATAATATTATTACAGGTAAAAACAAGAGAAGTAAACAAGAAATTTATTGCTTTATTTTATAAGGAATTAATTAAAGTCTAGTCGGGTGCAAATTAAATTACCGCACTGAGACTTTATAACACATGGGCTGAAAAGTCCCGGGCCTAACAAAGAAAACACGGTTTTTTTGGTTCAAAATTAGCTTTATTCATCAACGTAATCTCCATCAAGAGCAATGCAATCATTCCAGCGCCGCTCTAACATTTCAATACCACTTTTGTAGAACGATTTATCTTTTGCCTCAAAATAGGCCTCAGTTTCAGCGATAACCTCTTCATTCGTGCGAAATTTCTTACCGGCGAGCATTTTTTTCAGGTCTGCGAACAGCCAGTAGTCGCTGGGAGCCAAATCTGGCGAATACGGTGGATGTGGGAGCAATTCGAAGTTCAATTCATGTAGTTTTGCCATTGTTTTGATTGACTTGTGACACGGTGCGTTGTCTTGATGAAACAAAATTTTTTTCTTTGCCATATGCGGTCGTTTCTTTGCAATTTCGGCCTTCAAACGCTCCAATAACGCTATATAATAATCACTGTTGATGGTATTTCCTTTCTCAAGATAGTCGATGAATATTACACCACGCACATCCCAAAATACCGAGGCCATAACCTTTCCAGCCGATTGTTGTGCTTTCGGGCGCTTTGGACGAGGTTCACCAGTTGCTGTCCACTCAGATGACTATCGTTTTGATTCCGGAGTAAAGTGATGGATCCATGTTTCATCCATTGTCACATATCGACGCAAAAATTCCGGTTTGTTACGTTTAAACATGGCCAAACACTGCTCAGAATCATCAACACGTTCTTGTTTTTGATCAACAGTGAGCAAACGCGGCACCCACTTTGAACAGAGCTTTCTCATAGTCAAATGCTCATGCAATATAAAGCCAACACGTTCTTTTGATATCTTTACGATGTCAGCTAACTCACGCAACTTCACTTTTCGATCATTCAAAACGATTTTATGGATTTTTTTGATGTTTCTGGTGTTACCGCCTCATTTGGACGTCCACTGCGTTCTGCATCATCGGTGTCTCTACGACCACGTTTGAAGTCAGCAAACCAACGTTTTATTGTTGTTTCTGATGGAGCGGAGTCCCCATAACACTTTTCAAGCCATTGCTTCGCTTGAACGGTATTTTTTTCCCATCAAGAAGCAGTGTAAAATTAAAACACGAAATTGTTTTTGATCCATTGTTTTGAAAATAACAAAAGTAGCGTCACTCTTAGCACAATAACTCACAAACTAATGAATAGAATATCATGAAATTTTAACAGCTGTCTTTTGAAGGTTAGTATTAACTGAAAAAAAGGTGACTGCAATAAAACTAGCGCCATCTATGTGTTAGGCCCGGGACTTTTCAGCCCATGTGTTACATACCAAACATATTATTGTGAAAGAAATGATAGAGCAACAATGTGTCTTAAGAGATGCAGAATGTTGTTTAGAAAAATTTGGAGCCTTAAACTAACGATGGTGATTTGGTTATACGTCATGGCCATTAGACCCATGGTTATATACGGAGGTGCAGTATGGTGGACGAAAACATAGCACAGAATGACAACCACGAAGCTAAATTGGCTGCACAGGTTGACTTGCTTATGTTCCACAGGGGCTATAAGTAGCACCCCCAGAAATAATTCTAGGACACATACATAAAAAGTAAGGCTATCAATAGCGCTCATCGAATGAGGACAAATGCGAAATAAAAAAACAACCTGTACAATTTAGACGCACAAGAATTGTGGATCAAATTACACACAAATATTTGGATATCCAGTATGACTATATGACAACGTCGTATGATTTCGGAAAACCATATAGAATTGGGTGCCACCCAAATCTATGGATGAAAGTAGAGACTGTGACGAAGGCAACGAGTCTGGTCTATTACGCAGACAAATCAAGAGCTTCGAGCGAAGCAGGCGCTGGCATATAGGCAGAAAAGCCCAAATGGAGCTTTAGCATTTCACTAGGGACAAGTGCAATAATATTCCAGGTGGAAATTCATGCAATACAAGCATGTGTTCACGAAACTATTAGATGGTACTACCGCAACCATATATATTCTTTCATACAGTCAAGCTGCTCGAAAGATCTTAGGTGTTTATCAGCCCAACTCCAAGAGCACTATGGGGTGTAAGCCTATCCTGCTAGAACTATGCTTCAGGTGCAACAGGACTGAACTGCTGTGGGTTTCAAGACATTCGGGAATAAAAAGTGATGAAAAAGCTGACGAATTAGCAAGATTCGGAGCTACAAAACCACATAGGAATTCAGAACCAGCATTTGTTTAGGTTGGAAATGCGACACTCAACAGATGGCCAGCTACATCTAGATCATTGGCTTGCAACATCTGGCCAAACACCAGCTGTGGACATAATTGGCGGCCCCTCAAAGGAACTAACAATTGACTTCCTTCGTAGCACAGGCGAAATTAGTAGTGAGACTGATCATCGACCATGTTACTTGAACAAATATTTACAGAAAATGGGTACTTACAATGGGCCCATAATAGACGGACCATGTGATGAAGAGGAAAAGACCTCTATGCACATCTTATACGAATGTGTTGCTTTATCTCGAAACAGAGATTAGCTCTTCGAAGTTCTAAATCATGGCGATAAATTACCACATGAAGGACTTGGAAGGAAGCTAACAAACCTTATTAAAGAAACGACGGTCTTGTAACTAAGAAAGGGGAGCACAATAAGCCAAGAGGCTACAGTACCCAAATAGGCATAATTGCCTACTCCGCCTACAATCAACCAACCTAGAGGCCCAAATGGGCACTGCCACGGCTCTGTAGCAGATGAGATCCATTGCCGTTTATCGATTTAGAGGTTGACTATAATTTTTGCTACTATCTAAATGCTATTAAGTATGTTGAGCTGGAACATATTTCATCTAAGAAGAATAATAATATTACTACAGGCAAAAACAAAGGAGTAAACAAGAAGATTATTCCTTTATTTTATAAAGAATTAATTAAAACCTAATCGGGGGTAAATTGAATTAGAGTACTGAGCTTTCGTAAATAACATATTGTTTATTACCAAGGAGTGACCGGTCCAAAATTTCGAAAAAAATAAACAAAAGTTCAACCAGCCAAAAAGTAATTCCTATTGACACAATACCTCTTAAATAATCCTAATATGTTTCCTTAAAAATCAATTTTTTCATATTCTTTTGTTGTTTATCTTCGAAAAGAAACGCATACTGGCTAAAGTATCGATCCATGGAGATAGAGATGAAAAAAAAAATACGTAAAGAAATTTGAGTTAGATGCTACAAGGTGTTCAAAATAAATTTATGCATTTCGACTATTATAAAATGAAAAATCTCAAATTTTTTAAATGAAACACTGTATATTCTTATTTTTTCTGATAGTTTTTACAAAACCCTCCAACTTTTAGTAAGTATGTCATATACCTATTTCTAATAGTTTTCGATTTATTTTGAATTTTTCAATTTTTACATACACTTGCGCTATTGTAAAAACATAAACAAACAGTTAATAGTATTTTGATATAGTTTAACTTATCTAATGAATAATTATTATGACGTAATAAATGTTCAAAAATATGCCCGTCTAGTTGAATACACATGTTTAGTCGTTTTACTATATTTTCCTTCACTTTCCTTAGCACGTATCCCGTATCCTATTTTTCATATCGACTGGAGCTGTAGGGGAATTCACATAAACACGATCTTTAATGTAGCCCCACAAAAAGAAGTTTAAAGGTGCTAAGTCACATGATCGAAGTGGCCACTGAATGAATCCATCCTTACCCATCCATTTTTGTGGATAACGTTTTTTTTCCCGATGGTAATGAACAGGAGGTTCGTCTTGTTGGATCCACATTTGTTCCCTTTCAAAGTTATCAGCTTCTTTAAGAAGTTGGGGTAATTCGTGTTGCAAAAAATTCGAAAATTTAATATTCCACACCATACATTAAGCGACCAATGGTTTTGGTTTTGAACTTCCGGGACCCAAAATGGATTAATTGTTGAATAATATTGCATTTTATGGCTGTTAACTGCTCCATCACTGCGAAAAGTAGCTTCATCAAAAAACATTATTTTGGATAAAAAATTTGGATCGGCCCCTATTGCTCCATTCATGGTGGTACGAAAGTTTACTCGTCGTTCAAAATCACGGTCTTGAAGTTCTTGGTGTAGTTCCATATGAAAGGGATGATACTTGTATTTTCTCGTGGTGCGATTAGCCGTAGATTGGGATATGTCAGATAAGTCAACTAGTTGACGGCTCCTGACCTGGCGATTATTTTCAACATGAAGTAAAATCTCCATTTCTTTTTCCTCATTGGTAGCACTCTGGTTTACTACTTTCCGTGTCGTATACTCCACGCTACCACTACCATTAAACCGTTCCATTAAGCACTGAAAAGATTTTCTAGATGGTACACGTCTATTAGGGTACTTCACTCCGTGAAGCTTTACTGCCAAAAGACAATTTTTTTTCCGCCTCGCCCAGTATATAAACCATATCAATTACTTCATTTTTAGGAAAATCCATAACTATTACCTTTATACGTCACTTACTACAACAAATTGAACTATTTTTACTTGCTTAATAGACATGTCAAAATTTGACAATGCCTATATTTTTGTCTAGTCTTGGCAACTATGATGTTATACCGAAAGTGTATTAAAAACAAGGGTAAAAATTGAAAAATTTAAAATAAATCGAAAACTATTAGAAATAGGTATATGACATACTTAATAAAAGTTGGAGGGTTTTGTAAAATCTATCAGAAAAATAATAATATACAGGGTGGGCCGTTTAAAAAATTTGAGATTTTTCAATTTAAAATCGTCAAAATGCATAAATTTATTTTGAACACTCTGTAGCATCTAACACAAATTTCTTTACATATACCTTTTTTTTTCATCTCTATAGAACGCTCGTATCAATTACGAGTATTCCCTCAGAAACAATGGCATCACTGGCAATTTTTTACTATGCCGAAAACTAGTATTTGTTTAAAAAAATTGAAATATTAGAAAAACTACTAGGTATAGGTATATAACATTATTAATAAAAAAGCTATAAAATTTTACGCATAATTTAAAAATAAATTAGAAAATAATTATAAAAAACATATGTTACATTGGCCAAACTTTTTTGAAGTACCCTGTACACTCAAAAATAATATTAAACTGTGCACCTGAACATTTCCTAAAACTATTTCGTCATTCCCGAAATAAATGAGATAATGAAATTTTACTTTATCGTTGACTCACCCTGTATAGTCGAATGTATCTAATAACAAAGGATACCGATACATCCTGGAGATTGCTATTTAAAGTTTTTATAGACCAGACTCTTAAAAAAATAGAAAAAATAGGCAAAAAATGTAATGTAATCGATAATTAGAGATGCAGGATGTTTACCAAAATTTACAGTGATTGTGGGACAGTGGTACTTACAGACTTAAACTAGAGGAACATTAATATAATTTTATATTATAATAGTTTAAATATGTTTTGTTTATATTAGAGATGAGTAACTTGAAGTGTATGAAGACTACTGTAGACGAAATATACCAAAGTATAAAAATTAAGTTGTTTTTAATATTATTCGTCCTAACTGGGTACAAGATTGATAATACAAAATAGCATATAGAAGGTGCTTAGGAACCTCAGTTTTCGTTTAAATAAGTTGCAATTTTCAACTATTGCATCAACTTGCAGTAAAATGCATGTAAAATTGATTTTTGATGTACAGGATTGTCATAAATGTATTTTGGTGTCATATAAATCTGGCTACTTCGAAGTACTAGTAAGTGGAGGGACCGAGTGACCAGTATGTGAGGGCTCTTAATGTTCACGTGAATTTCATAAAACCATATTTTTTGGAAAAATAGGACGACGGAGTTAATAATAAAATATACTTTTCGCTAATTTTAACAAAATTGTTAGAGCCGAGAAAATACCGTTGTTTCTAATGGTTCAAAATATCTTTATACATTGTTTAATGCCTAACATCCATGTCTTTCTGTCACTCCACTGTCTCTTTTTGAATACCTTTGAGATTATTTCTCTGAAAATTAAGGTACTCATTTCATAACTATTTAAGGCGATCTAGTTTCTTTGCTTAAATATTCATCAATAAAGAACTATCCAATTCTCCTCACTCATTTAAAATTCTGCGCTTTTTAGATATTCTCAGTAATCATCTGCAGACAGCAGGAGGTCGTTCAACTTAACAAAGACCTGGAAGAAATTCTGTCTTGGGGTGACAGTAACCAAGTGGAATTTAACGCTACAAAAACCCAGACGGCAGTTTTTTCTAAAAAAATTAACGTTGCTGAACCCGACATAGTTATATCGGGGCACTCCATTCCCCTAGCATCGTCGCTCAATTTGTTGGGCGTTAATTTGGGAGCAAATATGTCCTGGCATGAATATGTTGCAGGCATAGCAAGGAGAGCTTCTCAAAAGTTAGGAATATTATTTCGAACCAGAAAGCTTTACACTCCATAACAACTGTTAATTCTTTACAAAGCTCAAATTCGACCAACTATGGAATACTGCTCCCATATTTGGGGCTCCGCTCCCAAACATACACTGCATTTGTTGGATTCTGTTCAGAGAAGAGCTGTTCGTCCGATTGGAGACCCGGAACTGACCGGACCGCGGCCTTGATTCGCTGGAACATCGAAGAACGGTTGGCGACTTGAGTCTGTTCTACAAATATTTTCATGGAAAGTGTTCGAAGGATGTAGCCCGCTTAATTCCTCCCAAAGGGGTGCATGTTAGAAATACACGTCGCGCTGTTGCTTCACATCCGTATGAGGTTCAGCTTGTTACTCCGCGTACAACGCTTTTCAAGCAGTCTTTTATATGGAAAACATCATCCTTTGGAATAATTTGTCCATAAAAACAAAAAAATAAATAAATTTATCCATTTTCGCCAACTCAAGATTTCTTCAATTGTTTTCCTTTATACTGTACATCTCTGCACCATATATCAGGCAACTTTTAAAAAACGTTTCATAGTTATTACATTGTTGTTTCCTTCCGTTTTGTCCCAAAGTCAATATCCATGTCCTTACGTTTCGTTTTCTATTTAGAACTTTAGCAACGTATCTTTTAAGGACTCTAGGTGATACACAATATGCTTGTTTGAAATTATTTAAAAATTCACGTGCTATTTTTTTTATGATACTAGTTTTCTAGAGCCCTTATTATAGTAGTTGTAATTTCTCTTTACATCTTCTTAATAGGAGCAGTGTATGACACTGCTAGTAACTGAGTTTGTGTTTGATCTGTTCCTTATATGTTCTTTTAGATAAAGGGTAGTTTTTATGGATATAGAGCACAAGATGTAGGGAAATCCCTAAAACGCTACAGGAGCGACGAGTGTGGAGGAAAAACGATTTACATTGGTCGTGAATCGCTGCAATATGTGCTCCGTGGAAAACACAGTCCTGGGCAAATCATTCCAAAAGGGTGGGGTTCTCCTTAAAAAGGTTGGTACGATGAGTGACAAACTGAGTCTTGTACGGATGTGATATATTGGCGCAACGTGTATTTCTATTATGCATCACTTTGGAAGAAATAAAGCTACTTCTATCGAATACTTTCCGTGAAGGTATTCATAGAATGGACTCGAGTCGCTAACCATTCCTCGATGTTCCAAGAAATCAAGGATGATCCTGAGTTCTGGGTCCATGTCAGGCAAATAGGCTGTATCAAACCCAATAAATGCAGCGTATGTGTCGGAACTAAGGCAAACATATGGGAGCAGTATGTCATCGTTTCTGGAATTTGAGCTACATACAGGATTGTCGTTTTGGGGTGTAAAGCTTCTTAGTTGGAAATAATATTCACACCTTTGGAGAAGTTCTCTTTGCTAGGCATGTAATGTATTCAAGCCAAGACTGATTTGATCCCTTGGCATCAAATATGTTTTTCATGTCGTTAACGCCCAGAAAGTTTTGTGACTATGCTAGAAGGATGGCATAATAATATCAAGTTCTGCAACATTGGCTTTTTTCGAAAAAACTTTCACCAGAGTTTTAGCAGCATTAAATTCTACTTGATTCCTGTCAACTTAATATATAGTTTCTTCCAGGTCTTTGTTAAATTGAACAACTTCCTGCTATCTGCGGTTATATTCATGGGTTGCTGATGTTCGAGCATTCAAGGTAAATAAAGTAATAAGCGTACTAGCATCGACAGATATTGGAAAAATGCTTGTTGATGATATTTTTAATGACTTTTGATATTACTGAAAGCAACGTGACTGGTCGGTAGTTGTTTTGTAAGTTCTTTTTACCTTTTTGGGTATCGGGTGCATCTAGTAAATTTCCAGACAGAAGAAAATATTGTTTTTCTGTAGAATAGGTTGAAAAGTTTACAAAACCTTGTCTTAGTTCGCCAATGCATTTTTCGGGTACTAGATCAGCGTCAGAAGTATATTTGGTGTAGATACATTAAAATCGTTTAGGGATTGGCTGTCTTAAAGACAATATCGGGCATCTTTGATTGAAAATTCGGAATAGCGAGTTTGGGAATAGCGGACAGCGTTTTCCCTTGAAATAAACAGTAATGCGTGAAGCAAACGAGTTGGCTTTCTCAATAGGTGTCGTTGCAATAGTATTACCTGGTTTTGTAAGTGCGGTACAATAGATTTAGTGTAATTTTGACTAATGGTCTTAGCGACTTACCAAAAAGACCTGAAAATGTTAGGACAGGCAACAACTTTATTTTTATTTCAATGATTGTGTACCTCCTTGGTTCCGTAATTTATTTGTTTACATTTTTTTCGATTTATGACGTTAGGATTTTCACGCCAATGTCGTTAGGCAAAATGTCTAGAAGCGACAATTTCTTTGCATTTTTGATAAAACAATAGCTTGCAATTGGAAGGATATTTATTGACAAAAATATGTAGGTTTCCATGCTAGCCAAAATGATATCAAAAATCTCCGAAGCGTAGTCAAATGTGCCTTCGGATCTGACCCAAATGTCTAACCAATAAAACACTAGCGCTAAATTATGCGCGGTTTAGGCCCTTCTCTCACTAAGTAGAAGAATACTCGATGTTTTGACTAGTTTATGATTGGAAGAATCTAATGAGAGATTTACGGTAATAGTGTAAATCTCTGTTACGGTCAGGAATCCACGTTGTTTCATTAATAAGCTGAGTAAAGCGACAACTGATTGAAATAGATTTAGGTTCATGCGCTTGTTCGTCGGTGATATTTCACCTCCAGTAAATGTTGTAGGAATTGGATAATAACCTGTAAGCGAAAAATGTTCTGAATTTTCCACTTGGTACTTTCAGTAATTGTCTATCCTGCTCGGATCTCGGATTGTTCTTCCTCTTGAATTGTATTTCAATTAAGTCTCTAAGAATTTTTCCATACAGATGAGCACTTACTGTTGTACCTATGCAATTGGAGCAATTCAATTTATTTTCTTTTTTGTATATAGATAAAATGTATGCAACCTTCGTTTTTCTTCTGGTATAGGACAACAATTTATGTAGTAATTCATGTAAGTCTTTCAATCATTTTTTTTGTGCCATATTTAATCAGTTGTGCAAGAATTCCTTTGAACCTGCAGCTCTATTTTTAAGTTGTCGTATTACACGTTCAATTTGGGTCTTTTCGTTCCTAATCAGAATATAAAATCTACGTCGACATTTTAAAATCTCTGGCAAAAGGACACTGCACAGCAGTTTTCACGACTACACCATATTATTACACTGGATGTACGTTTTACAAATCATATGATAAGGGATGACAGTTAATCATCACTCCTGATAATACTAACATGGTTAGAGAAACCTGCGTCGAGTGCGAAAATAACGTAATTGGTGTAGTGTTGATATCCGTTGTGTATTCTGATGGTAAATTTATCGTGTTTTCGTATACATCATCATAATAGTTCTTACTAATGTTGTGTATACATTTCGCTTTAAATACAATTACAGGTTTTTGAGCCTTTTTTCCCTTCTAAATATCAATTAATTTCTTTTTTTATCTCACGTTACTCGCTTGGCTTTTATTTTTGCTCTTTTAGATGTTGGCTTTATTTCTACTTGTTTGTCTTCGTCTTCCTCTTGTTTCACATTTTAAGATGATTTTTTTTTCGGTGCATCAATGTTTCTACTTCACTGTTCCAATACAGTTCCTCACCGCAATTTTTATTTTTTAGTCCCTGTTTTACCTTCACGGCATTTTAGACATTATTTCTGATATTTACATAGGTTTTATGCAGTGACTTAGGGTTTTATCTTATCTTTGCTGATACAGTAGCTATGGACTGTAGATTAGGATATTTAAACTGTTTTATTCTTTGTATTTCTTCCTATTCCTAGACTGATGCTTCTTTCTTTCTATTGCCCAAAAATGAAAATACAAATTTTGCCTTGATCATGTAATAAGCTGAACGGCATGTTACTTCTATGCTCGTATAAGCATCATTTACTTGTAGTGTTTCACTTTATTATAATATAATGAATCAATTGATTTTGAATTTCAAGCGTACTGTACCTATGCATAAATATTGATGTCCTTGTGGTTATAAAAACCATTAGTTATTTTTAACTGATTATTTCGATATATTTTTAATAATCTGTGGCCGTTGTAGCATCGATTTTTTTTTATTAATAAACATTTATTATTTTTAGGTTAAAGAATAAAATCAAAAATTCACAAAAAAAATAGACTTTTGCTTTAAAAGAAATCATCCTAATAGGGACTTAAGAATCTGTAACAGATAAAAAGCAGAGAGATGGAAGGAATATTTGTTAGCTGTAACAATAATTAAACAATTTTGATTTAAAATTTTATTATCGGCGAGTTTATTGTTAAACTTATTAGAGACCTTAACATGTATTGCGCTTGTGAAAATTCACATATAGCAAACTGCCTATGACTGTTATAAATTTATGATACTCTATTTATTTGAAACTAATAGTAATAAAAATGCCAGTGGACTGACTGGCGGTCCTATAACAGAGGCGTGCGTGCTACCTGTTCCCAGGTATTTTTCAGATAACAATGCTCTTTTATAACGAAGTTTTATTGCCGATCAAATAATTTTATTTACATACCTTCTTGTTGCTCTAAGTATAAATACATATTTAGAGTAGCATGTCCAAATGACAAGTCAGTTACTGTGTTAACAAAATGTCTCTAATGAAACTTCAAAAGTTCGGACAGCTAGCCCATAATGAAAAGCGTATAGTTAAAAATGTATATGACAACGTTAAAAACGATCAAAATTGTGATTTAGGTGTGGACAATTGTGTAACACAATGTTCCTTAATGATCGAAATTGGTAAAGCCACAATTTACATAATTTTAAGAGGAGAAAAGGAGGAGGTATAGACTCTCCAAAAAACGGACCATGCAGAAAAGAACTTCAGTTGACAGACACACAAAACAAGCAGTAAGGCGTATTGTTCATGACTTTTTTATGGAAGAAAGAATTCCAATTTTGGATATGATCCTGCAGGCTGCGACAAGACACCCAGAAATACCGAAAATGAGTAAAGTAAAATTATGGAGTGTCTTAAAAGGTATGAATTTTTATTGGAAAAAGTGTAAAAGAAAATCTTTATTGATAAAAAGTGGAGAAATTGTACACTGGAGAAGAGAGTATTTAAGGAAACTTAGAAAAGCTCGTTCTGAAGGGAAAAGTACATATTACTTAGATGAGACGTGGATAAATGAAGATGGAAATATCAAAAATGCTCGCCAAGCAGTCAATTAAGGTCTTTCTAGTGGTCTTAAACCGCCATCTGGTAAGGAACATAGGTTAATTATTATGCATATTTGAAGCGAAAGTGGTTTTGTAGACGGAGTCTTTTAATATTCGTATCCAAGAAAACAGAAGATATGAATTCAATTGTATATGAAGATTGATTTTCGCAGATGATAGACTTAATACCAGACGGTTCTGTTACTGTAGTGCATAAGGCAAGCTATCCTTCTAAAACATTAGAACGAGCTTCAACTTTGGTTGGCTGAAAGAGGACATTCAATCTTGGATGACTGAGAAAAACATTTCATTTCCAAAAGACAGCATTAAAAGAGAATTATTAGAACTTTTAAAGCTTGAAGTTCTCAGAAATAAAGACAAGTACACAATTTTGGTCGTCGACGAAATGGCAAAAAAAACGTAATATTCCTTTTATCGTCTGTCACCATGTCATTGCGAGCTCAATCCGATAGAACTTATATGGGCACAGGTGAAAGGTGAAGTCGCCAGGAACAATACTAGCTATTAATTAGCAGACGTACAAAACCTTTTCTAGAATGTCATATCTAATATTTCCACAGAATATTGACGAAAATGCGTATTGAAGGTGGAAGATAAAATGTGGATTGTGGACATGGCAGTGGATGTTATTGTTGAACCTTTGATTATACATGTAAATTCAAATAAGTCAGACAATGATAGTTTTTTAAGCATGTCAAACAACATTGATAATACTTTTCTCAATGTTGTTTGACTTCTTCTTTTGTATATTTTTTAAATAATAATGTTTCATTATAAAATATTATTTTTTTCTAATAAATGTTTCAACATTATAAAACTGTTTCATTCATACTATTCGCAAATAATGCGTATACGCAGAACTATTTCAATTTAGCCCCAAATAACAAAAAAATGCTCGTTTTCCTATTGTATTCAAACATAACAGAATTGCTAATATTAGACCAGTGCCAGATGGTATTCCAATAAAGTTGTTGAACTACTGCATTACAGGTAAATATAGGTAAAACTCTGAGGCCCTTACTACTACTTTATGGTAAGTTGCATAATTCTATCACTTTAAAATAAATAGAGTATAATCACAAAAATTCCATTAAAAAGGAAGGAAGCCCTGTATTTTCCAATTGATTTGAAGTTATACTACGCCGTTAGTATTTTCGATCGAAAGAAAATCTAGCAAACTCATATATAGTAGTTTTCTGGATGCCATTCTAATTATTTTTCCAGATAGAGTTACCTGCTCACCATTGTGCCTCAAATTACACTGACAACGAAATATGTCGTTTAATTTTTTTTAAGCAAATCTTAAAATATATATCGAAAGATTTAAAAAACGGTGTAAGGAGCATTAATACAATAAATTGTCAGGCTCGTATTAGCGTAAATATAAAAAAATCTATATATTTTATTCGATTGTAAATTAAATTATAGAAGTAGATAATTTCGAATTTGCTTATCAACTCTAAAATATTGTAGGAATTGTGTATTAATTGATATTGCTACTGTGTAAGTACGTAGTGGATCGTGGCTCTTCGCACGTCATTTAAGTAGGACACTGCGTTAAGCACTTTTTTTGTTAAGTGTTTGGGTCAACATAAAGATTTGCCAAAATCTTGTAGTCGATGACAAGTACAATATTCCCTCCTAAAGTCACTTGAAAATATTACACCCAAGTGGTTTAATTTACTTCTTTTAAATCCCGCGAATTACGGAGAGGTTAGTTTTATAAACATGGACAAGTTAATTTTTTGTTTTTACTTGACAAACTTATTTTTTGTTAGATGTCAAATTTGTATACTTGTTAATGAATATTTAAGGCAAATTTGCTAATAATATTTTTACTTTTTTTTATTGATTTCTGTATAAGAAAATTGTGTACATTTCATGTTCAAGAAGATTTCTTACGAGTCACAGATTTCGGTCTTTGGCTACTGTCCTGTACCTGAAATTTGAGTGTCTACGTTTTAAAAATTTCATAAAAGGGTGCCTTAATAAAGTTCAGAAACTTAGGGAAACTGATATAATAAATATAGATAAAATAAATTTACAAATTAAAAATATATATCTGAAATTCAGCGTTTATGAACAAGGATAAAAAAGAATGTATTTCGCAATTCAAGTTTTTTACATTATTATTAGATATGGTTCAAAGGGGTCGGAACCCGACTCGTTTGTCTAGATTTGTTGTCTTGTTGTTTGACTTGATGTTTAAAGGGTTTGCGTTGGTTTAGAATTAGTCAATTACTCTAAGAGTGAGTTTAAGAACTAACTATAATTTAGTCAAAGTTGGTAACAAACTTTAAATTTAAATACAATTTTTGGTGGGTATTTATACAAAATTAGCAGATAAATCTTGGGATAAAAAATAAAACATGGATAACAATAAGCAAAATTCAATATTTATCTAAGATGATAAAATGAGGTAACAAAAGGTAAAGTTTAGTTAAATGGCAATTTGATATAATAACATTATGTATCAGTAAAACATAAAGTACAAAAAAAAAGATGAAGTTCGGTTAATATATACATCAGCATTTCCTGGGTGTTTACTTTTATATGATGCAACATGATGCAATATTTCAGTGGCATACTTCGGAATATTGAATTATAACATGTAACTTCTCCCGGCTGAGACAAAGCCTTAAGGTTGGATTGGTCGGCTAAGACTGTCCTACCATTTCAGTTTCTTCTATTCTATTCTTCCTTTTCGCTAAAGGGTACGGGTATGGATAACAGGCCCTGTCGTAGCATGTCACTCCTAAGACAAGCAGAAAAGAAATAATAAGGTATATGACAATATGGATCCATATAGGAAATAATGTGTTTTCGATTGAAGATGGATCCAAGTTCAAGATATCCATCTCAACTTGAATATTGACCTTGACGGTAAGTGTTTGATTTCATCCAAGTCCAGTGTAGAGAATCGGCAGGATATTGTCATTTTCACTAATAAACATTTCTTGATTGATGGAGAGCTGACAAATATTCAGGATTGTGACGAAGGGATATATATATATATATATATATATATATATATATATATATATATATATATATATATATATATATATATATATAAAAGATTAATTTCTCTTGGTGTGGTTAATAAAACATGATGTGGATTAACTTGGTTGGCTATTACTTTAAACAAGTGAACTGGAAGGCCACTACAGGTAAGTTGGCTGGTTTTTCTTAATGATTTCAACAACAGTCTTCATCTGCTTGAATATAATTGTTTCATTAGGAGATGGTTTCCACTTCCTCGTACTTGTTTTTCTTGATACTGATAAACGTAATTTTTCTCATTTGGGATAAGCTATGGTTTTTAAAAACAAAGATTTGTTACCTTTAGGTACATATAAGATATAATAGGATAGAGTTATACATATGAAATGAAAGATCACTTTAATGACGCAAAAATTCATATATTGTTGTTTGTCTCTTCTTTTTCGTTAAAATGGCGTCTACAAATCATATTTCTAATTTGGAAAGAAGCTATAAAAACTCTGCATCTCCGTGATCTTCGGCAAAACTTTTAAGCTGCTTGGTTAGGGTAATAGCTTTACCATAATTTGGAATAGCATCTGTTGATACTGAAACCTCCTCGACATCAGAATCTTAAGAAAGTCCTTGTATTTTAACTGGATTTTCAATTTCTTGTTCTTAATCTGGATTTTCAACATACAAAGTTTCATCCATGATTAAAAAATCATTAAGGTTTTCATTATCAGTGAACTTCAAGAAATTCTTGTTTTAAAGGATATCTGCAAGTACGTTAGTCATTTTCTGAATCAAATGTAATAGCCTCAGTTAACTGGTCTTCACTTTGAGTATTTTCATGCTTAAATCCTGCTTTATTGAAACAACTTTTAACTTGGTTATTTGTTCCCAAGCGGTTTTTGCAAAGTAAACTGCATCCAATGGCGTAACTTTCTTAATTAGCTCAAAAGCTGTACCAACAGTTTCAATGTTTACTATCAGGTGTTTTAGTATTAGACTTCGGTAATAAATTTTAATTTTTTTTTTAATTCCTTTGTCAAGAGGTTGACAAGCTGATGTACAGTTAGGGGGTAGAAAAAAGATTTTTATATTTTTTAAGCGGGCGTCTTTCGAATGAGATCCTGCATTATCTAAAAATAACAAAATGTTTCTTTTATTTTATTATTTTCGAATCAAGATCTTGCAACCACTCTATCATAATTTTTCCTGTCATCCAAGCTTTCTTATTATATTTCCAAGTTACAGGTAATATTTTTAAATGCTCTGGTTTTAACGGCCTTACCAATAATTAAGAATTTTTCTTTTCTCCCGCCATATTTGCACAAAGCAAAATTGTAAACCTTTCTTTAGGATATTTACCACCAACACATTTTTCTTTTTTTAATGTTAGCGTTTTGTTGGGTAGAGCCCTAAAATACAGGCCTGTCTCGTCGGCATTATAGATGTCTCTCGGTGAATATTCCTTAATTAAAGAAGGACATTTTTCCCAGAATCATGAAACATCTTCAGCGATAATTGAAGCTCCTTCTCTTGAAATCGCTTTAAAACTTCTGTAGTGGCGGATTCTAAATTTATTAAGCCAACCAGAAGAAGCACTGAATGTAGAATGTTCCAAAGTCTCGGCTATTTCTTTTGCGGACCTGAAAAAAAACATTAGCAATAAGTTTTTGCATTTTTGTCACGACAAGCTTACTGATACTCTCACCCCTTTTATCCATTATTTGAATTGATATGAAAAGAAAATCAACACACTAAGTCCACAAAACCTTATCTAAAAAAAAAATTCATGTGCATACCTGTCCCCTTATGGCGAGCTGCTATAACACAACTTGTCAATTTTGGTACCATCATCAGTAACAAAGCTTCTTTTTTCATTCAAATTGCTGTTCGACATCCGCTTGTTTAGAAGGATTTCTTTTTGTTTAATTATATCAGCAGCTTGTGTTGTGTCTTAAAAAGCTTGGATAAGTCAGTTTCCTTATTGTGAATTTCAACAATCTCAATTTTTTTTGTTTAAACGTGAGAATTTTTCTATTTGGAACCATTTCTATAATGAATGTGTCGCTCTTTTTCTCATAGGCGTCAGACAAATATTAAATCTCCACGTGTACGAGAACGGTAAATCCACGGTTTACTTGGCGTTGGCGCGCGGCGCGATTGGGAAACGCAAGAGCGATACTCTCCACAGAAAAATGCGGCAAGGCGTTTATTTTTTTGTTGTTTTTTGTCTGGTTAAGAGAACATTTTTTTGTGTCCGCGTCCGTTCAAGAAAATGTCCGTCCAAGAGGGAGTTAACAAAATGCCAATTATATGAGAGTCGGTCGGGACCATGAGAAACTGTCCCCTCAAGGGAGGTGTCCGTGTAAGAGGGGTGTCCGCAAAGGGGAATTTCACTGTATATATGCATAAGTGCATTACCTTTGATAAATTATCCAGTATAAAAAAAATATATTTTGCTTGATAATATAGGGGAGATTTTTTTCATCAAAAAAATTGTAAATTTAACCGGGACTGTGAAACTGTGAAATATCAATACGTAGACGTTTCGTATTAGGTGCAATCAGTAATATACTCACATAATTTTCAGTACATTACCGCTTTGAACATATGGCCAATTAGAGATAAAATAAATTTCCCTGATGACTGATGACCAACGGATAGATACTAAGACAAAATAATTTTATTTTATTTGCTTATAATTAAACAAATATTGAGGTAGTAATTATTGGTTTTAAACTTTTACTCTAAAGACGTCTCGCTTATTATATATTCTTGGTAATTCTTATATTGAAGATGAATGTGTGACTGAAATAGCACTTTTAACTAAGTAAGAAGAACTATTAGTAAATTCAAAAATAAGAGCAGTCTTGATCATTTCAGTATATCCATAAAACAGTTAAAGATCGCTGAAAATATTATTATTTAAGTAGTAAGGGCATATAAACAAGAATATTAATTATTTTCTTTTAATAAATTGTAAAAAGTATGTAATAATAAAAAAGAAAAACCACTCACGTGAGGGGTGTGATATTAAACTAACAAAAATGGCCATAAACACCAATTACACAAATGCGACAAACAATTAAGTAAATCTTTCACTACACACTAACGGTAAAAAGGCATTTACAAAAAGGATACCATTAAAAACCTTGGATGCTAAAATCAATTCAAATTAATTCAATTTTAAGTAACCGCCTGTGACCGGCAATTTGTATGACACATTTGACACAACGCTGACAGAAAACAGCCATCTAACAGAAGCATGGGATCAATTAACCTACAGGGCCAAAGTCCATTGAAAACAACCAGGATACGACCGGTTTTAGTACAAAATAAATCATCAAATTGAAAAAATAACTAAAGTGGAAAAAGTACAAATGGAACACGCTTAAGTCCGGTATGAAAATTAAGCTGGTATAACGAACTGCAATTTAGAATAGAGAAAAAAAAACCATTTAGGGGGGACCAGATGATGAATAGACCATTGCAGACGTTGAAAATTAACAACCATAATTGGTGAAAAAATAGGGATCAAGACAGGCCAACCAGTAACAAGTAAAGTGGCGGGAAGGGACCATTAATTGATGAGGGTAGAGACCAAAAAAAAGAGATGCAACCCAGAGGTGTCGTGTTGAGGTGACAAATCACGTGAAAGGGGAAAGCTATATATGTTGCTCAAGCCATCAAGGTCCGTTCTTTTATTAATGTTATTGGGATTTTCATTAATGTAGCACATTTCAAGAAATTCTCTCTTTGAAAGATGTTTTGAGAAATGGAGAATTTTAGGTTCATTGAAATTTACAAGAATGTCCATTATCAATGGAGTGGCTTGCCAATGCACACCTCTGTAGATGGCACTTGGTATCACTTTTATGCAATGCAATACGACGATTGAGAGATTGTGAAATCTGCCCCACATAGACTGAAGGATAATCACGACAGGGGATTAGGTAAACTATATCTGACATGGTGAGAACGGGTAAAGATGCCTTTAACTTACTGAAAATACGTCTGTTCTTGAAGAAATAATATTTAGCAATTTTGACATTAGGAATAACACGCAGAATATGAACCAACTTATTGGTGAGTCCAGGAATAAAGGGCAAAGAGAGTAACGAGAAATTTGTGAATTTATTAATAGTTCTTCTTACTTAGTTAAAAGTGCTACTTCAGTCACATATTCATCTTCAATATAAGAATTACCAAGAATATATATATATATATATATATATATATATATATATATATATATATATATATATATATATATATATATATATATAGTAAAAGTTTAAAACCAATAATTACTACCTCAATATTTGTTTAATTATAAACAAATAAAATAAAATTATTTTGTCTTAGTATCTATCCGTTGGTCATCAGTCATCAGGAAAATTTATTTTTTCTCTAATTGGCCAAATGTTTAAAACGGTAATGTACAGAAAAGTATGTGAGTATATTACTGATTGCACCTAATACGAAACGTCTACTATTGATATTTCACAGTTTCACAGCCCCGGTTAAATTTACAATTTTTTTGATGAAAAAATATCTCCCCTACATTATCAAGGAAAATATATTTTTTTATACTGGATAGTTTGTCAAAGGTAATGCACTTATGATAATTATCGCTCAATTTACACATTATGAAGAATATTCCAGAATTTTTTTTTAATTTTTTTTTATTATTACTCTTAGAGATAGGGTTGACAATTTCTTAAAAGTAATATAAAAAAAAGTTTGCGCGAGAATTGTTGCGCATGGTTTCAAATGAACGCTTCATGTATCTACTTTCGAATTGTCAGTGGTAAAAATAAAAATTTTGAGATGGCGGCGAGGAACGGCATTGATATACTGTATTTATTTGAAACTGATAGTAATAAAAATGCCAGTGGACTGATCGGCGTCTTATAATAGAGGCGTGCTATCTATTTCCAGGTATTTTTCAGGTAACAATGCTTTTATAGCCGATCCAATCATTTTATTTACATACCTTCGTGTTGCCCCAACTATAAATACATATTTAGAGCAACATGCCCAGGTGTCAAACCAATTAGTGACAAGTCAGTTAGTGTGTCAACAAATTGTCTTCTCCCGTAAAACGCCAAAAGTTCAGGCAGCTAACCCTTAGTGAAAAGAGTATTGATAAAAATGTATTTGACTGTGGTAAAAACAATCAAAGCCGTGATTCAAGTGTGGACGATTGTGTGGCAAAATGTTTTCTAATGACCGGAGTTGGTAAAGCCACAGGTTACGGAATTTTAAGAGAAGAAAAACTACCCAGAAATACTGCCTGCTACCATATCATTGCGAGCTCAATCTGTTAGAACTTATATGGGCACAGGTCAAAAGTGAAGTCGCCAGGAACAATACGACCCATAAATTAGCAGATGTATAAAACCTTTTTCAGAATAAGATATCTAATGTTTCCACAGAAAATTGGGGAAAATGCGTCCAGTATATATCGAGGGTTGAAGATAAAATGTGGACTATGAACATGGCGGTGGATGCTATTGTTGCATGTCGGAGATAAAAGATTGGTAATATTTTTTCATTGTTTTTTTGGCTTCCTCATTTGTATATTTTTTAATTAATAATGTTTCATTATAAAATACTATTTTTTTCTATTAAATGTTTAAACAATATAAAACTGTTTCATTCATACTATTCGCAAATAATACGTATATGCCTAGGCGCACCACCACTGGCCAGAACTATTTCAGATTATTTAACCCCCAACAACAAAAAAAGGGTCGTTTTTCTATTGTTTTCAAATAGGGGTGAATGCGAATATTAGACCGATGCCAGATGGTATTTCAACAACGTTGTTGAAGTGCTGCACTACGGGTAAAATATAGGCAAAACTCTGAGTCCCTTACTACTACTTGATGCTAATATGCATAATTCTAGGTGATTTATTGCTATCACTTTCAAATAAATAGAGTATAGTTATAAATTTCACTTAAAAATCCTAAATAATTCGCAAACATGATGCAATTTCCTGCTGAGATTTTTTGTACAAGCGATTCGATTATGATATCCCTATGTTTTTTTTGGACGCTGAAACCTAATCTCGTCAGGATTCGTTCCTAAACTCAAAAAAGATGCAAATAATCTCTTTAAATTAGCAAAGTAAAGAGGGAAACTTCATATAGCAATGTTTTTTGTGACGCTGAATCCGAAATCGATGCTGGAATAATCCCGTCGTGTTAGGATTTGTCCCTAACCACAAAAACAGCTAAGTTTGTTTACCTTTGGTTTAAATATAATATAATCAAGCATAGCCTAATGAGGATAAGTACGTTTCATCAAAATGTTAAATTATAGATTTAGAGAAATTAACAAAAACATCAAATGACCCATTTCTAATTATAAAGATTTAAAAAAAAAAACCTTCAATTGATTATTATTTAAACGATTGTTACAAATATTCAACAATAGACAGTTTTACCCTTAACAAAAAGTATAGATGATTTTGTTGATGATTTTTGCAGTAACCTTACAATTTTAAAGTCACATTAATTTATTGCTAAATAGCAGTCTTTATTTATTACAGAAAAGAAGGCGAATCTTAGTGAAAACGAAGTTCTCGTTATGTTTGATTTCACACAAGATTATGCATACGCTGTTCAGGATACTTCTCAATCTTTTCATTTTAATAATGAGCAATGAACTGTTTTTTATTGTAATTTGCTATTATAAGGAAAATGGTAAATTACAACATACAAGTTGTGTATTTTTATCCGACACTTTAAAGCATATACTGCCGCCATATATGCTATCTAAGCGATACTTATCAAAAATTGTTTATCAAAAAAAAACATTTTAAAAATAAATTTCAGATGTCAAATTTAATTCATTATAAAGAAAAATTCGGTGTAGATGCGAAATGGCATTTTATTGCAACTGCCCATGGAAAAGTGGTATACGATGCACGGCACAACGTTTAAAAGAGAAGTCTCTTGTCCCATTTTTGCGTGGGCAAAGCATCACTTTAATAAAATGGAAATTTTCTATTTTAACAAAACTTACCATGACAAAATTCGAAGAAAATTGAATAAGCGATTCGAAATTGTTTCTCAAGTTAAAGAAATTTTGACCTGCCTTCACTGTATTACCAGATAAAAAATTATTTATGAAAGAATTTTCAAAAGCAATGGCAGGACGAAATAGTGTTTGTTAGTTGAAAAAATATTAATTAAATAAAGGTCTTGATATTTTACATTACATTTTAATGTTTGTTAAAAATGTTATTTAAAAATATCAGTTTTAATTTTGAAAAATATTATATAAATTAGAACTTTGTAACTTTATTCAACTTAAAAATAGCATTAAACTTAAGAAAATCACGGGTTTTGTCGATTAAAAGTCAATGCTGTTAGGCGAAAATTAAATTTTTGACATTGTAATCCTGAGAAGAAAATCATATGCCATTGTAATGCAAAAATTTCTTAATGATGAACCAAACACATTGTAAAATGCTAACTTATAATTTAAATATTTGATTTTTTTAAGATAAAAGTTGTCAAAAAAATTTTTGTGAAAAAATATATTAAATCCTCTCCTATCCTCATTAGGCTATAATAAGTTTTGTCAGGTTTGAAGTTTGTGTTGTGGAAACTTTACACAGATTTCCGTAATTTTTTACGTGTTTTTTGAGGTTAGGGACGAATTCTGACGAAACTGGATAAATTTGATCTCCGATTTGGTTTCAGCGTGGAAAAATACATAAGGATATTATGATTGAATCGTTTGTACCGAAAATCTTAGTAAGAAATCGCATCATTACGAATTACATAGGATTTTTAAGTGAATTTTACAACTATCAATGCTGTTCCTATCCATTACCTTAAAATATTTGTTTTTGCCACTGAGAAGATACATGAAGCTTTCATTTAAAACCATCTGCAATTTTAAATGTCTTTTCTAGTTTTGGAGAAAGTGGGGAGTCCGGTTGAGAAAGAATTACCCACACACACATATATATGTATATATGTATATATATATATATATATATATATATATATATATATATATATATATATATATATATATATATATATATATATATATATATATATATATATATATATATATATATATATATATATATATATATATATATATATATATATATATATATATATATATATATATATATATATATATATATATATATATATATATATATACATATATATATATATATATATATATATATATATATATATATATATATATATATATATATATATATATATATATATATATATATATATATATATATATATATATATATATATATATTATATATATATATATATATATATATATATATATATATATATATATATATATATATATATAATATATTGGAAGTTTCCGTATTCCCTGGTCATAAAAGGTTTGAGGGTGGGTTGTAAACCAATTGCGCACGTGTTCCTCGACTTCTTCATTGCTTCCAAATCGCTGTCCTCCCAGTGATTCTTTCATAGGCGCAAACAAAAAATAGTCACAGGGGGATAAGTCAGGGCTATAAGGAGGGTGCTCGAGGGTTTC
Source organism: Pachyrhynchus sulphureomaculatus (assembly GCA_019049505.1). Lineage (NCBI taxonomy): Eukaryota > Metazoa > Arthropoda > Insecta > Coleoptera > Curculionidae > Pachyrhynchus > Pachyrhynchus sulphureomaculatus. The sequence goes on from CM032455.1 coordinate 77,541,728, forward strand.
CCAGCCCATTTCTTCCAGTGTATCCCTTGTCAAAGCCGCAGTGTGAGGCCTGGCGTTGTCCTGGAGAAGAATGACATCTCTGATGGGCATGTCCCGTCTTTTCTTTCGATAGGCGGCTTTTTTTCAACCGTAACAACTGGCAGTAGTAAGCCGCATTCACCGTACGTTGATCGTGCAGGAAATCGATCAGTAAAATTCCCCTAGAGTCAAAAAAAAATCGTTGCAAGGACTTTTCCAGCAGAGAGACGAGTTTTGGCCTTCACTGGGGAACCTTCATTCTTTCTTCGCCACTCCTTACTTGCCATTTTAGACTCGGGAGTGTAGTGATGTACCCACGTCTCATCACATGTCACTATGCGCTTTAAAAAGGCATCCCCTTCTTGCTGAAATCGATTCAGAAGCCTTTCAGCGATCTCCGACCTGGCCTGTTTTTGGTTTCCAGTCAACAACCTTGGAACCCATCGAGCAGTAATTTTTCTGAAACCAAGTCGATCAGTAATTATGGATTGAACACTTCCATAGTTGATACCCACTTCTGAGGAAATTTCTTCAACGGTTAATCGGCGATCACCTTCGATAAGGTGTCTAATGTCACGGATGTTGTCATCTGTAAGGCTTGACCTAGGGCGTCGGTCATGACTTTCGTTTTCAACCCGTTCTCGTCCGCCCTTAAATTCTTTCGCCCACGTATACACACGATTCTGAGACAGTGTACTGTCCCCAAACTGTGCCTTCAAACGGGTTAAAATTTCTGACGGTTTAACGCCTTCATTGGTTAAAAACTTGATGATAATACGTTGCGCGTACTGACGACAAAGACGAGTTGGCGCGCGCACTCATTCGGTTCCCCCACTCCTCACAAACCAAACATCTAACCACACAACATCATCTAGCTAAGAACTGCATTCTAAGAAGAATAGCAAAATTACCGTTTATATTTGATTTCGTATATATAGATATATATAATATATATATATATATATATATATATATATATATATATATATATATATATATATATATATCTATATGCATATCATATATATATATATATATATATAAGAAGAATATATATATATATATATATATATATATATATATATATATATATATATATATATATATATATATATATATATATATATATATATATATATATATATATATATATATATATATATATATATATATATATATATATATATATATATATATATATATATATATATATATATATATATATATATATATATATATATATATATATATATATATATATATATATATATATATATATATATATATATATATATATATATATATATATATATATATATATATATATATATATATATATATATATATATATATATATATATATATATATATATATATATATATATATATATATATATATATATATATATATATATATATATATATATATATATATATATATATATATATATATATATATATATATATATATATATATATATATATATATATATATATATATATATATATATATATATATATATATATATATATATATATATATATATATATATATATATATATATATATATATATATATATATATATATACATATATATATATATATATATATATATATATATATATATATATATATATATATATATATATATATATATATATATATATATATATATATATATATATATATGTATATATATATATATATATATATATATATATATATATATATATATATATATATACATATATACATATATATATATATATATATATATATATATATATATATATATATATATATATCTATATATATATATATATATATATATATATATATATATATATATATATATATATATATATATATATATATATATATATATATATATATATATATATATATATATATATATATATATATATATATATATATATATATATATATATATTGAGCCTTTTTCTCGTCAGATAGTTTTAATGTCATATATCTCAGGTAATATAAGTCGCATCGGGTCATACTTAGCATCAGTTTAAACACACTTTACTCTTCATTATAAATCACTGTTTTATATTTTCCCTGTATACCATCAAATATCTCAAACTTTTGATGCTTGATTAGGGATTTCCATGTGATGCAGAACTTTTTATTAAGAATAGATTTTTTTGTAATATGTAAGATAAACCTTTTCTCCATTTGTATAAAACTTTTTGGGACACACTGTAAATGAATGGTGAAAGGATAACGCCTAGAGTCTTATAGCGATATTATTTACAGCGAAGGGGGTAGTGGTCGATAAATTTTGCATGGATTTCATAGTAACATGGTATAATATTTTTCTTGGTTCTTCGTTGAGATAATAAAAAAATATTTTGTATAAATATTTATAATAAAATATAAAAGGGGTGGGGAGAGAGAATAGAGGAGTTGTTTCGTATATGTCATTATATGTCCTTTTTCAAGGTTTTTGAAGTGGAGATATTAAAAAATTAGTTTTTTTTTATTATTTCTATTATGTAATTACGGGTTGGATGCACCGGTCGTAAATTTTGGCCATTAACTTTTGATAGTTTCAATAGGGATTTTTTGAGGTTTTTTGGTTAACATAATTGACAAATTTGAAGCATATTTTTTATAGCAAAATATTTAAGGGATTAATAGTGGGGGGTATCGTGCTCCTTTTCAGTGTTCTTGGACTGTAGGAATCTGATAATTAAGTTATTTTTTCATTACTATCAATTTTAATGGGAGAAGAGGGTGAAAGAGTTGTGAAATCTGGTATAATATCAAAAATATTATGAGAATTTTTCCAAAAATTTTTGATGAGAGCATGGACATAATCATTTATATTAAAACATATAAGGTTAAGGTCAAAGGGGTGAAGAAGGGCGGTGACTCAATTCGTATTTCTAGGAATCGAAACATTACATTTTTTTTTTATTATTTTCATTGTTAACATGAAATAGGTGTTTAGGGATTGGGGAGATTGTATGTATAGGTTGTCCCAGTATTCCGTGTACTTAGAGTTAATGTGAATTTCTGGGATGAAAATAAGACCATTTAACCCAACTTGCCTTAGTCCAAAAATTCGTAATTTTTGAGAAACAGGGTGTCAAAGTTATACTTTTATTTTAGTTTTTCTTAAATAGCTTTCTTAATAATTGTACTGGTTGTTTCGGTGCTAAGTGGTTTTCTGAGATGAGAAATCGAAATCAACTCACAATTTTGTTTTTAATTGTAGTGTGTACACTTTTAAATTGTCATAACTTTTTTATAACACTCTGTTTAAGACCTTTAATTAAATATTCGTATTTTCCGCCTTCCCCTACCTAAAAAACGCTCTGTAAATGTTGCTCCGAGCAACAGTTTCTGAGATAATGGGATGTTTGTTTACATTTTTTAATTCCATTGTCAAATTCGCAAATGCGTTCCTCCACACTTCATCCAGGCTTAGGACAGGTCCAAAAGTATAGTCCTTGAAATAAATATAATAATAATAATAATACCCCTCAGGGGCTAGGGGAATCCCAGGATTCTCCTAGTACGGGCATTGACGATCCCGAGGTACCTGAGTCATGTTGTGTTGTCTTGTGTTGTCCAGATTATGTGTAATAAAAACGCAATCTTAAGGTGTTTACCGTGCCGAGAAGTTGAATGGCTCAGCGTTTATGAGTCGCGAACGGTTCCCCCGGATACCGGGCGCCCTCCGGGAGTAAGTAGCCTTGCTGTGGCATCCAGGCTCTGCCGCAGTCGACCTTTCTTTCCTAGGATACTCGTGGGAATACTATGTTAAACAATAATAATTATAATAATGAAAATGGAAGGGTGTTGCGGAGGCGGACCCCTGTCGTACAAACAGCTACAGCAACACCACAACAACAACAACTACAGACGAACCAAACAACCGCCTCAGTCGAAACTACTCCCGATAGTTTTACCAGATCCGACATTGTAGGTGATGGAAATTGCCTTTTCCGTGCAGTTAGCTTACACTTATATGGCCACCAGAACCATCATGAGAAACTCCGAGAGGTTGCTCTAAGATATTTACAACAAAACTGGTCGGAACTTCACACATTTTCATTAATTGAAGTCGACGATATAAAAGACTTCATTAACTATTATAATTAAATGCGGAAAAATGGCACCTATGGAACGAGCCTAGAGATACTTGCCCTCTCGGAAACACAAAATAGCAACTTTCATATCTTCTCAAAACAACGAAGAACAAGACATACAAAAATAACTTTTACGGACAGACCAACAATAATAAGCACGGGAAAATACAACAAAACCATTTACCTTCTACTAACAGGCAACCCAATGTCGGGACACTTTGAGCTTCTGACACCACAAAACATTGAAAACACTCCAGAGAACAACAGACCAATAAAAGAAGCATCGGGCGAGCGACGTAACGGTCGAGGACGTCGCGGGAAATGGCAGCTCGACCAAAACGATGAAGACCAGGCAACCGAAAATGGACCTGCCAAAAGTATTGTGTTGGCGACTAAGCCGACACCCACCAAGGCGGGAAAATCACAGCAGCGCATGAGTTGCACCACAGGAATCAACGAACACGCCATGCGTTGCTGTAATGAAAACACAAAACCTGACAAAGAAATCACTGAGAAGAGAATCACTCGCCGCTTGGACCCACCAACATCAATCCCAAGCATAACCGACGTAGATACGGGACAAACACAACCACCAAAGCCAGGCCAGGGCTCGTATGTTTTGCAAGGACAACATGCAACTACCAAGGCTGGGAAACCAAGACAGCGGTTAAAGTGGACGGATGAGATGAATAGGACGGTGATGCGCTGTTACTACACCGCCACCAAACTCGAAACAATAACATCGGGCTACAGACAGCAACTGCACAGACTTTTCTTGACCGAATATCCACATCTGCAATTACTTGTTTCAGAACAGAGAGTAATAGACCAAAAAAGAGTTATTACCAAGAACAATCGTCTCACACCTCTCGAATTGCAAACCATCAAGGACACAGTGGCTGTTGAACTGAACACAGGCCAACCAAACAATAGAAACAATAAAGCAGATTCCGAACCAGCCTCACACACACAACCACCCAGTCGAACACAACAATACTCACCACCCAGGAGGAGCATAACGCAAAATAATATTGCGAGTACCGCGCAACACCATATCACAGACAACAACATGAATCACTCGCCACCCTCAACGACATCCACACAACATCACCCCGAATCACCTCTCATACAAACACTTAAAGCAAAAATGGAGTCACATCTAGCTCGATGGTCAGGCACCGACCCCACAACAAGAAATCCCATCCCTCGTTTAATCTTCAGACAGAGCACGCAACCAATCCTCAACACACTAAACAAGCACATAATACCTCAGTATATAACAGACTTAAGCACAATTGAAGACATTCACACAATAATATACGCAGCAGCAATCACCACTCTAACACAAAATAATCAAAAACTCCCTCAACGACAAGGAAACCCCAACAGGACAAAACCAAAATTCAAATGGCAAATAAGAATAGAAAACAAAATCAACAACATCAGGAGAGATCTAGGACATCTTACCCAGTTTATAAGCGGGAACGCCTCCAAACGTGTCACACAGGGGGCAAACAAGATCAAATCTAAGTCTCCCAACAGAACATTGTCAGAAATCCTCGATACCTTGAAACAAAAACTATCTGTATATGCCGCAAGACTCCGTAGATACAAAGAATCAAATGAGAGGAAAGACACCAACAACCTCTTCCGAAGAAGCGAAAAACAGTTCTACCGGAAAACTATGTACAACAAACAGATAGCAGTGACTGAACCACCAAACGAACAAGAACTCACAGATTATTGGAAAAGTATCTGGTCAGAACCCAAACCACACAATAATAACACCCCCTGGATCAAAGCCGAAGAAGACAAACATAAATATGTGACAGAACAAGAAAATACCACATTTAATACACAAGAAATTACAGAAACTATCAAACACACGCACAACTGGAAATGTCCTGGAATAGACAATATACAAAACTTCTGGTACAAACAGTTTACCACCACACACGAAGCACTCACACACCAAATCAACAAAGCCATTCTACAACCACACACATTTCCCACTTTCCTCACACAAGGAATAACATACGTTAAACCCAAAAGCTCAGACACCACAAACCCGTCAAACTACCGACCTATTACCTGTCTTCCAACCCTAGACAAGATCATCACAGCCACAATTTCGAAGAAAATAGAACAACACCTAACAGATAACAATATCCTCACAGAAGAGCAGAAGGGATGCAGGAAAAATAGTCGAGGATACAAAGAGCAGCTGATTATGGATAGCGTGATTATGGGACAAACCAGAAAAGAACACAGAAACCTTCACATCGGTTATATAGACTATAAAAAAGCCTTCGACTCCATACCCCACAGCTGGTTAATCAGGGCCCTAGAAATCTATAAAATCAACCAACACCTCAGGCAGTTTCTCGCGCAAATTATGAAAACATGGAAAACCAAAATACGCCTAGAAACACAAACCGAACGGATTCAAACAGAAGAGCTGTACATCAGACGGGGTATATTTCAGGGAGACTCGTTCAGTGCTATATGGTTTTGCCTCTCTCAATCCACTCTCAAATATACTAAACAGAACAGAGCATGGCTTCAATATCAGACACCAAAAAGTGAATCAACATAAAATAAACCACCTCCTATATATGGACGACATAAAACTCTACGCTGCCACACAAACACAGCTGAAAGAACTCCTCAAAATCACAGAAATATTCACCTTAGATGTCAATATGGAATTTGGTATAAGTAAATGCAAAGTGCTCCACATCAACAAAGGCCAATGGAAGTGCCACCATGAGACAGAAAACATCAACAATGAAACGCTCGATAACATGTTCGATAAAGAAACATACAAATATCTAGGCTTCCAACAAAGCACCAAACTCAACCACACTCACATCAAAACAGAGCTCAGAACCGAATTCAAAAACAGACTGACGAAACTTTTGCAAACAAAACTCAACTCTAAGAATCTTACTAAAGCCATCAACACGTTCGCTATACCTATACTCACATATTCATTTGGTATCATCAAATGGTCACAAACAGACATAGAAAATATTCACATCCTTATACGATCTCAATTCACCAAATACAGGAAATTACACCTCAACGCATGCAAAGAAAGACTTACCATCGAGAGGAAGGCAGGAGGAAGAGGAATTATAGACATCAGATCATTACACACAAAATAAATACAAGCACTTAGGAAATTCTTTCACAGCAAGCAAACCAGCCTCCACACAGCGACAGTGAAAGCAGACAAAAACTACACACCTCTAGACTTATCCCGGGCAGACCACTCAGCAGACACACACAGTCACACTCAATTACAACAGGAAAAGATGAAAACGTGGTCAGAGAAAACACTCCACGGAAAACACAGATACCACATAGAACAAGACCACGTAAATAAAAAACAATCATACACCTGGTTACAGGATGGGCAGCTATTTCCTGAAACAGAGGGCTTCTTACTTGCCATCCAGGATAAAGTCATATTAACCAGAAACTACCAAAAGCATATCATCAAAGACCCGACTATTGCAGAGGACAGATGTAGGAAATGCCACCAGCAGAAGGAAACGATCGAACACATAACGAGCGGATGTAGAATATTGGCCGGAACAGAGTACACAGCCAGGCATGATTCAGCTGCCAAAGTAGTTCACCAAGCACTAGCCACAACATACAAACTCATAGAAAACACAGATCCCTACTACAAATACACGCCAACATCCATACTTGAAAATGAAGATTACAAGCTCTACTGGGACATCAGTATCCATACAGATAAAACAGTCTCCGCCAATAGACCCGATATTACTTTTCAGTGCAAAAAAGGAAAAGTCACCTATCTAATTGACATAGCTGTCCCCAACGACACAAACATCCAAACGAAATACACAGAAAAAATTTCCAAATACACAGACCTTGCAACGGAAATAAAAAGGCTATGGAAACAAGAAAAAGTCATCATTGTCCCCCTCATCATATTAGCCACAGGCCTTACACCAATAACATTCACACCACATTTAGTACAATTAGGACTCAACACAAACATACACAAAAACATTCAGAAGTCAGTGATTTTGAAAACATGTAACATTGTCAGGTCATTCCTTAATACATAATGGTAATAGCGTTTGTGCTGACTTGGTTTTGGCCCGTCAGCCAAACATGGAACCGCATTGATCAAATGTGAGAAAGAAGAACTTTTTGAAATAAATAATAATAATATTTCAATGCAAATAGCACGCACCACACGACACCATATCACAGACGATAAAATGAATGACTCACCACCCTCAACAACATCTACACAACATCACCCCGAATCACCTCTCATACAAACACTCAAAGCAGAAATGCAGTCACATCTAGCTCGATGGTCAGGCACCGACCCTACAACAAGAAATCCCATCCCTCGTTTAATCTTCAAACGGAGCACACAAATAATCCTCAACACAATAAACAAGCACATAATACCACAGTACATAACAGACTTAAGCACTATCGAAGACATTCACACAATAATATACGCAGCAGCAACCACCACTATAACACAAAATAATCAAAAACTCCCGCAACGACAAAGAGACCCCAACAGCAGAAAACCTAAATTTAAATGGCAAATAAGAATAGAAAACAAAATCAACAACATCAGAAGAGATCTGGGACACCTTACCCAGTACCCAGTTTATGAACGGGAACACATCCAAACGTGTCACACAGGGTGTAGACAAGATCAAATCTAAATCTCTCAACCGAATACTGCCAGAAATCGTTGATGCCTTGAAACAAAAACTATCCGTATATGCTGCAAGACTCCGTAGTTACAAAGAATCAAACGAGAGGAAAGACACCAACAACCTCTTCCGAAGAAGCGAAAAACAGTTCTACCGAAAAACTATGTACAACGAGCAGACAGTAGTAACTGAACCACCAAACAGAACTTGCAGATTATTGGAAAACTGTCTGGTCAGAACACAAACTACATAATAATAACACCCCCTGCATCAAAGCCGAAGAAGATAAACATAAACCTGTGACAGAACAAGAAAATTCCACACTAACTACAGAAGAAATTACAGAAACAATCAAACACACACATAACTGGAAATGCTCTGGGATAGACAATATACAAAACTTCTGGTACAAACAGTTTACCACCACACACGAAGCACTCACACATCAAATCAATAAAGCCATTCTACAACCACACACATTCCCCACTTTTCTTACACAAGGAATAACATACATCAAACCCAAAAGTTCAGACACCACAAACCCGTCAAACTACCGACCTATCACCTGTCTTCCAACCTTATACAAGATCATCACAGCCACAATTTCCAAGAAAATAGAACAACAGCTAACAGACAACAATATTCTCACAGAAGAGCAGAAGGGATGCAGGAAAAATAGTCGAGGATGCAAAGAGCAGCTGATCATAGATAGCGTGATTATGGGACAAACCAGAAAAGAACACAGAAACCTTCACATCGGTTACATAGACTATAAAAAAGCCTTCGACTTCATTCCCCACAGCTGGTTAATCAGAGCCCTAGAAATCTATAAAATCAACCAACACCTCAGGCAATTTCTCGCGCAAATTATGAAAACATGGAAAACCAAAATACGCCTAGAAACACACACCGAACGCATCCAAACAGAAGAGCTGTACATCAGACGGGGTATATTTCAGGGAGACTCGTTCAGAGCTCTATGGTTTTGCCTCTGTCTCAATCCACTCTCAAATATACTAAACAGAACAGAGCATGGCTTCAACATCAGACACCAAAAAGTGAATCAACATAAAATAAACCACCTCCTATATATGGATGATATAAAACTCTACGCTGCCACAAAAACACAGCTGAAAGAACTCCTCAAAATCACAGAAATATTCACCTTAGATGTCAATATGAAATTTGGTATAAGTAAATGCAAAGTGCTCCATATCAACAAAGGCCAGTGGAAGGGCCACCATGAGACAGAAACCATCAACAATAAAACACTCGATAACATGTTCGACAAAGAAACATACGAATATCTAGGCTTCCAACAAAGCACCAAACTCAACCACACTCACATCAAAACAGAGCTCAGAACCGAATTCCAAAACAGACTGACGAAACTATTACAAACAAAACTCAACTCTAAGAATCTCACTAAAGCCATCAACACGTTCGCTATACCTATACTCACATATTCATTTGGTATCATCAAATGGTCACAAACAGACATAGAAAATTTTCACATCCTTATACGATTTCAGTTCACCAAATACAGGAAATTACACCCCAACGCATGCAAAGAAAGACTTACCATCGAGAGAAAGGCAGGAGGAAGAGAAATTATAGACATCAGATCATTACACACAAAACAAACACAAGCACTTAGGAAATTCTTTCACACCAAGCAAACCAGCCTCCATACAGCAACAATCAAAGCAGACAAAAACTATACCCCACTCGACTTATCCCGGGTAGACCACCCAGCAGATACACACAGTCACACCCAATTACAACAGGAAAAGATGAAAACGTGGTCTGAAAAAACACTCCACGGAAAACACAGATACCACATAGAACAAGACCACGTAAATAAAAAACAATCATACACCTGGTTGCGGGATGGGCAACTATTTCCGGAAACAGAAGGCTTCTTACTTGCCATCCAGGATAAAGTCATATTAACCAGAAACTACCAAAAGCATATCATCAAAGACCTAACTATTACAGAAGACAGATGCAGAAAATGCCACCAGCAGAAAGAAACGATCGAACTCATAACAACCGGATGTAAAATATTAGCCGGAACGGAATACACAGCCAGACATGACTCAGCGGCAAATGTAGTTCACCAAGCACTAGCCACAACATACAAGCTCATAGAAAACACAGATCCCTACTACAAATACACACCAACATCCGTACTTGAAAATAAAGTTTACAAACTCTACTGGGACATTAGTATCCATACAGATAAAACAGTCTCCGCCAATAGACCCGATATTACTTTTCAGTGCAAAAAAGAAAAAGTCACCTATCTTATTGACATAGCTGTTCCCAACGACACAAACATCCAAACGAAATACACAGAAAAAATTTCCAAATACACAGACCTTGCAACGGAAATAAAAAGGCTATGGAAACAAGAAAAAGTCATCATTGTCCCCCTCATTATGTTAGCCACAGGCCTTACACCAATAACATTCACACCACACTTGGTATAATTGGGACTCAACACAAACATACACAAAAACATTCAGAAGTCAGTGATTTTGAAAACATGTAACATTGTCAGGTCATTCCTTAATACACAATGGTAATAGCGTTTGTGCTGACTTGGCTTGGGCCCGTCAGCTAAACATGGAACCACATTGACTAAATGTGAGAAAGAAGAAATTTTTTGTATAATATTATATATATATATATATATATATATATATATATATATATATATATATATATATATATATATATATATATATAAGGCTAACAACAGTAATAAGATATATATATATATATATATATATATATATATATATATATATATATATATATATATATATATATATATATATATATAAGAAGGAACGTATTTGCTAATTTGACAATGGAATTAAAAAATGGAAACAAACATCCTAGTATCTAGAAACTGTTGCTCGGAGCAACAATTACCAAGAGATCTGAGCAAAGCAAAGCTGTAGATTGGATTTCCGGTCTTTTCCAGCAGATCGTTAATGTAAATGAGAAAGAGAGTAGGAAACAGTATGGAGCCTTGGGGCACACAGGCGTTGATAGTGAAGATGTTAGAAAGAAATCCATCGACTGTCACCTGTAAAGAACGCTCGCTGAGGAAACATGAGAGACACAAACAGAACTTTTCAGACATACCATAAAAGCATAGCTTAGCCTACAGTCCATCGTGCCAAACACGGTCGAATGCCTTGGATATGTCAACAGCAACCGCTCGATATTCTCCAAAGTGTTCAATTGCGTTGTGCCAAACATGTGTTATATAAGTCAGAGGATCTCCTGTTGATCTATGTTTACGGAAGCCATATTGGTGATCGCTAATAGTCTTGAATCCTTCAAGATATTTTAGAAGATGCTGATTGATAGCCTTTTCCATGACCGTGTCGGTAGTTATTTGGCAAGGTCTTCTTGCCTTTTTTAGGTATCGGCTAAACTGTGGCACATTTTCAGCAGAAAGGAAATATTCCCTTTCTATAGGATAGGTTGAAAAGACTACAGATAACTTTTGTTAGTCCCCTCGCACATTTTTTGAGAACAATGGCAAGTATTCCGTCAGCGCCAGAAGCTTCTTTGGTGTCTAGCTTCATTAAAATACGTTTTATGATACGCTGTCTGAAGACAATATGGGATATTGAATATTTAATATAAATTTTTTTAACTAACTAAAAGGGTGATTGGTATTTGATATTTCCAATTTTAATGAAAATAATATATAGAAGGGTTAGAGATCTGATTGCAAAGTAACCTCAAAAAGTTGAATACATACAAGTTTTAGAAATACAAATGGTTAAGTTGGCAGAAATGTACTTATGGAACAGCAGGTAAATTATTGTATTTACTTTCTTTGCTAACAGGAAGTATTGCATTCGTGAAAAAATTACCCTCCGAAATTGTTCTTTGCTTTAGATTTTGTACTTTTAGATCACGAAAACATATTTTTTTAACTCCCAACTTTATAGAAAATAATATTAAATATCGAAAAAATAATAAACTTGTCACACACCAAAAAGGTTGTTTTTAGTGTTCCGTACGGAACACTTATAAGATCACTTCGGTGTCTGTCTGTCTGACTGTCACACCCGATTTTCTCCGAAACTATTTGTCATAGAAAGTTGAAATTTGGTCATAATATTAGGAATTGATGGCATCACAGTCCTGTAGTTTTGAAAGTCAAATTTTGACTTAGGGGGGTGAAATCGGATGTGAAAAAAAATTTTTTTAGTAGGTCATCGAGTCAAATGAAGACTTGTGAAAACACGAGTAAAATATATATATATATATATATATATATATATATATATATATATATATATATATAATGTAATACTTGCGCATACTTTTATTTGTATTATTTTTAAAAAATCGCGAAAAATCGCTCTCCTTACCTTACCTCGAAAAGTACTGAAAAAAAAATTTTGAAAAAATTTTGGATTATTCTCCAGGAGGTGTAGATTGAACGAAAATTATCACGAGTGCATTACCTTTAAAAACTTATCTGGTATATAAAAAACAAAAATTTCAAGTCATGAATTTTCAGTAAAGATTGAAAACAAACTTCGTTGAAAACTCATTTGGGGTGTGTTTTGTGAAGTCACTGATCATTTTATTCCACCGTAACAACATTTTTTATTTTAAAAGCAATCAACGTACGGAACACTAATTGTTCAAGTTCAACTTGCACTTGACCGGTTTTTTTTATTTACACATTTGATTTTTATTCTTTATTTCATTTTATTTTGTGTGTTGTGTTATAATTATTTATAGCAATATATATATATATATATATATATATATATATATATATATATATATATATATATATATATATATCAGGCGGTAACTTATTCTGTACTTTGAGGTCAAAATTCAAGACCTATTTTAAAACTACATGTTTGTAAGAAAAGTGCTGGGTAAATCTCTACCGATTTTCTAAAATAAAAATAATTCTCGACCATTTATGTGATTGATATTAACATTTTATATCATTTTTTACAGCTTACTTCAGAATGGGTGCTTGAAATGACAGGAATCTCTAGCGATCCAGTATTTTTAAAGAAAATTTATATTATTCACATTAATATTACTCTTAAATCAACCAACCTAAGGGCACTTAGATTAATATTATTTGTTATAACTTCTTCGTTATGCCATCCCTGGACAAACTTCTGTCGAAATACAGGAGTAAAAAGAGACAAAAAATTTGGTGTAGGTTTAAATACCAAAATTATTTGAAAACATGGTCCTCTTTTAATGTAAATTTTGATCGTGTTTATTAATTAAATTGTTGTCTTTAAATTTAGATTGTATATGGATTCTGTAGAGATTACTGAAACTAAAAATTCCTATGTTTAGGATTTTGAAAGAATTTGATAAGTAAAAGTTTTATAATATTAAATCACTTTTGTATTAAAATTAAACGTCTTAAGGTAAATTAGTTGCTCAATTACTTTCTCATTAATTTCACATGTCATTTCGATCTCGATTCAACCAGTAAGGCAAAAACAGGTAAAACAGTTACATGTGAGTAATCTATCAATTTTAATTTGTTAATATGAATTTAATCACAAACAAAATTATTCTGACTATTTTAAATATATCCCCATAAAAAAGGAGCGAAATATTTTACAAAATAAATAAAATAATATTTTTTTAAAAAAAATTAACTTCGCTTAAAGGAAATTTGTGTGCAATTATGGCGTGCTAATTTGACATAGAGTATGTTAACCAATGTTAAATGAAAGATTATTGTAAGTTTTGTTAATAAACTTTATGAGCGTAATAGAAAATAAGATAATCTAATCAGTACTTACAATTAAATGAGAGATGCACTTTGTACATGCTAAAAATCGGATGAGTCATCTTGTGGAAGTCAGACTGCAAGTGTGCAGTCTGACTACTAAAAAAGGACTGCTCGTTCTATTCAATGAATTGAAAATTCTATTTATTTTGACATGTCAGCTATTTTTGTTACGCGGTATAGTCAAGAGTGGCGTAACAAAAGTCGATAGGGAAGCATATGGACACAAGAGGCTCTTCTGTAAGAAAAAAAGAGCTAATTATGAGGCGAAGCTTAATGGAGAAACAGGCGAGCATTAAACAGTTTTTGGGGAGCGAAATCTCTTAAAGAAAGTAACATTTTGCACTGGAACTCTAAAAGCTTTGACCCCTGTGAAATCATTAAACTAAAAATCGGTAACGGGTGGTTAATAAACTCCTACCTACAAGGAAACTAAAAATTTACACTTAATTTAAAAATCAATGACCGAGGGGTGAACATTTTTCAAAATACAAAAAAGTTGCATTTCTCAGAGGTGTAAGTTCTACAATAATAGGAGAGGGGATATATGCACCCTGCGTTCTCCTCACCTGGCTACGCCACAGTTAACAGAGTATTTATCCTTAATATCTGCATTCTGCATATGAGGAGATATGGCAGTAGAACAATGGTTTTTTCATAAATCTTTACTACTTAATACAATTTTTGTGCATTTCTTCAGACAATTAGGAATTTTTGATTATTTTGAGTACTGACTTGGGCTAGAAAATTTACTGTTGCTTTCTATCTGATAAAGGCTGCGTCCCGTTTCCAAATTTAGTTAAGGCCTTAATGCCGGATAATGCCACACTTATTAAATGTAGGTCTTTTATCAGAATGATATTAAACCCTTAATAGATTGTTCTTATAGTCAGTTGGTAAAATATACGACTTTTTTTATTGTCATGTTATAAAAAATAGCTTTTTTAAAAAAGCTTGAGCTCTAGATGCTTAAGATTCCACTCAAAAAGAGAGGGTCTAAATATTTCGACAATAAATAGTTTTTAGTTACATGCGAGAAAGTAATTTCTTGCCATAATTTACTAATATGATTTGTTAGACTTTGAAATAGAAAAGTCTGAACTATTTGACTAGATTCCTATTTCAATTCTTAAGGCGTTTTTATAGTCCATTTTAGTTGGAAAAAACAGGTCAAGTGCAAGTTGAACTTGCACAATTAGTGTTCCGTACGTTGAGTTCTTTTAAAATAAAAAAAATTGTTACGGTGGTATAAAATGATCGGTGACTTCACAAAACACACCCCAAATGAGTTTTCAACAAAGTTTGTTTCCAATCTTTACTGAAAACTGATGACCTTAAAATTTTTGTTTTTTTATATACCAGATAAATTATTAAAGGTAAGGCACTCGTGAATCTACACCCCGTGGAGAATATTCCAGAATTTTTACAAAATTTTTTGATCAGTACTTTTCGAAATAAGCTGGGGGGACAGCGATTTTTCGCGATTTTTTAAAAATAATACAAAGAAAAGTGTGCGCAAGTATTACGTTATATATATATATATATATATATATATATATATATATATATATATATATATATATATATATATATATTACTCGTGTTTTCACAAGCTTATATTTGACACCACACTCGGTGACCTAGTAAAAAATTTTTTTTTTCACTTCCTATTTTAAGTTTCAAAACTACACGGCTCTGATGAGGCTATCAATTCCTATATTATTACCAAATTTCAACTTTCTGTGACAAATAGTTTCGGAGAAAATCGGGTGTGACAGACAGACAGACCGACGGACAGACAGACACCGAAGGCATATTATAAGTGTTCTATACGGAACACTAAAAAATGAAGTGATACTGGCGGAGACCAAGTGGGCGATGCTTAAAATCGTAAGAGACCCTATCGAGTGAGAGTTTATAGAGTAAATTAGCTTAAAAACAACACATTATAAAAGGGCGATCTTGATTACTTTTGGACGAGGAGATTTTCCACAAACAATGAATGATTTATAGAAAATATATGGAAAGAGCCATTCTACTCCGAAACTTCTCATTTACTCTTTTTGTAATACCCATTCAAGGTAAAAGAAGCAGATAGGGAGGAACATGAAGAGAAGACCTGAAAGTGCTAGGACACAGCTCAGTGGAAGGAGTTGTAATTCTAAGGTTACATGTTTAATGTTTCTTCCTAAAGAAAGTCCATTTTAGCACTGTTTATATCTGATTACATTTTCAGTTTAATTCCAAATTATTAGGTTTTTGTGCCCTTGCATATTCACTTGCAATATAAAATCTCTATGTGTTGATCATTGGCTGAAATTAGTCATCAGGATAAACCTAGAACAAATCTTTGTTTTAGTTTTTATTTACTGGGTCTCTGCAGGGACTTTAAACAATCTATTTATGAACGTAATGCCTAATGTTACTGTTGATCAGAGCTGCTGTATAGTTTAGATGCGAATCTTATACCAAAGTGATATGTTTGGTTTGAAACAGTCGATATTTCTGTTAATATGTCTTTCTCCTAAATAAAGAAATTCAAAACTTAATTCCCTTATCGTACTTCAGAATCCTTATATTATAGACCCTGCGTAGGAATTTAAATGTAATGAAAGCTTGGATTGGCTGAACATTCCATGAATTCTTCCCATTTATCAGATATATAGTGCCAAGTCTTTGATTATGTATACTCCTCTCACACTGATCAGTAGAATACTCCAAACTAGTTTATATATAAGCTGAGTACACCCATAACTGATTGAAAATGATTCAGTGTCACGGCCTTCTTGATTCGTCGTATTTGAATACTTAATCCATTTGATGTTGTGGTCATTAGAGTCTCCCAGGATGGCCACTTTGACACTGATCGATAGAGGCAGCAAATAAATGTTGTAGTTTGTTGAATCGTTATTTTTAATCACACGACATTAAAATTTTGAGGTTCTAGAGCCTCCATTCGTTCTCTTCTCACAAAAAAAAAGAATAGAATACAAAGTTACGCTTAAACCGAGAATAGCAGTCGTATCCAGTATGGAGAAAGTTGACTGTGCTGGTCAATAAGGTCACCTTAGTTTCGCAGAGAGCAAGTATATAAGGCTTAAATGATTGCAGGTGTTAATGCACTGAATTTTTGTTTTAGTTGAAACCTCGTATATTACAAATATCGACCTTAAATTTACGACTGACTCTCTGAAACCAGCTGCCACCCAAAGATTCGAAGGAGGCTATTTTACTTCCAGAATTTTTTGGTCCATGGAGCTTCATCATGCTTTAATTTTCCCTCAGCAAAGCGTGGGGATATCGGCACAGTCACGAAACCTAAAAAAAATTTCATGCAGTCCAATCTGTTGGGATAATATCATACCTGATGGAATCTGGGCAACTCCAATCTATTGTATTCTTCAGTCGCCTTTTATGATAAGCAATAAATGATATCAGGTAAGATAGACGTATTTAGAAGTAAAAAGTTTAAAAAAGGTTATTTTAAAGTTAAATTGTAGACAAAATTTTGTAAACACTTGCCTGTCGACAGGATGCAAATTGATTGTTATTTTTGATTACTCTTTAATTAATAAGTCCATTCTACATAACAGCACTAATTTATTTTGTAAATGACGCATGTACAAAAGTAATAAAAACTTATAAGGGACACTAACGTAATAATCTATTTTCAGAGTATCTTGAGAGTTGCATTGTGCACCTACACAATTCTAAAGGTACTCTTCGTTTTTAGGATAGGTAGTTTATAAAAAAATATTTTCGTAGTTTTATGGCTCCGCAGGAGTGAAAAGGTGGCAGAAACTAATCTCGTCGAGTTGTATTGATTATCACAAACTTTACCTGGGTTGAAATGCAAATCAAGTAACAATGCATTAACAAAAAAAAACTCTATAACTGTCCAAATTAGAGGTATCTTTTTTTCTACTTATATCACATACTACTGTATATATTGTCTTAGACAGTAGTAGTAGAGCTGCTGTGATGACCTTCAACAGGTTAGGGTAATCTTACAACTGGTAAGATAACAAGGGTTTTTCGGCCAACTTAGTATGTAGCCTACTTCTCTTTTATTTGCTAAGCAGGAATCTTTAACGGGCCCGAAACCTTTCTAAGAATCCCATGCAACATGGGCTGAGCGATAATCGTCGAATTGCTCAATAGTAGGTGCTTCGAGAACTGGAATGGGGCACCGATAACGGGATAAACAATACAGCAGGTTCCTGTCTAAATTAAGCAGGAAAGACTTAAAGATGATGATAGAAATCCTTACCAGACACCTGAATAAGAATCTCACACACGTTATTCCGCGCACAACGCTTTTCAAGCAGTCTTTTATATGGAGACCATCATCCCTTTGGAATGATTTGCCCAGGACTGTGTTTCCCACCGAATACAATTTACAGCGATTCAAGAACAACGTGAATCGCGTTTTCCGCACACATGTCGCTCCTGGAGCGCTTTAGGGACTTCCCTGCAGCACGTGTGCTAGACCCATAAAAAAAAACTTGCTTTGGGGATAAAGATGATACTTGGAAGAGAAAAAAAAATTCTTCATCTAGTTATATCTTGTCCGACAATCACGAGAGAGAGAGAAACTTACTCTCTCCAAGAGTTCTGGACTGGTAGTGTAGTAAAGGAATTTAACATAGAAAGATGCTGTCCATAAACCTGAACAAAAATAGATGCAAGTAGGTAGTTTATCGGAATACCTCCTTCTCCCACAAACAGACTGACTCCTCTCAATAGAGTAACTCTTCCTTTTAAAAAAAAAAATTAAATATTAAATATTAATATCTGTCTCCTCCCAACATACACAGGACGGCTACTTCTAACAAAATAACCTTGAAGTATGTCCATCCCATGTGAAGAGTGGTGGAGGGGAGTTAAGGGGACTCGCCAAACTGTTATGTGCATTTAGTAACATAAGAATCTAATGTCACTATTGAACTAATCTATTAGTGATTTGTACCAACAAATTATTAAATTGTATAAAACTTTTTGTGAATTAGTTAACGAACAGTTTTATGATTCTATACATAGTAGACCAGATTGGGCCAATTGCTTGGAAAATTTTATATCTAGATAGTGTAGAATTTTGTGATCGTTATTTTGAAACACCAAACACTTTTGAATTTACTACTCAGGATACCAGTACACCAAACACTTTATTTTTGCACTCGACGCGACTGACAGTCAATCATCGCTCCTGATGAAGCTAACATGGTTAGCGAAACACGCGTCAAGTGCAAAAATAAAGTGTTTGGTGTAGTGGTGATATATACTGAGTAGTATCATTGTGCCAGAGATTCCATATTCCCAACTTACTTTTGAATTTACTCAGTATATATCACCACTACACCAAGCACTTTATTTTTGCACTTAACGCGAGTTTTGCTAACCATGTTAGCTTCGTCAGAAGCTATGAGTCAATCATCGCTCCTGATGAAGCTAACATGGTTACCGAAATGCACGTCGAGTGTAAAAATAGTGTTTGGTATAGTGGTGATATATACTGAGTAGTGTCATTGTGCTAAAGATTCCACATTCTCAACATACATTGGAATTTGTAAAAGAATTAAACAAAAATGCATCTTTGCAGAAGTTATCTTCAAGATTCTGTTGTGTTAGAACATTTCAGTGAGGCTAAACAAGAACTTTTAGAACTCAGAGTGCTAAAAAAATGTGGAAAAACTTTTAGAACTCTCTGTGTAAAAATGGAGAAATTCGTGATGGAAATGTATGGATAGGTTATTATGTCAGAGGCATGTTCTCGATACTACTCTTTGGCTGAGGAAGAAACTGAAGTTCAAGACTGGTCATTACATGTTGAGTTAATAGATCATATTTCACTGTGTAAAACAGCAGCACAAACACGTAAAGATTATTTAAAAACAAAAAACTTATGAAAATTATTGGTAGAGTTTGAATTGCTAGTATAGATGAAAACATTGTAATAATTTAAAATATGTGATTTTGTTACGGTAGTTGTAGCCTTATATGTTATAAAATAAAACATTTATAAATATTTATTTTTATTATATTTTAATTTGTTTTATCTACTCATAAAAAAATTATCATACATAAAAAATTCTTTTCATAAAGCACAAATAGATGGAGACTTTAAGTGATAAATACATTTTGGTATTAAAATCTTAAAGGCTGTTGATCATCTAGCTGATTTACAGGTTAAGATGAATACCTTTTAATATACTCTGCTTCTTCATTTCCTTTAATATAGACAAATAGTATTCCTTGGTAAGTTGCTTGATAATATCCGCAAAACAACGAAGAGGTGTATATCCTAATGATCTTTCATTAACCAAATTGCTTCCTTATATAATTTTGGAGAAAGTAAATTTAAAGTGAAAGGGACATAACATATTTTTTCTCGTAAGTAGCTAATTGTTTAGGAATAAATGAATTTTTCTCATCCATAAATTCTTGTATATCCATAACAAGCCTTTTATAGTCATATATAATGATGTTAATTAATCGTTAAATTAGAAATTTTTTTAAACACAAATTTTTTTCTGGAGTATTCTTGTATTATTTTTTAAAGTTTTTCTAATTTCTTAACAAAACACTTTAACATTTGATGAAACACTAATTTAATACTGTACTTTTAGAAAATATAATTATCTTTTGAAGAATCAGAACTGTCGGTTTTTTTTAACTTGTACAATAAATATATTAAATTTCAAAGGTGGGGATGAAATTTAAAGTTGTTTTACTATTTTCGTTAAAAAATATTTGATCGTGCATTATTAGACAATGTGCTATTGTTTTGGCTGGAATTTTTTCCTTTGTTTCGAATTCAATCCTCGTTTTTACTGGACCATTCTGTAATAAATATGGTTGATACGAGCAGTTAATATAGATAGGTGCGTTTTAATACTGTTTGATTAGATATGTGTTTTACTGGCAAATTATAATATACTCCGAAAACAATTCATATAATGTAGTAAATTTATTATTTTTGAAATCAAGTTAGAGATCATTGTAGGGGTATTAGTTCACAATGCTCAAACTTGCTCATATCAGCTTTTACAGTAGCACGTCTATTGTTTTGGAAAACAAGTAATACATGACGCGGAGAATCAACTTTTGTAGAAGTTTTTACAGACCAATTGTGTCTTGTGGTTTCTAACATTCTGGACATTCAACTAACTCCTAACTCCGGAATTGCTGTTGTATGTCGCAATTTTTCTCAATAAGATTAGTAATTCTCTTGAGGGCTGGCTACAGTAAGATGAGGAACTCTCCAACAAAGTTTGTTTATTGTGATTTTAGATTTTTTATCCTAAACAGTGGATACTAGAGAACTATTATCATCGTTACCTCGTAGGAGAATTAATTCTTCTCGGGAATTCAAAATTATTTTGTTAAAATCTTCAAAAAATTCGGAATACATCTTTAATGGGATAGATAAAGGAACATTTCCTTTATCATTAGTCATTATATTTTCTGCTAATTTTGATTTTGGATACAATCCTCCATTTTCTAATTTTGCACTTTCGTTTTGATGTTAAGATATATAGCCCTTAAGTGTAAAAGTTATTCTGATATCTCAAACAGAATCAATTGTAACACTATTTAAATCGTAAGGTAATTCTTTAAATAAGAATAAATAAAAAAGAAATCAGGTATATTTTTAATGGCGTACTGTCTTCTTTAGTTACTTGTAATTCTAAGTAAAACTCACTTTTATAAGGTTACTGTTCTTTGCAGAGCAATTCTTATTTCATCATTGGGTCCTAGTTTTGTAGACTTAAAGGGATCGAAAGAAAATACTTCCCAGCTTAAAACTGATTAATTCAAAGACTTGTTCAACTTGTTAAATGGAGATAACGCTTTGTCTGTTTGTATTACATATTGCTGTTAAAAGAAAGATTATAGAAATAATTATAGTTTTTTTGGTCATCCTGACATACTTATTCATATTTTAAATGAGGGAGTATACCTATTAATTTGTATATTATAATTTTTCCTAGGTGAGTCTATTTATTAGAGGCTAAACGGGGAGGATCAACAGGGTGGTTTTAATGATAGAGTCTCCGCTAAGTGAAGATGCCTACATGTAGGGTACCATGGCATAGTAGAACAACAGGTCATCAAAGGAAATCTGTTGTTTAGAGGGCAAAATAATTGACAGAAGAAGACCTTAATCCAGAGGAATTCGTTGGATTAGGATTTGACGGTTGTTCAATGATGTCGGGAAAAGACGGTGGTGTACGAGCAATCTTGCGCAAAAAATACACCAAAGCTTTGTTCTTTTATTGTTTTTCGC
This sequence comes from Pachyrhynchus sulphureomaculatus, assembly GCA_019049505.1. Classification (NCBI taxonomy): domain Eukaryota; kingdom Metazoa; phylum Arthropoda; class Insecta; order Coleoptera; family Curculionidae; genus Pachyrhynchus; species Pachyrhynchus sulphureomaculatus. The sequence continues at coordinate 77,564,689 of CM032455.1, forward strand.
ACAAACTGAATCTAGTAATCAATGATCTCAATGCTCTGCCTGAAATTCGGAACACCATGGGAACCACCAAAGACAATATTTAAATTTTTTCGGGAATCAGATTTGAGAAGGAAGTTAATACTTAATATCTATCCAGACTCTGTGAAGTAAGGTGTAGCGAGAAAGATAAAACCATCAGGGTTTCTAAGGAGAATTTTCTAGTTATAACGGAGGCCTTAGAAATTATATCGCCTGACGCAAATAATGCGACTCGAAAAAATGCCTTTCAGCTCCATATTGCTGCTTCCAGAGTTTCGTTTATTCTGTGCCTTATGTTGATGTTGATATCCAAATAGTCGGCTTTGATGGAACCCGTGGTAAACGTGCTCCAGTCTATAACTTGCAATTGCTTAAAAGCCATCATGATGATCCTGAAAAAGTCGCAGATGAAATTTGAAGGGAAGCTACTGTCGTTGACACTCGGCCTGGAGGAGGACATGACATCAGTGCGGCGCATTGTTGGAAAACAACGTCATCGAAGCAACCATCCAGCAGGAAGCCCTTCAGTCTGGAAAAGGTCTTTAATAATACCATACTTGGACTCCATTATTACTTCTCTTAAAGAACAGTTTGCTGAGGAAAATACTCCATCATCCGCGTTATCTCAATTACACCCGTCGTAAATGCAAGTCATGTCCGTGGAAAGTCTCACGGAAGGTTGCGAAACCTTCGCCTAATTTTACGATTTACCAAACATAAAAAATTAAATTGAACTTCTCCTTTTTTCTTGCAGTAAACTACTAAAACTTTACAAATTGTATTTATTTTACCCACAATTCATATTCTCTATCTATGATCTTGCCCCCCCTGGCTCATTGGCTGGCGACGCCCTTGACGTGTGGACGTTTGTTTATGTATCTACATATGTTTTTGATGTTTTTTAGTTGATGTATTTTTAAGTATTTTGTTATTTTAATTGTAACTATAAAAAGGTACTTTAGCGGGGACGGTTGTTAAGGTCCTAATTACAAAGCTTTCTAAATAACGTATTATGCTAATATAACTGCATAACAAATCACGTATTTCAAAGTTCCAAAGTTATTCTTTAACATTTATAACATAATTTAATTAATAGTTTCTTGAAGATAGTGCGCAACCACGTGATTGTAATTATAATATTGTTCTATTACAAAAGAAAGCATCAACATTGACTATATTTTCATATGAAAGGTCCGAATTTGGTATGAACACCGGATTTAGACACTTCAACAGCAATTTTAACAATAATAATATATTTTGAATTTGAATTTTGAAACACAAAACTCTATCAACTTGTCAGTATGAAGAATCCTATGGCTCTACAATTATCAGTTCGAGCCTGCGGTTTGGGTAGCAGCAATAAGTTGGTTTCTGAGTAAATTTCATAAAAACTACCTGTAATTTTTGGAATTCTTATTATTGTGGTATATCCCCTTTTCAGGGATCGTGAAGTACTTTGAAAAATATGTTATTTTTCCGTGATTTCCAAATTTAACGGCTCTTTCCCTGCTTATTCTTTTTTTCAGTAATATCTTACCAGAAACTAACTATCAATTAAAATATGGTATATCACTTTACCAATTATTGTAGACATTAATATCTAATCAACTATTAGATCTAAACCCATACTATTTTATACAAGTGTCTTTAGAATTTTCAGAAAAACTCAAAACAGATATAACATGCAGGGTCATTTAACATGACTTGTGTTTAGTTGACCTTAATTGTTTAACAAACATCCCTGTATAAATAAAGGTAGCAAATTGTTAGTGTTCTTAATCCAAAATCTATTTTTTTCAGCCGTTTGGAAGTGATTCTAAAACAAGTACGCAAATAGATAACACAGAGGAATTCTAAAAACTTAGTCTTTTTTAAACTATACGCAATAAAAGTCTTTTTTTAGGCTATTCGTAATAAAATTAATTTTTTTTTTATGGGTCTAGCACACATGCTGCAGGGAAGTCCCTAAAGCGCTCCAGGAGCGGCAGGAGTGCGGAAAAAGCGATTCACGTTGTTCTTGAATCGCTGTAAATTGTACTCGGTGGGAAACACAGCGCTGGGCAAATTATTCCAAAGGGATGACGTTCTCCATATAAAAGATTGCTTGAAAAGCGTTGTATGCGGAGTAACAAGCTGAACCTCATACGGATGCGAAGCACCAGCGCGACGTGTATTTCTAACATGCACCGCTTTGGGAGGAATTAAGCGGGCTACATCCTTCGAACACTTTCCATGAAAATACTTGTAGAACAGACACAAGTCGCCAACCGTTCTTCGATGTTCCAGCGAATCAAGGCCGCCGGTCAATTCCGGGTCCCCAATCAGACGGACCACTCTTCTCTGAACAGAATTCAACAAATGCAGTGTATGTTTGGGAGCGGAGCCCCAAACGTGGGAGCAGTATTCCATAGTTGGTCGAATTTGGGCTTTGTAAAGAATTAACAGTTGTTGTGGGGTGTAAAGCTTTCTGGTTCTAAATAATATTCCCAACTTTTGAGAAGCTCTCCTTGCTATGCCTGCAACATGTGCATGCCAAGACATATTTGCTCCCAAACTAACCCCCAACAAATTGAGCGACGATGCTAGGGGAATGGAGTGCCCCGACATAACTATGTCGGGTTCAGCAACGTTAACTTTTTTTAAAAAAACTGCCGCTTGGGTTTTTGTAGCGTTAAATTCCACTTGGTTACTGTCACCCCAAGATAGAATTTCTTCCAGGTCTTTGTTAAGTTGAACGACCTCCTGCTGTCTGCGGATATTCGCCTGAGCAGCCGATGTCCGAGCGTTCAAGGTGAATGAAGAGACAAGCGTACTGTCATTTGCAAAGCTATAGATTGGAATCCCGGTCTTTTCCAGCAGATCGTTAATGTAAATGAGAAAGAGAGTAGGAGACAGTATGGAGCCCTGGGGTACACCAGCGTTGATAGTGAGGGTGTTAGAAAGAAATCCGTCGACTGCCACTCGTAAAGAACGCTCTCTGAGGAAACATGAGAGCCACAAACAGAACCTTTCAGAGAAACCATAAGAGCGTAACTTAGCCAACAGTCCATCGTGCCAAACACGGTCGAATGCCTTGGATATGTCAAGAGCAACCGCTCGAAATTCTCCAAAGTGTTCAATTGCGTTGTTCCAAACATGTGTTACATAAGTCAGAAGATCTCCTGTTGATCTATGTTTACGAAAACCATATTGGTGATCGCTAATAATATTGAATCGTTCAAGATATTTTAGAAGATGCTCATTGATAACCTTTTCCATGACTTTCGATATTATTGAAAGCAGTGCAACTGGTCGGTAGTTATTTGGCAAGGTCTTCTTACCTTTTTTAGGTATCGGCTGAACCGTGGCACATTTTCAGCAGGACGGAAATATTCCCTTTCTGTAGGATAGGTTAAAAAGTCTACAGAAAACTGGTGTTAGTTCCCTTGCACAGTTTTTGAGAACTATGGCAGGTATTCCGTCAGCGCCAGAAGCCTTCTTGGTGTCTAGCTTCATTAAAATACGCTTTATGATGCGCTGTCTGAAGACAACATCGGGCATCCTTGACTGCAATATGGGAATAGTAGGTGGTGTCTTTCCTTGGAGATCGACAGTAGAATGTGAAGCAAAGAGTTCAGCCAACAAGTTCGCTCTCGCAACAGATGTAGTTGCAATGGAATTATCTGGCCGTGTGAGTGGTGGTATGGTGGATTTGGTAAAATTTTGACTAACTGCCTTAGCGACTGCCCAAAGGACCTGGAATTGTTGGGACAAGCGAGAAGTTTGTTTCTAATTCGTTGATTGTGTGCCTCCTTGGTTTCGTCGATAATTTCCTTGCATCTGTTCCGGGCATGAACAAAGATGTTACGATTTACGGTGTTAGGATTTTCACGCCATTGTCGGTAGGCAATATGTTTAGAAGCAACAGCTTCTTTGCATTTTCGGTCGAATCAAGGCTTGCCGTTGGAGGAGCATTTCTTCGAAAAAGGGATGTAAGCTTCTATACCAGCCAAAATGACATCGGAGACCTCCCTGGCGCAGTCAGATGGGTTATCGGATCGAAAACAAACGTCCATCCAAGGGAAAGTTCGAAATTAAAATGTTATATAATAAAAAAATTATTAACTTAAAAAGAATAAAATATTTTTCGTTTATTTAAACTTACATACCTTGTTCATTATACCGGCCAACAAAAAAAAATGTTTGTAAAAACTTTTTAAACCAATACATCTAAGTGTTATGTATTTTTGGATGCTGAAACCGTATCCGGTATGAGTTTTTTTGTATCACCCACCAATATAACATCGATTAAATTTCAAATTAGGGAAAATTTGATACCTAAAAATAAAAACTCAAACCGTACTTTTATTTGATTAGGCTACAATTTTTACTCACGATAGCATATTTCACTTCAATGCTAATAGCTTTTCTGTGAAGTTTCTTGTATAGCTTTTTCTCCGATGTGATGCATTTTGTTGTTTTCTATGAAGTGACCAACAGTAATCACCCATCATGTTGATATTCCACCGTCCCTGGTACCGTTCCTCCATCTCCTTTATGTCCTGATAGAACCATAGTTAATTTTCTGTAAAATCATGTTAAGATTTTCCTAAGTTTCCTTCATGTAGACTGAATGAGCAATAGGCAGTGAAGCATAAGTATTTCCGTTGTGTAACAGAACACCTTTTAAACTAGTTTTTGATGAGTCTATAAAAAGCCTCTAATCTTCCTTCCTGTACTTAATACCAAATTCATTCATTAGACTACCAATAACATGGTAGTAAACCAAATCCTCTTCCTGCTTGAAAAATTGAGCAAATTGTTGATCTCTTGTTCTTTAATGGTAAATAAATGTTCCAGATTCGAATAAATGTTTTTTTTTTTCTTTCAGCCTAGAATCAAGCAATTCTGCTTTTTCCTTAGTCAAATCCGAATCTCTCACTAAATCATTTAACTCAGCTTGTATAAACAACTGTGGTTTTAAATTGTCTAGAGAACATTGAAACTCATCATCATCCGGTCGACTTTCATTAAATTCGGGACTGGACTGTAAAACGTCATCAAAAGACTGAGGTGGCTCAGGGACAGGAAGTCCCGGTCCATGTCCTACCGGCCGATTAGCTGAAGTAAAGTTAGGATAGACAATTACTTTCTTATTTTGGAGAAACATCAACGCTGCAAAAATAACAATCATTTGAATGACTTTCTTGCTCTCTCTCCATACCATGGGTACTGCAAATCTAAAACCTTTCTTTTCTTTCTTACACCATTTCCTAAGATCCTCGACACAAACATAACATACTTTGTGAGGAGCCCAACATTTTTCTTGATTATCGATTTCTACACCAAATTATGCAAAGTATACTTTTTTTACAAAGTCAGTAATGTTTCTTTGATGTTTTTTAACTACAAACTCACAATATATATAACAAAAAGTGTTGGGAGAGTTTTTACAACCACGATTAACAATACTTTGATTGTGAATTAAAGCCTATGGGTTAAACACTGCAATGCGAGGTTATATTAACTGGAAGAAAACAAACAGCTGACATTTACCGGAACTGTCAACCTAATAACATTTGATTTTAAGGCCAACCTTATAAAATTCCGATTTTATTGCTAACCTAATAACATTCGAATGATAAAAAATAAACTTTTCACATTTTGAATATTAAAATGTGAAAACTTTTTTATTATTATTTTCGGACTCAGCACACCAAAAAACATATGAATCAGGAAAAAATTATTAAAAAAGTTTTTTACCGCTGGCCTGTGTTATTAGTGGGAAAAAAATAGTTACTAAGTTTAAAATTACTGTTAGTTCAGTTTAAATATTTGTAATATTTTTTGTTACAGAACCAATGTTAGTTTAGAGATAAAAATTTTAACACCAAATCACAGTAAAAAAACTAAGAAAAGAAATTGTAAACGAGTGGTTCCAGAACACAAAAGATACATTACAACAACATTACAATATTTATGTATGTTACTAATTTGATTAATGATGTTTTACAAATGCTAAGAGATACCATACTACCAACTTTTTAAAAAGTGTAGTAAAGAAAGATTAACTGACTTCTAATTTCCAGGAAAGCTATTTAACCAGGAGAAGCTTATTTTTACATCTGGTAGCTGCCTTCGTTCTTTTGTTAGCTGGCAATCTAGATGTCACGACGCGCTATCTCAAAAGTACTTCTTCTATAAGAAATACGAGTATTATGTTAATAGTTTAAGTTTGACATTGGCGAAAGAAAACACATAACTTTTGAGAAATACCTATTAACAATCTTTAGAAGATAAAATAATGTACAACATAAAACTTGAAATGAAATGGCTTACACACAAAAAAAAATAAATATAGAACATGGAAAACCAATTATCTTAACTTTCCCAATTTGGAAGACATGGATGACATAGTACTGTCTCGAATTTCCCAATAAAGTGGACTCACTCGTAAAAGTTCTCATTGCAGACATTCGTTATTTGAAACGTGTCAATGCAAAACTCTTGTACTCGAGTATAACTTAAAAACCACTGAATTGCAAATTAATAACTGAACCACGCCGCTAGTGTCACTGATACTACCATCATATAGTATTGATTTCTTCAGCTATTGAGATGCCCTTTTAAGTCATAAATTTAAACAGTCCAGGTACTTCACGGTCAGGTTGTATGAATATCAAAAGATGAACTGAATTCAATTATCATATTATTAATGTTTACAAACTTGCAATCATTTGCTTAAATTTAATGGACATTACATTAAAAAAGTCTATATAAATTAAAAATCGTTAAAACCTGCGGAAAAAAAGTTTTGCAAATTATTTCCCTAATTACATTATCTTAGTGAAAGGAAAACCAAAATAGTCTTAACTAGCTATAATTGAGATAATTAGGGAAAGGAAGTTTTAGCTCTTGGTTCCAACAACTCACGGAGATATTACTTAATTTTGCTTTCTTAAAATACTATTTTAACATTTAAACCATCAAACCTACAAAGACTCCAAAAATCAAAATCTTCTATGTTTAAGTCGTATATTTGGCCCATGGCAAATATTTAAGAAGCGTAAAAGACTAGGTCTGTACTAGGGCTCTTAACCTAGTTAAATAAAATAATTGAATTTCGGTTACATTTAATATTACTAAAAACGTAATTATTACTTGCCAGTCAATAAATTTTGAAGGCGGAAATGAAACAAGATGAATTAATTAGTCAAAATAAATTCTTCAGTCTAATCTCTCTTAAGTTCAATATATTTTTTCCAGCGATTCTCCTATTCATTTACCTCATTTCTAAAGTGGTTTTCTGGAAGACCGTCACAATACACATCTACGGATGTTATCTCCTCATCATTTGTTGAAAAACGCTTCCACATAGAAGTCTTTTGAGGTTTGGGAACAGATGGAAGTCCGACGGAGCCAGATCTGAAGATTAGAGTGGATGTTCCAACAATTCGTACTTTAATGCGACCAGTTCTGCCATTGCCAAAGCACCTCTGTGAGTAGGTGCATTGTCACAATGAAAGATGATTTTCTTTTCTGCAAACCGGGCCTTTTCTGATGAATTTTCTCATCCGGCTGGTCCAAAAGGTTGCAATAATACTCTCCTGTGATTGCTTTACCAGTATGAAGGTAATAAATTACCAATATTTCTTTTGCATCCTAGAAATCTGATGCTATAATATTTTTGGATCACTACGACCACTTTGGCTGCTTTGGAGCTGAATAACTGGCCTCAGTCCACTGTGGGGTTTATTGTCGCAGTTCTGGATCATACTGGTAATTCCAAGTCTCATCCATACTTACAAATCGACGCACAAAATCAGTTTTATTCTTTGTGAAATGAGCCAAATTTTGTTCAGAAAGTTTCTCTCAAATGCGTTTTTGTTCCCATGTTAGCAAATGCGGCATCCATCTTGTGAATAGCTTTCTCATATCCAAAACATTGGTTAAAATCTCATGTACTTATCCATGTTAGATGTCTATAGACTCAGCTAAATCATCCACGGTTAAACGACGGTCTTCCATTACCATCTCTAGAGTCCGTCTATGAACAGTTGGAAATGAATATCTTTTAATACTTTCACTCACTTTGCATGGATTTCATTTGCCTACAAACCTTCCAAAACAAAGAATTTTATCACTTCACGATATTCGATTTTTTTCATTTTTAAAAAATACTCAAACACGTCTACTTTAACCAGCTGATAAACAATGAATGACTTGACAGATCGACTTGAAATTTAAGGTGTCTTCATAGGACAGATAAAGCTTCAAAATGCTGTTCAATATTTGGTCCGAGTGATGCTCCATAGGTGTCGCTTTCAGAACTTAATGACTGACCTAATAATAATATTTGTTACCTGATCACTGCTAGGACACCAAAAATATAGAAATTTAATCATTCCAAGATGAGTTTTAAAAGAGAGAATATTTTTATATAGGCTGTATTTGCAAAGTACAGTAACCTGTTAAGAAAGAGGTCTTATTTTAAGGAACATCCTGTATCTAATAGGATTAAAGTGGATCGGTTTTTGTTTAACTTTATAACAGTAAGTTGTAAAAGTTGTAACTGGCTATAAGTATAACGGCAAAAACCTGGATCTTTTGAGGAACCCTTGCAGGTGATTGAACCACTTCAAAGAATAAAATATTTTCTTTGTGAATGCAGTTACTCCAAGTGTTCATTATTTATTATATTAATATATTATATATACATAATATAATAATAACTTTGGAAACCATCCGATTTTTTTCTGAGAATGATAAAACTAAGATCGGCCAGAAATTTATGCGTTTTTTTATGTTGATCGAAGGCCGTATTACAGTCTATCAGAAGTATAAATTGGGAATTTGACAATAATTAATATGGTGCATTAAGAGCTAGACTGAGCTTGAGTACTTGGAAGCCCTTTTGGACATTTAAGACCCCTTTTGTGCTTCATGTCAACTTTTAATATTATAATTAGGACTTTGTTATTGAATTACTACCTTCAAGTACTTGGAAATTAATAATTGGAGAAGTGTCACAAGCTTTTCCAAGAACTCTCCGTAAGGACTTGATCCCTAATAAAAGAGCTTGAAAGATTCCCCTGGACTGCCGACATTGCCAAGTGCTTGCAAGTGCCCTGAGACCTTGTAATTCTTTAAAAGGATTACCAGATATAAAGGAAGCGCTGCCAGCTGAAAAACTTCAGATATTTTAACAGGTTTTAAAGCTGTTTCTAGGACTTCAACTACTTTTAGGTTGATTATGATAATATTATTTAATTACAGGTGTTTTAATAAAATAATTTAGCGTTAAGGAATCAAAGTACTTTTAATAAGGGCTTAGAACTTGATACTTGTAACCTTTTTGCGACGATAGTTGCTCAGCTATGCTAAAGCGCGACATCTGCGTAACAACATGTGGTTCTGCATGCTAAGTTGATTAGCAGATATAGTGATTAGCAGTATTCTCTGTTTCGTAAGCTGATTGTACTTAACGAGAACATAAAACCCGAATACGTTTATATATATATATATATATATATATATATATATATATATATATATATATATATATACATATATATATATATATATATATATATATATATATATATATATATATATATATATATATATATATATGTATATATAGTTTTTAAAAATAAGTATAACATATTAGATAGTTTTGTAAAAAGGAAAGAGTATACTTTCCAAGAAATGTATTGTTCCTTTCAATATGACAAAGTTGCTCCACATCAGAATTGTTTTGATTATTACATCTTCACAAACTGATCTAACTGCATCTTGGTTTATTTTCCAATCAAAAGTCTTATTAAAATTAAAATGTGTCAAAATGTAGCTGACCACCTGGTATGTTCAAGTTAAATATTTATACAACCAGCGTTTTTCTCACCTATCCCATGCACTGTGAATTATGCTAAAATAAAAATTATATTGCATTCGCAATTCTTGAGCTAGGTCGAATATGTACGTATATGACAGACACGTAACAGAACAAGTTTCTACTATATATGTGATTTTAACAACTATTAAACATTTTTAAATAGAGTTATCACTAATAGGAACTGTTATATCAATAGTTCATCCTAACAAGATAACGTTGGTAGTCAATAGAAAATTTCTACTTCAAGAATTGACTAATTCTTAAATTCAAATAAAATTCCAATCAAATTCATTATTTATTTAAATTTATACATTTTGCAAAATATATCTGTTTTTAACTGAAACGAGAAATTTTATATAACAAAATTTTGAAAAGTGCATTTCCAAAAATAAATGTTTATTATTATAAAAGTAATCCAATTATAAAATATGCCGAAAAGATACTAAATGTGTGAACAAATATTTGTTAACAAAATGCATCTATCATAGACATAATCCTAAATTTTGTAAGAATTTGTCGAGGTTTAATCTTCTTCATGTTCTTCTAATCTGTTAATATCCTATTATATCCGTGCAAAGTATTACACATTTCTGCAGAATTATTTTTACAGAACTACACCAAAGCAGAAACTCTGCACAATAAAAGCCTTGCTGCGTGAAAAAGGCGAAGAAATAACTAACAGAACATGGGGGAGAGAGTTATCTCCGGGGGGAGAGATAACTCTCTCCCCCCACCCAACAAGTTTCTATTAAGAGGGGTAGAGATTGAGAGAGAGATCTTGTTGCTGTTCGTGTTTTGTTGTTTAAGGAGAGAGTGCCATAGGGTACTCTTCTCCACCACCTTAACGCCATTTGGGAGTGAACCTTCACCTTGAAACGTTATAAGGGCGAGAATTTCCCCTTTCTGCCGCTCTTCATTTATAAACTGCAATTTTTTTAAATAAATTACATATTCTATAATTTTGGAATTTATAAACAGCTGAGCGAAAGGCCCTCGCCCCTGCCCTCTCCGCCCTTTCACGCCAGAAAGTTCTTTTACGGTTCAAAGTTTAAAACGTTGGTGTAAAAATCGCTGATGAACTTTTAGTGGCCTAGATTGGAAATTTTGATTAGTGTTGATGCTGCAAATTAAAAAGGTAAATTGTATTTATTTTTTTTTTTAAATAAAGTTGTATATTACAAAGTAATTGTAATAAGAGTCTAACTTCAAATAATATCTATTAGATTTTTATTTTGACATAGGTAAAACACATTCTACGTTGAATGAAAAACATTGAATCAGCGATGGGACAATACGAAAAATAAATAAGTAAATTTAAAAAAATTGTTACCGCCTGAATCAAAACTTTTTAAAAATAAATCATGTATGTGATCAAAGCCAGAAAAAACAGTTTTTAAAAATTCCGCTAACTTACTATTGTATTATAATAATATTAAATTCAAGTGTAGTAATATTTACCAATATTTTTGAAGAAAAAATAATTGTTCTTTACCTAACGAGATTTTAATTATCTTTTATCAGTTACCTAGCATTTTTTATTCAAATTGTCCTTCTAGTGTTCTAAAGGTCTAAATGGACGCTGCTCGGTATAGTAGATGAAATCCATTACTGTGCACTGAGTCAGAGCTTGCTTAAATTTTGCTGGACCAGAATTTCACCTAAGAAAAATAATAATATTATTACAGGTAAAAACAAAAAAATAAACGAGAAGATTTTTGCTTTATTTTATAAAGAATTAATTAAAGTCTAGTCGGGTGCAAGTTAAATTACCGCACTGAGACTTTGTACCAAACATAATTATTTTGTAAGTGTGAAAAGCAAGAAATGAATAACGCAACAATGTGTCTTAAGAGATGCAGGATATTATTTCGGAAAAACTGAGGCACAGGTTGACTTGCTTATGTTCCACCGGGGCTATAAGTAGCACCCCCAGAAATAATTCTAGGATATATACATAAAAAGTTAGGCTATCAATAGCGCTTATCGAATGAGGACAAATGCGGAATAGAAACAACAACCTGTACAATTTGGGCGCACAAGAATTGTGGACTGAATTACATACAAATATTTGGATATCCAGTCTGACTATATGACAATGTCGTATGATTTCGAAAAATCATATAGAATTGGGTGCCACCAAAATCTGTGGATGAAGGTAGAGACTGCGACGAAGACAACGAGTCTGGTCTTTACGCAGGCAGATCAAAAACTTCGAGCGGAGCTGGCGCTGGCATATAGGCAGAAAAGCCCGAATGGAGCTCTAGCATTCCACTAGGCACAAGTTCAATAATATTCCAGGTGGATATTTACGCAATACAAGCATGTGTTCACGAAAATATTAGTCGTACCACCGCAACCACATACATACATATATATATATATATATATATATATATATATATATATATATATATATATATATATATATTCTTTCATACAAGCTGCTCCAAGTATCTTAGGTGTCTATCAGCCCAACTCCGAGATCACCATGAGGTGTAAGCCTAACCTGTTAGAACTATGCTTCAAGAACAACAGGATTGAACTACTGTGGGTTTCAGTACATTCAGAAATAAAATGTGATGAAAAAGCGGACGAATTAGCAAGATTCGGAGCTACAATACCACACAGGAATTCAGAACCAGCATTTGTTATACCAAAACAGGTTGGAAACGCGACACTCAACAGCTGGCCAGCAACGTCTAGATCATCGGCTTGCAACATCTGGCCAAACACGAGCTGTGGACATAATTGGCGGCCCCTCAAAGAAACTAACAATTGACATCCTTCGTCGCCCAGACGAAACTAGTGGTGAGATTGATCATCGACCATGTTACATGAGGAAATATTTACAGAAAATGGGTACTTACAATGGGCCCATAACAAGCAGACTATGTGGTGAAGAGGAAGAGACCTCTATGCACATCTTATATGAATGTGTTCTTTTATCTCGAAACAGATATTAACTCTTCGAAGTTCTAGATCATGGCGATAAATTACCACATGAAGGGTTTGAAAGGAAGCTAACAAACCTTATTATAGAAATGACAGTCTTGTAACCAAGAGAGGGGAGCAGAATAAGCCAAGAGGCTGTAATACACAAATAGGCACAATTGCCTACTCCGCCTACAATCAACCAACCTAGAGGCCCAAATGAGCTTTACTACGGCTCCGCTCCTTGTAGCAGACGAGATCCATTGCTGTTTATCGATTTAGAGGTTGCTTATAATTTTTGTTACTATCTAAAGGCTGTTAAGTGTGTTGAGTTGGAATAGTATTTGATCTAAGAAGAATAATAATATTACTACAGGCAAAAACAAAGAAGTAAACAAGAAGATTATTGCTCTATTTTATAAAGAATTAATTAAAACCTAATCGAGGGTAAATTAAATTAGAGCACTGAGCTTTCGTATATAACATATTATTTTGTAAGGATAAGATATTTCCAAGGAGTCACCAATCCAAAATTTTGAAAAAAATATACAAAAGTTCAAACAGCTAAAAAGTAATTCCTATTGTCATAATACCTCTTAAACAATCCTCATATGTTTCCTTAAAAATCAATTTTTTCATATTTTTTTTTGTCTACCTTCGGAAAGAAACCCATACCAACTAGAGTATCGATCTATGGAGTGAACATAATTTGAGAATATTTAAAATCAACTCTTTAAAATGATATCCTTCTTACCAGCTACAGAATTTTTTTTTTACAAATTTCAAGTCAATAGCTTGTGTTACAGAAAAATTTGGCTATGGTGCGACTGAAAGGCAAAATTGCAAATGAAAGAAGTGAAAGTTCCTTCAATGTAGATGTAGATACAAGCAATCTTGAGGATAATATCTTAGAAATTGGTTGCGATTTTTATTTCATTTATACGTGTGCCCAGGTAAACTAACAAGAAAATTATTAAATATTCATCGAAAATATTTATCACTGGTTTAAAATGCTGTTATAATAATTAATTCTTAATATTAAGATTTTAAAAACGCTTGTGCTTTTAAAATTCAAGCTGTGTCCTGACTTGACAAGATTAAAAGTAGAAATGCTAGCGTTTCGAAGATGCCTTTTTAGTGTTCCGTACGGAACACTTATAAGATCACTTCGGTGTCTGCCTGTCTGTCTGTCACGCCCGATTTTCTCCGAAACTATGTGATATAGAAAGTTGAAATTTGGTAATAATATAGGAATGGATGGCCTCATCAGAGACATGTGGTTTTGAGAGTTAAGTGTTGACTTAAGGGGTTAGTTTTGGGGGGTGAAATCGGAAGTGAAAAAAAATTTTTTACTAGGTCATCGAGTGTGGTGTCAAATGAAAGCTTGTGAAAACACGATTAATATATATATATATATATATATATATATATATATATAATGTAATATTTGCGCGCACTTGTCTTTGTATTATTTTTAAAAAATCGCGAAAAATCGCGTTATCTCGAAACGTACTTATCAAAAAATTTTGAAAAAATTCTGGAATATTCTCCACGGGGTGTAGATTGAACGAAAATTATCACGAGTGCATTACCTTTAATAATTTATCTGGTATTTAAAAAAAAAAAAAAATTTCAAGGTCATCAGATTTTAGTAAAGATTGGAAACAAACTTTGTTGAAAACTCATTTGGAGTGTGTTTTGTGAAGTTACTGATCATTTTATACCTCTGTAACAAAATTTTTTATTTTAAAAGCTATCAACGTACGGAACACTAACTGCGCAAGTTCAACTTGCACTTGATCGGTTATTTTTTATTTTTTCTTGTTTTAGACTTAACCTTTTTGATTGGAGTTGTTTTTGCTACACTTTCATTATACAACTTACGATGGTAAAATTAAAATCTCACTGGATATTTTTTAAGTTCCAATTTTACAATAATATTTTCTCCTCGAATATTTATTAACTCGCGGTTATCATCCTCAGTGTAATGGTATCAATATTCTCATCTTTAGGGAAAAACAAGTAAATATATATTATGAATCGATTCGTTCGCAAGCTTATAAGTTCCACATCTATGTCAAATTCAAATAAGGTGTGTGATTTTGTTGCTAAAATATGCTCAAGTAATAATATTATACCGTACACGTACCATGCCCACTTTCATTATGTTAACGGGTAGAGTTGTTTTGGGTCATCGATCAGCTTTAAAAATCGACTTTTCAAACCTTAAATAATTGCTTAAAGAATTATGTTCCATAAGAATAATATAATATTTTGACCTTAACTCCCATTAAGTGTGTTATAATTTGGTCTCTGAATAAGGTGTGATTTATCTTCATCTTCTTTTACGGCTTTTATCT
The DNA here is from genome assembly GCA_019049505.1 of Pachyrhynchus sulphureomaculatus. NCBI lineage: Eukaryota > Metazoa > Arthropoda > Insecta > Coleoptera > Curculionidae > Pachyrhynchus > Pachyrhynchus sulphureomaculatus. The sequence goes on from CM032455.1 coordinate 77,579,872, forward strand.
TGTAGAGAATCTACTTTACAAATTTCTCTATTTCTTAAGCTCCAGGTTTCATATTTATATATTGAATATTTTTTGATCCTGGAGTGGGATATTTCCGTAAATTATAATACTAATCTCCATTAAAAATATAATTATGGGAATAAAAACCTTACAAATCCAGACTATAATAAGTTTTTTTTTTAATTCTAGAGCGGTAAAAAATGTCCACTTATTACGTTTGTATTATTTGAAAACGTAAAAATAAGGGACATTTTTACAAATGCCAAAATATTTGTCTCAATTAACATTTTTTTATTGACCACCAAGTGAAGTCAAATCCTTATTTAATACTAAGAAAGAATATAACGTAAATCTACATTTATTTGTGCACTAAATGTGCGAGTATGATAATATATTTTAAATAAAAATAATAATTAGGCTTACTAAAATGCACCACATGGAATATTGTATTTATCAAGTTTATTTTCTGATGTAATATAAAAATATAATATATTTTATATATATATATATATATATATATATATATATAATATATATATATATATATATATATATATATATATATATATATATATATATATATATATATATATATATATATATATATTAGGGTGACTGCAAAAAATCGATGTCGGAATTTTGTTCGTCTGAACCCCACAAAACGATTCCCTTTCCAGATATTGAGGTAGCCGAAATTTGAGCTCGATTAAACGACGTTAACCCGTGCCGCTCGTCGCTCAAAGTTTGAAAAAATCCAAATTTTTGGCCAAAAAGCTGACATATGGAGCCATAACTCCAGAACGGTAAATAATAGAAACACGCTTAATATCGCAAAAGAAAGCTAATGTTGTTCTTCAAAATTTATATTCTATAGATAATTGTTGTTATTTTAAGTCAAACCGAGAGTTACAACAGCCTTTAGCCCCAAAAACGTGACCTGGTACCAGTAGGAGCCAGTTTGGGAGTATTCTAAGAATTTTACGGGTTTTTACATAATGTGTCTCGGAATTAACATTTTTTTGTTAAAAAGAATTTTGGAACTCAATTTTCAAACATAAAGAGCCTTTCGTTCAAATTTAATCTTTTATTATATGGGGATTACCTGACTAGTTTACCAAAGAAAGACCCGTTTGACAGGTAAAAAGGAGGGTGAATCTAATTTCTATTTTAGGGATGGTGATTTTACTTCAGCGTACAACCGACCTTTTATTTATTCAGTTTAGTTTCTAAAGTGCCTTTGAGCTGGTTAGTTCGAACAATTATCTAGTGAAGATATTTTAACGTTTTTTTTTTTTTTTAATTTTCCAAGTGTGTGTGTTATTGTTTTTATAACTATTATAGTATTATTTTAAAAGACATTTGTAAACATTTTATTGAAATTAAAGTTTGCAAAATATTTTTTTTCATTTTCCAAGTTAACTGTTATTTACCTATTGACCTCTGAAATGGCATCCACATCAGGTGTACAAAGCCGGACCAAGGATAAAATATTTCTTGTGGGCTATCCCATTCACCAGATCACCGGTTGTAAACTACCCTCAAATCGTCAAGTTTTGTGTGCTATATTTTATAATTTACGTACTGTGAAATTAACTGTAAGAGAATCAGCAAAACTTACAATACGAGAAGTGTTCATTTTTTGGGAGAAAGCTCGAATCCCGACTAAACATGAGCAAGATGCAATTACTAAGCTGGAAAAACTTCACGCCGAGTGGAGAACTCTTCAAAAAGACCGGAAGAAAACATCGAAAACGGCCAAGAACAAATTTAAACAGTTTGTTGAAAAGTTGGATGATCTCTTTGATATTGCTCAACAAGATGCCTTGGCTCTGATGAAATCGGAAGAAGAATAAGGCGTTTCTCGTGAAACAGAGGCAGAAGGGCCGCCCAGGTTCCATGACTGGAGTGGATCTCAAGTTGTCTCGAGCTGAAGAAATCAAGGTGCAAAAGGAACTTGCAAAAATGAACCGACACATCCAAGAAGCAACTTTTGATATTGGTGAGTTTTTTTTTATTATTAGTATTCTAAAAAAAATAGATAAACAAATAAGTAAATAGTTTCATTATAATTGAAAGAAAATTGTACATGAGAGCATGATTTGGTATCTTTATGATTGAGTTTATATTTTTTAAATAATACCTTTTGATAATTAAAAGTAGGTAATTTAGTACCTATGTATTATTACTATTCTGCTAAAACGACAAGTTTTTATAGTCTTTTTAGTGTTCCGTACGGAACACTTATAAGATCACTTCGGTGTCTGTCTGTCTGTCTGTCTGTCTGTCTGTCACACACGATTTTCTCCGAAACCATTTGACATAGAAAGGTGAAATTTGGTAATAATATAGGAATCGATGGCCTCATCAGAGCCATGTAGTTTTGAGAATTAAATTTTGACTTAAGGGGTTAGTTTTGGGGGGTGAAGTCGGAAGTGAAAAAAAAATATTTTTACTAGGTCATCGAGTGTGGTGTCAAATGAAAGCTTGTGAAAACACGAGTAAAAAATGTATATATAATATTATTCTTGCGCGCACTTTTCTTTGTATTATTTTTAAAAATTCGCGAAAAATCGCTGTCCCGGGCCTTATCTCGAAAAGTACTTATCAAAAAATTTCGAAAAATTTCTGGAATATTCTCCACGGGGTGTAGATTGAACGAAAATTATCACGACTGCATTACCTTTAATAACTTATATGGTATATAAAAAAAATAAAAATTTCAAGGTCATCAGATTTCAGTAAAGATTGGAAACAAACTTTGTTGGAAACACATTTGGGGTGTGTTTTGTGAAGTCACTGATCATTTTATACCACCGTAACATAAATTTTGACTTAAGGGTTCGTTTTGAGGGGTGAAATCGGAAGTGAAAAAAATTTTTTTTTACTAGGTCATCGAATATGGTGTCAAATGAAAGCTTGTGAAAACACGAGTAAAATATATATATAATGTAATACTTGCGCACACTTTTCTTCGTATTACTTTTAAAAAATCGCTGTCCCCTACCTTATCTCGAAAAGTACTGATCAAAAAATTTTGAAAAAATTTTGGAATATTCTCCACGGTGTATAGATTGAACGAAAATTATCACGAGTGCATTACCTTTAATAATTTATCTGGTATATAAAAAAAAAAAACAAAATTTCGAGGTCACCAGTTTTCAGTAAAGATTGGAAACAAACTTTGTTGTGTGTTTTGTGAAGTCACTGATCATTTTATGCCACCCTAACAAAAAATTTTATTTTAAAAACAATCAACGAACGTACGGAACACTAATTGTGCAAGTTCAACTTGCACTTGACCGGTTTTTTTTTTTCTCTTTCTTTTGTTGCTTCTTAGAGACGGATGATGAAGACAAGTTCGAAGAAGGAGAAGAAGACACTGAAGAGGACAGCATCTACCAGGAACTTGAGAGCTTGGAGGAAATGGACATCCCTGAAGAAGCTGCAGAAGATCCAGAACCATCTGAGAGCAAGAGGATGAAAGTTTCATTTGCAAGGGGCGTTAAAGAGATTTTAAACATGAAATTGTCCATTTTATTAGATCGATGTAAGGTATCCGACAGAAATGCCACGAGAATTTTAATATCTACTCTAGAAGCACTAAACCTTGACCCTCTTGAGTACAAAGTCTCGAAAACTTTATTACATGATAGAAGGCAAATGTTCAGAGAACAATATAATAAAAAAATTTTTGATAAAGTAAACATTCCTGAAAAAGAGCCCGTGGTTGTCCATTGGGACGGTAAACTTTTACCGGGTGTTTTAAAAAATGAACAATGTGAGCGAATAGCTATAGCTATTTCATATGGCGAAAAGGAACAGCTGCTGGGAGTTCCTGTAACAGCAAACAGCTCTGGAGAGGAACAAGCCGTAGCCGTATATGAATGCCTACATGAATGGGGTCTTCTCAATACCGTCAAGGCGATGTGCTTCGACACTACAGCATCCAACACGGGAAGACTCAAAGGAGCATGCGTCATATTGGAGCAAATGTTAGGAAGAGAATTGTTATACCTAGCTTGCCGTCACCATATCTTGGAAATTCTGTTAAGAGGCGTATTCGACACAAAAATGGGATCAACCACTGGACCCCATCCAGACATTTTCAAGAGATTCCTCACTGCGTGGCCCAAGATAGACAAAGGAAAATACGACACAGGTATCAGTGACAATCTAATACAAAAGCAGCTAACGCCAGAAGTAATTGCAAATGTTACTGCTGAATTCGAGACCAAATTAACTGAGAGCCACCCCAGAGATGACTACAAGGAGCTATTGTCGTCGTCAATTTAAGATGTCTAAAGAAGAAGAAAGTTCTGTGCGTGCCATTTCTGTTTTCGTAGTTAAAATTTATTGTAAAGCTTGGTTCAATGCTCCAAAAGCTCATCTTGCACCAAAGCAAGATTTAGGTATTTTGCATAGTCTGTTAGACTATAAAAAATGTGACAACGACATTGCAGAAATAGCCCTGACCAAATTTTCGAACCATTTGTGGTATTTGAATGCAAAGTTGGTGGGATTATCGTTTTTTGATCCCACCATTACAGACGATGAAAAGTTGTTAATGGCTAATAAATTGCTCAGTAGCACAGATGAACCATCACAGCACGCTAGGGTTGTAAATCCAAAAGTTAGGAAAGAAAACTTAAAAGAGGAGGATTGGTAAATTTACTTACCAAAGAAACGTTTACATTCTTTGACCAATTTAATATAAAAACAGATTTCCTAAGACACCATCCAAACACCTGGCCTCAAAATAATGACTTCCAAGAAGGATTGAAAATTGTCAAAACATTAAAAAGTAGTTAATGATATGGCTGAGCGTGGTGTTAAATTAATAACCGACTTTAACGACCTTCTGACAAAAGATGAAGACCAAAAGCAATATGTCCTGCAAGTTGTAAGTAAATGCCGAGCATTATATCCTGACGTTTCAAAAACTACTTTAACAAAAGCTCTAGAATAGATTAGATAACTATGTAAAATTATCAACTCATGTAGGTACTACGTCTGTATCTTTTCTGTGTCTGTTTTGTATGTATTATATACCTAATTTTTATATTTTAAAATAAAAAATGTCATTAGACTTATCAGTATTACTTATTTTTTTTATTATATTTCTACTTTAAACTCAAAAATATAACAAAAAAAAGCAAAATTTATCACTTAATAACAAAATATACGAAGTATGCTCCTAGTGGTACCAGGTCACGTTTTTGGGGCTAAAGGCTGTTGTAACTCGGTTTGACTTAAAATAACAACAATTATGTATAGAATATAAATTTTGAAGAACAACATTAGCTTTCTTTTGAGATATTAAGCGTGTTTCTATTATTTACCGTTCTGGAGTTATGGCTCCATATGTCAGCTTTTTGGCCAAAAATTTGGATTTTTTCAAACTTTGAGCGACGAGCGGCACGGGTTAACGTCGTTTAATCGAGCTCAAATTTCGGCTGTCTCAATATCTGGAAAGGTGAATCGTTTTGTGGGGTCCAGACGAAAAAGATTCCGACATTTTTTTTTCCCCCTCTATGAGATCCGGTCACTCTAATATATATATATATATATATATATATATATATATATATATATATATATATATATATATATATATATATATATATATAACAATAACAATGGTACATTTCTTTAGTGGTGGTCAATCATTGGACATTTACATGTAAAATTTCTTTCAAAATTATAGTGTTGATCATAAAATATAAATTTCTTAAGATCAGGATCATCTTGTATCTTTTTGGCTAGTTTTTTCACACAAAACCAATTCTTCGGAAACAGTGAACCTTGTTTTTCTAGACAGGTTTTTAAAGACTGCCATGATTTAAATAATTTCACTTGTAGGTGCTGATTTTTGTAAGCACGAATAACCGCAAAACACTGAGATAAACTCTTGATATCTCTCGTAATTACAGAAGATAGTTTGAGTGGCGTTAGAGTCTGCGTAAACATATTTTATTAGTTCCTTTGGAGAGAGTAAATTCTCGAAGCTCATAATACTATGTCTCGTCATATTTCTTTTTATAGATAACCAGTGTGTTCCCTCCCCCTATAATCTAGTTCACCACACCTGTTTTGTATTTGGTTCATATTTAGGAAAGGTGTCACGCATGAACACTCCTTCATAATCTGCCACATGTTAATTGTTCGGAGTAGTACGCAATATGATAATTTGCTTATGGGCATTATAGGAGGGATTCAATCAGGTTTTTGTCTTATGAGGCTTTATGCGTGGGCGGTCAGAAAAGTTCTTGGCCTAATAATGAAAGAAAATTTTTTTTGCCGTGAAGTATGTTCCAATAATTCAATGCCATCATTAAAGTATGTTTCCGGAAGGTCTGCAACATATTCATCCACGGCTGCAATAGCTTCGTCATTTCATGTAAAATGCTTTCCAGCCAGGAATTTTTTCAAGTTTGGAAACAGATAATAGTCAGAGGGAGTCAAATCTAGTTAATACGCTGGGTGTTCAAGCAATTCGTACTTTAATTTGTTGAATTTTGCCACCGTCAAAACACTTGTGTGAACACGTGCATTGTCTTGATGAAAAATGATTCTTTTTTTCTATAAATCAGGTTTTTTCTCACGAATTTTTGTATCCAACTGATCCAAAAGGTTACAGTAATATTCAGAGTTAATTGTTTTACCTTTTTGAGGATAATCGATCAACAAAACACCTGTAATCCCAAAAAACTGTTGATATAAACTTCTCTGCTGATGGAACCGCCTTTGCCTTCTTTGGTGCACTTCCACCGTCTTCAATCTATTGTTTTAACTGCCCTTTTCGTTCTGGTGTATAGTGGCGAATCCAAGTTTCATAAACAGTTATGAAATGACGCTTAAAATTCATTTTATTTTGCTTAAGACGATCCAAACACGCTTGAGAAATACGTATTCGAATGCGTTTTTGGTTAATTATTAGCAAATGCGGCCACCCATCTTGCACAAAGCTTTTTCATGTGTAATTTTTCATGCAAAATATTTGCAATTCATTCTTTTGAAATGCCTATGGCCTCAGATACTTCACGCGCTTTCACTCTTTCATCATCTAACACCCTATCATCGAATTGTTGTTATAGCAGTTTCTAAATAACCTTCACGTGGATTATCTTCGAGGCTTGTATGACCAGATTTAAAAAGAACAATTCATTTTTTCACAGCGGAAAGTGCAGGTGATGTATCCTTAAACACTTTTAATAATTTTGGATGAATTTCTGTTGCTGTTAGGCCATCCAAAACAAAGAATTTAATCACTGCACGATATTCAATTTTTTGCATTTTAACATCAATGACACGCCAATATTAAACACCTGGTACTACTCGAATAAATTGACAGATCGAATTAAAATTTTACATGTGTTTATATAAAGGATGGAACTTTCCAATACAATTATGGTATCACAGTTTCTAACGCCATCTAGGTGTCAGGACGCGAACTTTTCAGACAGCCTAGGTATACAGTATAAGCCTAGATTTATATCGTTTCAGGTATAATCCTTTTCGACAACTTATAGGTATAGCACCTTGTATAGTTTTGTCCTTTTTATTTTAACATTTCTTAACAATATTTAAAAGCTCCTCCTGCTGAATAACCTAATGGCGATAGTCTTGCGACTATGTGTATTGCTGTTACATGTTTTTTTTTTACTTTTTTCAGAGAGAGGAGGCGGAGATAATCTTTCCTTTCAATTTTTTCTGGTCTTCCAATCTTTTTGGTCCAGATCTTGTTTCTTTTGGTACTTTTTCTTTAGTGAGTTAGTTTTAGCAAGAGATTTGGCTTGCCTTCATACTAGTGGTTATTAATCATGTGGCGCCTTTTTCATTTTTATTGGAGTCAGGTACGTTAAAGCGTTGCCAAACTCTTTGTTCTAGTTCGTAGAACAAAGAGTTTTAGTTCGTAATCGACTCTATGTCTATAGCTGGCAGTCCGTGGCTCCGTGCCGTAGTAACTTGCTTGCGGTACAAAAGGCCTCGGGTTCAATCCCGGCAGGTCGGTATACTTTATTTATTAATTTATTTAAGTATATTTGGTCTGGCCACGTACATAGGTAGTAGTTGTTTGCAGAAATGCAATAACGCCCATGGCAACACCATCGCGTTGTGCTGTGAAATATACAAATGTATGTTTTGGCACTTGGACAATGTTGACGGGTATTACGACATTCCCGACATCCATTTTTAGGATATGAAAAAAGGGTAAAAAATTCATTACTCGGGCGGGGAGGTGAAGAAATAAAAAAATATAAAAAAGCTTAAATCCTCACATTCAGCGTTCTCTATATATTGTTTCCTATAGGTTACATCTAGCAGGTATATATCTTTGTCGACTCTAAACAGTTTTTTAACCAGACGCGTGCCTGACCAGCGACTGGTAACCTGGTATGTGCAATTTCTTAGCTAGATTATTATTAATAACTGGGTTTAATATTCCTGTGCTAGTTTTTTTACAACCTTTATTGAGATAACATCGTTTACAAAACATCTTATCACTGTCAGTCATTTAAATAAATTATTCCAAATTAAACATTGTAGTTTATACGCATACGCCATGAAAATTCACCAAGTTGTCAAGGGTTGATAATTTAGAATAAATTGTTGGCAGTGATATTCCTACAGAAATTAAACAATTTCCTGGCACTCTTCTTCACTCTAGTATTCATGGAATAGTAGTTGTACCTTCAAAATGTGTGGTAAAACCATTCTCTTGCGATGGAATATAATCACCATAGGTTTCAGACAACAATCGATGACTTTCAGCAGAGCAGCTTCAAATTAAACAAGAAAAGTAACGATTCCCGCAAATGGTGTCTTGTTGGCAGATAATGCTCAAAAAAAATATGTCGTTTACACTTCGGCAAAATAACATATACTAAAAATTAAAGTCTAATGATGGTGCTTCACCATGAATATAGCAAAAGTATGCCACGATGCGATATAATACAAGTTACGTCCTCTCTTAAAAATCCCTCAAAATTAATTCCCGCTCTTCATAAAAGTAAGCAAAGGCAAAGGAGTGATGGAGGCAATCTAATCTATAATTAGGAATACAGGCTGTTTACCAAAATTTACAATGATTACGGGACAGAGCTACTTACAGACGTAAGTAGTAAGGAACATTAATATAATTTTATATTATAATAGTTTAAATATGATTTATTTATATTACAGGTGAGTAACTTGGAGTACATGAAGACTTCTCTAGAAGAAATATACCAAAGTACAAAAATTAAGTTGTCTCTAATATTATTCGTCGTAATTGGGTATGAGATTGATTATACCAAATAGCATATAGAAGGTTATATGCTTAGGAACCTCAATTTTCGTTTAAATAATCAACTAGTAGTAAAATACAAAGTCAAGTCTAGAAGATTAAATAATAATTACAATAAAAAATATAAAACTCAGATAAGAATCTAGAGGATTGGTTGCTGTAATTGTGTTAAAGTGTTGATATAAACCGTTTTGTATTAAAATCCGTTGGGTAAAATTGATTTTTGATGTACAGGATTGTCACAAGTGTATTTTAGTGTCATATAAATCTGGCCACTTCAAAATACCAGTAAGTGGAGAGACAGAGTGGCCAGTGTGTAGGAGCTCACAAAATCATTTTTTTTTTGGAAAAATAGGGCGACGATTTGTGGAGTTAATAATAAAATATACTTTTTACTAATTTTGACAAAATTGTTAGAGGAAATAGCGTCATTTCTAATGGTTCAAAATATTTTTCTACCTTGTTCGATGCCCAACATTTATGTCTTTCTGTCACTCCACTGTCTCTTTTTGAGTATATTTGAGATTTTTTCTCTGAAAATTATGGTACTCATTTCATAACTATTTAACACAATCTAGTTTCTTTATTTAAATATACATCAACAAAGAACTAGCCAACTCTCCTCACTCATTTAGAATTCTGTCCTTTTTAGATATTCCCAGTAATAATCTAAACTCATCGATTTTTCTCAACTCAAGTTTTCTTCAATTGTTTTCCTTTATGCTGTATATCTCTGCACCATATATCAGGCAACTTTTAAAAAACCTTTCATAGTTACTACATTTTCGTTTCCTTCAGTTCTCATGGATTCTGTCCCAAAGTCAATATCCATGTCCTTACATTTCGTTTTCCAGTTAGAGCTTTAGCAACGTATGTTTTAAAGGTGATATACAATATCTTTATTTGGAATTCTCATCTTTAAAAAATTCATCTGTTAATTTGTTTTTTTTTTTTATAATGACCAGTCATACTAGTTTTCGTGAGCACTTATTACAGTAAGTTTCCTGTAGTACTTTTCACATATTCTTAATAGGAGGAGTTTATGATCCTGCTGGTAACTGGGTTTGTGTTCGATTTTCTCCTTATATGATCTTTTGAATAAAAGGTAGTTTTTATGGGAATAGAGCACAACCTGCAGGGAAATCCTTAAAGCGCTACTGGAGCGACGCATATGGAGAAAAAATGATTCAGATAGGTCCTGAATCGCTGCAATATGTACTCGATGGAAAACACAGTCCTGGACAAATCATTCCAAAAGGGTGGGGTTCTCCATTTAAAAAATCCTTGGGTGACAAACTGAGCCTCGTACGGTTGTGATATATTGGCGCAACTTGTATTTCTATTACGTATAACTTTGGAAGAAATTAAGCAGGCTACTTCTATCGAATACTTTCCATGAAAATTCATAGAATGGACTCAAGTCGCTAACCGTTCTTCGATGTTTCAAGAAATCAAGGATGATCCTGAGTTCTGGGTCTCCTGTCAGGTTATATAGAATCCAATAAATGGAGCATATAATTGGGAACAAAGCCGAAAATATGAGAAAAGTAATTCATCGTTTCTGGAATTTCAGCTATATACAGGATTAAACGTTGTTTTGGTGTGTAAAGCCTCCTAGTTCGAAATAATATTCCCAGCTTTGGAGAAACTCTCTTTGCTAGGCATGCAACGTATTCATGCTGAGACAGATTTGATCCCTTGGCATCAAATATGTCATGTTAATGCTCAGAAAGTTTTGTGACTATGCTAGAAGGATGGCATAACAACGTCAAGTTCTGCAACAATAACTTTTTTGGAAACAACTTTCACTAGAGTTTTAGCAGCATTAAATTTTACTTGACTCCTGTTAACTTAATATACAGTTTCTTCTTGGTCTCTTTTAAATTAAACAACTTCTTGCTGTCTGTGGTTATATGCATGGGGTGCTAATGTTTCAGCGTTCAAGGTAGATGAAGTAATAAGCGTATTGTCATCGGCTCAGCTGTAGATTTGGTTCCTAGTCCTGTCCAGCAAATCCTCAATGTCACGGAGAAAAATAGTGCAACTGCTTAAGATTTTTAACAGCTTTGTGTTAAATATCTGGGATATAAGTTAGAAGGTTTGCTTACGAAAGTTATATTTATGGCCGTTATATTAAAACTTTCCAGATATTGGAAAAATGCATACTGATGTCATTTTTAATTACTTTTGATATTACTGAAAGCAACGTGACTGATCGGTAGTTGTTTTGTAAGTTCTTTTTGCCATTTTGGGTATCGTAGCAAGTTTCCGGAAAGAAGAAAATATTCTTTTCCTGTGGAATAGGTTGAAAAGTCTACAAAACCTTGTCTAGTTCTCAAATACATTTCTTTGGTACTATATCAGCGTCAGAATCATCTTTGGTGTCTACATACTCGTACATTAAAATACGTTTAGGTCTAAGTCTAAAGATAATATCGAGCATCTTTGATTGAAAATTGGGAATAGTGGGTAGTTTTTCCCTGAAAATAAATAGTAATGCGTGAAGCAAACAAGTTGGCTTTCTCAATAGGTGTCGTTGCAATAGTATTATCTGGTTTTGTAAGTGGTGGTACAGCAGATTTAGTGTAATTTTGACTAAAGGTCTTAGCGACTTACCAAAAAGACCTGGAAATGTTAGGACAGGCAACAACTTAATTTTTATTTCAATGATTGTGTGCCTCCTTGGCTTCGTCCTTTATTTGTTTGCATTTTTTCTGATTTATAACGTTAGGATTTTCACGCCAATGTCGTTAGGCAAGATCATTTTTGATAGTGTTAGCAGATACTTCTTGGAAATTCATAATCAAATTATATAAAAAAACACTATGTTTTAAATTTCCAATATATTTAAAATGACTTGACAATTGTTTCACCATACAATGGCTTCTAATTCACTTCTGAAGAATGGTGAAACAATTGTCAAGTCATTTTAATATATTGGAAATTTAAAGTATAGTGTTGTTTTTATATAATTTTGTTAGGCAAGATGTCTAGAAGCAACAATTTCTTTGTATTTTCGATAAAATAAAAGCTTGCAATTGGAAGGATATTTATTCACAAAAATATGTAGACTTCCATGCTAGCCAAAATAGTAACAGAAATCTCCGTAGCGTAGTCAAATGTGCCTTCGGATCTGACCCAAACGTCTAGACAATAAAACGCTGGCGCTAAATTATGCGCGATTTAGGCGCTTCTCTCACTAATTAGAAGAATACTCGATATTATGACTAGTTTATGATTGGAAGAATCTAATGACAGATTTACGGTGATAGTGGTTAAAAATAGGAAAATAAGACTGGTAAACTATCCGTTACGGTCAGGAATCTACGTTGTTTCATTAATAAGCTGAGTAAAGCGACAACTGACTGAAAAAGATTTAGGTTCATGCACTTTTTCATCGGTGATATTTCACCGTCAGTAAATGTTGTGGGCATTGGATAATTAACTTGTAAGCGAAAAATCTTCTGAATTTTCCACTTGGTGCTATTCTGTTCGGATCTCGGATTGTTCTTCCTCTTGTATTGTGTCTCAATTGAGTCTCTAAGAATTTTTTCCATACAGATGAGAGGGTACTTATTGATGTACCTATGCAATTAGAGCAATTCATTTTCTTTTTTGTATATAGCTAAGATGTAGGCAACCTTCGTCTCTCCTCTGGTATAGGACCACAATTTATGTAGTAATTCATGCACCATGTTAGTCTTTCAATCATTTTTGTTGTGCCATATTTAATCAGTTGTGCAAGAATTCCTCAGAACCTACAGCTCTATTTTTAAGTTGTTATATTACATTCTCAACTGTTCGATTTGGGTTTTTTGTTCCGAATCAGAAGATAAAATTTGTGTCGACTTTTTAAAATCTCTGGCAAAAGGACTCTACACAGCAGTTTTTCACGAGTACATCATATTATTACACTGGATGTACGTTTTACAAATCATATGATGAGGGATGAAAGTTAGTCATCACTCCTGATAATACTAACATGGTTAGCGAAACGTGTGTCGAGTGCGAAAATACCGTAATTGGTGTAGTGTTGATATCCGTTGTGTATTATGATGGTAAATTTATCGTGTATTTATATACATCATCATAATAGTTCTTAGTAATGTTGTTCATGAGTATATATTTCGCTTTAAATACATTTACAGGTTTTTGAGCCTTTTTCCCTTCTAAATACCAATTAATTTCTTTTTTTATCCCACGTTACTCGCCTGGCTTTTATTATTGCTCTTTCAGTTCAGGTTAGTTCAGGTTACTTGTTTGTCTTCGTCTTCCTCTTGTTTGGTCTAAGACATTTTAAGATGATTTTTTTTTTTCGGTGCATCAATGCACTGTTCCAATACAGTCCCTCACCGCAATTTTTATCTTTTAATCCCTATTTTACCTTTAGAGCATTTTAGAGAATATTTCTGATATTTACATAGGTTTTATGCAATGACTTAGGGTTTTATCTTATCTCTGCTGATACAGTAGCTATGGACTGTAGATTAGGTTATTCAAACTGTAATGTTTTATTCTTTGTGTTTCTTCCTATTCCTAGATTGATGCTTCTTTCTTTCTATTGTCCAAAAATGGAAACACAAATTTTGCATTGATCATGTAATAAGCTGAACGCATGTTACTTCTATACTCGCATAAGCATCATTTACTTGTACTGTTTTAATTTATTATAATATAATCAATCAAATGATTTTGAATTTCATGCGTACTGTACCTATGAATAAATATTGATGTCCTTGTGGTTATAAAAGCCATATATTTTTAATACTCTGTGGCCACTGTTTTCATTAATAAACATTTATTATTTTTAGGTGAAAGGATAAAATCAAAGAATGAACTAGGGGTATTCACAAAAAAAAAAATAGACTTTTGCTCTAAAAGAAATCATCCTAATAGGGACTTAAGAATCTGTAACAGATAAAAAGCAGATAGATGGAAGGAATATTTGTAAGCTGTAAAAATTACATGGTTAAACAATCTTGATTTAAAGTTTTATTATCGGCGAATTTATTGTTAAACTTATATCTGTTATAAAATTATTGTACTCTATTTATTTGAAACTGATAGTAATAAAAATGCCAGTGGACTGATTGGCGTCCTATAACAGAGGCGTGGGTGCTATCTATTCCCAGGTATTTTTCAGGTAACAATGCTCTTTTGTAACGAAGTTTTATTGTCGATCAAATAATTTTATTTACATACCTTCTTGTTGCCCTAACTATAAATACATATTTAGAGTAGCCTGTCCAAGTGGTAAGCCAGTTAGTGACAAGTCAGTTAGTGTGTTAACAAAATGTCTCCAGTGAAACGTCAACAGTTTGGTCAGCTAACCCATAATGAAAACGAATATTGTGTACGTATATACGTATATAATTGTGATTTAACACCACAGTGGCGAGCGAAAATCAAGCGTTTCTTGCAATTTTTTTTTGTAGAAGAGAAAGTAATTGAATAAAAATACTCAAGGATGTTATCAGGCATATTTTTAAGTATGGAAAAAAAATATTCTAAAATATTATAAAATGGCAGCAATAGAGCTATTCTCATAAGATATATTGAAATGAAGAGCCTCCACGGTACGCAGTATAACCGCCGCAAACTTAAATCTGGAAATGCAAAAAAATTATCTCTATCTACATCATAATACCTAGAGAAATACGTAAAAGATTTTGAAAATATTGATTTCTATGAAAATGGCAAGCATTTGAAGAAAAATTACGATTTTCGACCCAAAAAAATGGTAGTCATTTCTTACTTAAAAAGTGTATAATCAACTTATCGAAAATCCCGTAAGTATTTCTCTTTAAAATGTTTCTTTAAAGATATGTTTAAAATTTGGAGTGAATTTAATGAATATTGTTCGAGTTATGCTGCGTGCCGTTTTACAAAATCTTATTTCGGGAAAAACGTGTTTAAAGTGTTAAGTCACATTATTTATATAAAAAAATAAAAAATTTGAGTGTTTTAAATTTTTTACCATTAGTCTGCAATCCCAGCTCCATAAAGCTGTCCTTCATAGCTTAAATTTGCCTCTTCATTTTCATTTCTTAACGATTTTAGTTTGGCACGCGTTTGTTTTGCCGTCCGTCAGTCACTACTCAGCAAGCTTAATTCGAGTAGCATCGGCTTCGAGGCAAAAATTATAGGACTGGCAGCCAATAGTTAACCCTAATATTGACATTATTTTCAAAATACGTTAGACCATCATTGAAAGTACATACAGCAATATCAGTTGCTACATTAGGTACTTTCATTGCTATTTTGTGTATATCCTCCCAAGTAACGTATAAGCAACACGTCAGTGCTCAGCTCTTCATAAATAGGTTTTATGGCATAGAAAACTGCATCGGAAAGTGGTGATTCATGATAGGAGTCTAAGGAATCTGATGCTTGCGCCTTCTTTCAGTTACACCAAGACTTTAAGCACTTCTCGTGCGGCTTTTCGTCGGTTGATATCTTGTAATACAAAGTCGCCCATATATCTTCGCATATTTTCAACAGAGTTTAGGTTTCGCCGTATTGCAAAGCCATAATAAATTGATAATTCCACAATTAATATGGCAGTTAATTTACCCTTCCCTCCGAGATTTATAGTAATGTACTTTGGAACAAAGAAAATTTTAACTGAACATAAACTATTTCTAACGACATCTATTAATATATTAGAGAAGTTGAAAGGTAAGTTGTATCCTACATTATTCAGGAAGCCATACCGCGTGCAATGGAGAACCGTTTTAGAGCACTTCGATGCGCTTTAAAAAGTGCTCGAAATTCCACACAAAAAATCATTCTAAAAAATTGGAACAAGTTCCAACCTTGGGTTGGCTGAAAAAGGACATACTCTCTTGGATGACCGATAGAACTTATATGAGCACAGGTTAAAGGTGAAGTCGCCAGGAACAATACGACCTATAAATTAGCTGACTTACAAAACCTTTTCCAGAATCACATCTATAATATATATAAAATGTATGTATGTCTGTCTGTTCGTCCGTTGGTGCGCTTATCACTGGAGAACCACTTATCCGATTTACATGCTTTTTTTTTAAACATACATATGTTCTCTGGCCAGGTTATAGGATATATTTTATTACGTTAGGTAATATAGGGGATAAGCAGTGACGATAATAGTGAATCAAGTCGGAAAAAAAATTGGCGCTAGCGCGTTCTCTTGCAACACACTGCCTAAACCATTAAATATGGAACGATATCATGTCGCAAAGAATATCTATATTATATGTAAAATGCAACGTCTCTCTGTTTGTCTATCCGTTAGTGCGCTTATCACTCAAGAACCACTTATCCAATTCACGTGTTTTTGTTTTTAATTCATACATTTGTTCTCTGGCCAGGTTATCAATAATCTTCTATAATACATATAAAATGCAACGTCTCTCTGTCTGTCTGTCCGTTAGTGCGCTTATCACTCGAGAACCTGCAGACTTCCCTTCCCTCCTCCAAATTTACAAATCTCTTATTCTCTCCAAACTTGCATATGGTGACTTTATATACGATTCTGCTAGCCCAAACATCCTCAAATCTCTCGAACCCATTCAAAACCAAGCACTTCGATCCGCCACGGGGACCTTCCGAACAACTCCTATACCCAGCCTGTAATGTTTAGCCGCTTCCTCCCCTTATACCTAGTGCGTCAGCTGTCCCTCATGAAATTTTATTCCACCTCCCTACACAGGTCTCACACTAAGCACTCCCTAAATCTTTTTAATGTTCATATACCTAATCAAGCGTTCCCCCAAAACTCGATCCCTCAAAGAATATCTTAAGTGCTCTCTTTACACAACATCACCCCTCCAAAATACAAATATCCTCTGCAACCAACTTTTCCTCCTTGGCTCTCTCCTACCCCTCCAATAGATCTTGCAATGTTACCATACAACAAATCTAAGTACTCCTACATCCATCTCAACAAATCGTTTTTAGATAACATTGCTACCAAATACCCCGACCATTTCCTCATTTACACCGATGGGTTTGAAAAGGGAGTGGGCGCTGCCTTCATCACTAACTTCACCATCAGAATGTTCAGACTCCCTCAATATGCATCCATCTTCACGTCGGAGCTCTTGGCAATTAAGGAGGTCATGATATTTGCCCTAACAACTCCGACATACAAAAATATCCTCATTATCTCGGACTCCCTCAGCGCACTGTCCTCCATCAAATCTAGAAACCTGTCTTATAACTATATCAGACAGATCCTCGACCTTAGTTACACGGCTAAATTGAAGCATCGATCAATCTCCTTATTCTGGTTGCCCAGCCACATCGGCAATCGAGGATCAGATCACTACGCTAAACTTGCCATCGTGAGAGACATACCAAACCTGGAAAACAATCACTTCTCTGATTTTAATTCTCACTTAAGTTCCATTTACAATTTCCTTTTCCTGGGACCTTGAAAACCCCAACAATAAACTATGGCCCCTTAAATCAAATGCACTTCTCCCACTACATTTACCAAACCTAACAAGAAAAGAAAATGTCATCATAAGGAGACTTGCATCTGGTCACACACAAGCCACCCACAGCACACAACAAGAACCGTCATGCTCCATATGCCGATCTCCTCTCACTGTTGCGCACATTTTCGAGGCAAGTCACCTAAAACCCTCCAGAAGCAGACAAAACGTTCCTTCTAATTTACATTCTATTATTAAAAATCCATCCAACTCATTACTGATGTTATAAATTACCTCAGAAAATTGAATTTCCAAGTCTAACACATTCAATTGGGTGCTAAATAACCTTGTAGTTGATGCGCGCGGCCCCACAAATATCACTCAATTACAAATCTCTGTATATCTACCCGTCAGTTGGTGTGCTTATGCCTTGAGATTCACTTATCCGATTTACATGTTTTTTTTTTTTTAATTCATACATTTGTTCTCTGGGCAGGTTATCTTTAATCTTCTATAATATATATAAAATGTAACGACTCTCTGTCTGTCTGTCTGTTTTCTCCGTTAGTGCGCTTATCACTCGAGAACCACTTATCCAATTTACGAGTTTTGCTTTTAAATCCTACATCTGTTCTCTGGCCAGGTTATCTATAATCTTCTATAATATATATAAAATGCAACGTCTCTCTGTCTGTCTATTTTTCCGTTAATGCGCTTATCACTCGAGAACCACTTATCCGATTTACCTGTTTTTTTTTAACATACATATGTGTGTATAGGATATCTTTTATTACGTTAGATAATATAAAAAATAAGCAGTGACGAAAATAATGAATCAAGTCGGAAAAACGTTTGCGGCTAGCGCACTCTCTTGCAATACACTAAAGAATACAGTATCTATAAAATGCAACGTCTCTCTGTCTGTCTGTTAGTGCGCTTATCACTAGAGAACCACTTATCTGATTTACGTGTTTTTTTTTTAATTCATACATATGTTATACAATAATAATAATTATCTATATAATATATATAAAACGCAGCGTCTCTCTCTGTGTTTTTTTGTTAGTGCGCTTAGCACTCAAGAACCACTTATTTGATTTACGTGTTTTTTTTTATAGAATACATATGTTCTCTGGCCAGGTTACAGAATCTATTTTATTATTTTATATAATATTAGGAATAAACATGATAAACAATAATGAATCAAATCCACGCGAGGGGAGCGGCGGGCACGGCTAGTATTTAATGTTTCCACAGGAAAGTGAAGAAAATGCGTCGAGCATGTATTGAGGGTGGAAGATAAAATGTGGACTGTGGACATGACAGTGGATGCCATTGTTGAACCTTTAATTATACATATAAATTCAAATGAGTCAGACAATGATAGTTTTTCAAGCATGTCAGAGATAGAAGATTGGTAATGCTTTTTTCAATGTTGTTTGACTTCCTCATTTGTATATTTTTTAATTAATGTTTCGTTATAAGATGGTATTTTTTTCTAATAAATATTTAAACATTATAAAACTGTTTCATTTATACTATTCGCAAATAATACGTATACGCCTAGGCGCACTACCACAGGCCAGAACTATTTCAGATAATTTAGCCCCAAACAACAAAAAAAGGAACGTTTTCCTATTGTATTCAAACATAACAGATTGCAAATATTAGACAAATGTCAGATGGTATTCCAATAAAGTTGTTGAACTGCTGCATTACACGTAAAACGTAGGTAAAACTCTGGGGCACTTACTACTGCTTTATGCTAATTTGCATAATTCTAGATGTTCTATTCTTATAACTTTAAAATAAATAGAATATAATCACAAAAATTCCATTCAAAAGGAAGGAAGCCCTATATTTTCCAATTAATATGAAGTTTTTTCGATCAAATGAAAATCTAGCAAACTTATATATAGTAGTTTTCTGGATACCATTCTAATTATTTTTCCAGATACAGTTACCTGCTCGCCATTAGGTCTCAAATTACACTGACAATAAAATATGTCGTCTGATTTTTTTTAAGCAAATCCTAAAATGTATTTCGTTTTTTGGTTTTTATGTTTATGTATCGAAAGATTTAAAAAACGGTCCAAGGAACAATAATATAATAAATTGTCAGGTTCCTATTAGCGTAAATATAAAAAAATCTATATATTTTATAGATTGCAAATTAAATTACAGAAGTAGATAATTTCGCATTTGCTTATCAACTCTAAAATATTGTAGGAATTGTGTATCAATTGATATTGCCATTATGTAACTACATTGTGGAGCGTGGCTCTTCGCACGCCATTTAAGTAGTAAGCTACTTTTTAAGCACTTTTTTTGTAAGGGTTTGAGTATCTTAAAACGTAAAGATTTGCCAAAATCTTATAGTCGATGACAAGTACAATATTCCCTCCTAAAGTCACTTAAAAATATTACATCCAAGTGGTTTAAGTTACTTCTCTTAAATGCCGCAAATTACGGAGAGGTTAGTTTTATAAACATGGGCAAGTTAATTTTCTGTTTTACTTGAAAAACTTAGTTTTTGTTAGATGTCAAATTTGTATACTTGTTAATAAATATTTAAGGCAATTCTGCTAATAGTATTTTTACTTCTTTTTGTTGATTTCTGCTTACAAAAATTGTGTACATTTCATGTTCAAGAAGATTTATTACGCGAGTCCCAGATTTTGGTCTTTGGCTACTATCCTGTACCTGAAATTTGATTGTCTACGTTTTAAAAACTTCATAGAAGGATGCCTTACTAAGTTTCATAAACTTATTAAGGCGAGGCAAAAATATTTTATTGTGAACGTCAGCATGTGCGTGCGAACTGTCATTATGAAGAAATTACGCCATTTTGATTTTTTTTAAATAGAAAAATATTTTAAAAAATTATTTTATTTTAGAGTAAAAATTCTAGATATTATTTGTCTAACATAATAAATTGAACTGTTTTGGAATTAGTGTCATTTGAAATTAAAAAAACCGGTCAAGTGCAAGTTGAACTTGCACAATTAGTGTTCCGTACGTTCGTTGATTGTTTTTTAAAATAAAATTTTTTGTTAGGGTGGTATAAAATGATCAGTGACTTCACAAAACACACAACAAAGTTTTGTTTCCAATCTTTACTGAAAACTGGTGACCTCGAAATTTTGTTTTTTTTTTATATACCAGATAAATTATTAAAGGTAATGCACTCGTGATAATTTTCGTTCAATCTATACACCGTGGAGAATATTCCAGAATTTTTTCAAAATTTTTTGATCAGTACTTTTCGAGATAAGGTAGGGGACAGCGATTTTTTTAAAAGTAATACGAAGAAAAGTGTGCGCAAGTATTACATTATATATATATTTTACTCGTGTTTTCACAAGCTTTCATTTGACACCACATTCGATGACCTAGTAAAAAAAAATTTTTTCACTTCCGATTTCACCCCTCAAAACGAACCCCTTAAGTCAAAATTTATGTTACGGTGGTATAAAATGATCAGTGACTTCACAAAACACACCCCAAATGTGTTTCCAACAAAGTTTGTTTCCAATCTTTACTGAAATCTGATGACCTTGAAATTTTTATTTTTTTTTATATACCATATAAGTTATTAAAGGTAATGCAGTCGTGATAATTTTCGTTCAATCTACACCCCGTGGAGAATATTCCAGAAATTTTTTCGAAATTTTTTGATAAGTACTTTTCGAGATAAGGCCCGGGACAGCGATTTTTCGCGAATTTTTAAAAATAATACAAAGAAGAGTGCGCGCAAGAATAATATTATATATACATTTTTTACTCGTGTTTTCACAAGCTTTCATTTGACACCACACTCGATGACCTAGTAAAAAATTTTTTTTTTCACTTCCGACTTCACCCCCCAAAACTAACGCCTTAAGTCAAAATTTAATTCTCAAAACTACATGGCTCTGATGAGGCCATCGATTCCTATATTATTACCAAATTTCACCTTTCTATGTCAAATAGTTTCGGAGAAAATCGTGTGTGACAGACAGACAGACAGCCAGACAGACAGACAGACAGACAGACAGACAGACAGACACCGAAGTGATCTTATAAGTGTTCCGTACGGAACACTAAAAAAAGACAAAATAACTATTCTGAACCATCTACCATTAACAGCGAGGCAATGACCCAATCTGTCATAAAGAGCCTGAAAAGAATTTTGCAGAGAATCCGGGGTGATCTGTGCTACTTCATATTGAATTCTTTGTTGAAATCTTCTACAGTTTTAGGTCGACTTCGGTAAACTTTGGCTTTCAAATGATCTCATAAAAAAAATCGAGTGGCGTCAGGTCGGGATTCCTTGCAGGTCATTCTACAGCACCGTAGCACTGCCTTATATCAGTTTCTGGCAATACGAGAATCAATTACACTTCAAGTTTTATTTTTCCATACTATAATTACCAAAGGAGCCTTGCAAAAATTTTAAAAATAATTTATTCGAAAATAAATTTTCATAATATCACATCAGTTGTACTAAAATTTTTGAGTCATATATCCCAATATAGTTTTTATTCTTACTTACTATAATTTTTAGAGTTTCGGACTACCGTAACTATGAGCGTTTTGCCCAGTACTGGGCAAAGTCAATAGCACTTTTGTTTTCAATCCATGGGTAGCCAGAATTCCGCATTGTGTACAAGCTTATAGGAGTTCGATTACCTGTCGTTCTCCACATTCGCACCCTTCACACAAAGGAGCACAGAAAGAGCTTCCACATGTGTGAAACTGCTGATTTTCCTCTCATCCATCTGAATAATAATAATACTTACCATCTTTATTTTTCAAATAAAGAACATGAAAAACAATTTCTCATACTTATATAAGAAAAATAACCAGAATATCTTTCTCTTTCACAAAAGTAACAACACTAAAGAAAGAAGAGTGAGATAAAATTAATTATCACATCAGACTACTATTGATTCTATAAAAAGAAAATATTATTGGCCTAATATGACAAAAGATATTACAAGCTATATTAATAACTATGTGATATGCCAGAAAGCTAAATACAAAAGAAAACCAAATATATTTAAATTTGAAGCCATACTAATAGGCTTGAAACCTTTTGAACGAATTCATCTTATCTTATTAATATGAAGAGAACATTTTTTAAATATAATTGACACTTTTTCAAAGATTGGCTACATCTACACAATACCAGGAATTAATGTAATTAATAAAATATCCTGCAAGCCATAATAATTGTGCTACCTCAACTCAACATCTCAAAACTACTACAATACTCCAAGAAAAGCCGAGTCTCTACATTGGACTTGGATGAAATCAAACAGCTAACCGCCAAGATCAATATTCAAGTTGAGATGTATATCTTGGACTTGGATCCATCTTCAATAGAAAACACACTATTTCCTTTATGAATCCATATTGTCATATATCTTATTATTTCATATCTGCTTCTCTTAGGAGTGACATGCTATGACAGGAACATACATACAACATACCAGTACCCTTTACCGAAAAGCAAGAATAGAATAGAAGAAATTGAAATGGTAGAACAGCCTTAGCCAACCAATCCAACTCTAAGGCTTTGTCTCAGCCGGGAGGAGTTACATGTTATAATTCAATATTCCCAACTACGTCACTGAAATATTGCATCCTGTTGCATCATATGAAAGTAAACATCCAGGAAATGTTGATGTATATATTTACCGAACTTTATCTTTTTTTTTGTACTTTATGTTTTACTGATAATTAACCTTATTATATCAAATTGCGTTTTAACCAAAACTTTACCTTTTGTTACTTCATTTTATAATCATAGATAAATATTGAATTTTGCTAAGTTATTGTTATCCATATTTTATTTTTTATCCCAAGATTTATCTGCTAATTTTGTATAAATATCCACCAAAAATTGTATTTATATTTAAAATTCGTTACCAGCTTTGACTGAAATATAGTTAGTTCTTAAACTCACTCTTAGAGTAATTGACTAATTCTAAATCAACGCAAACCCTTTGAACATCAAGTGTAACGACAAAAGTAGACAAACGAGTTGGGTTTCGACCCCTTTGAACTGAATCTTATAATAATGTAAAAAACTTGAATTTCAAAATACATTCTTTTTTATCCTTTTTTATAATCGCTAAATGTCAGATATATATTTTTTTATTTGTAAATTTCTTTTATCCATATTTATTATGTCAGTTTCCCTAAGTTTATGAAACTTATTAAAGAATCCTTCTATGAAGTTTTTAAAACGTAGACAATCAAATTTCAGGTACAGGACAGTAGCCAAAGACCAAAATCTGCGACTAGCGTAATAAATTTTCTTGAACATGAAATTTACACAATTTTTCGTATACAGAAATCAATAAAAATAAGTAAAAATAGTAAATACTATTAGCAGAATTGCCTTAAAATATTTATTAACAAGTATACAAAATCTTGACATCTAACAAAAAATAAGTTTGTCAAGTAAAAACAGAAAATTAACTTGCCCATGTTTATAAAACTAACCTCTCCGTCATTTGCGGCATTTAAGAGAAGTAACTTAAGCCACTTGGGTGTAATAATTTTTTAATCGTTATTCCATAAATATGTGGCACCCAGTATATATATATATATATATTATATATATATATATATATATATATATATATATATATATATATATATATATATATATAGTACATGCGAGACAGGAGGCAACGCAGAAACCAAGTTAATATTAGGGATCCACAGTGCTACTGAGATACTCCAAATAGTAAAATGCACGCCAAACCTGAAATGCCCCTCCTTTTAAAGCACTGATTTTTTTTGTTACGTTTTTAACTAATGTAAGCTGTTCATTGTAAAACTTAATACAAAAGTAGTTATTACCGAGTTTGCTTGACTTTAATCTGAAAGATTCAGTTCTATAGTAATTGACTATTATGGTTTGAGAAAAGTCTATATGATTATCATATGCAAAAAGTAGACAATTATAAATATACAGAGAGAGTAATGTTATAATACGGAGACCAATAAACTTTTGTTTTACGTCATGGAGGTAGCCCAACCATGCCATTATGTTTATGTGGCGGCTCCAGCTCCGCGGCGTAATACCTACTGAAGGTGTTGATAGAGCTGGTTTTTGTAAATATGCTATTTTTTCCAGTACAGTTATACGTAAAATTAGCACAAATTTAAAAATCAAGGACACATGTTTTAGTTAAAACAAATAGAGCAAAAATGACTTTTAGGAGTCGAAATTGGTCAAATAAAAGTGTCATCGAGAAAATGAATAGACTGTACAGTTTATGGTATTTTCCACACCAAATCAGATAATAGCAAGAATTAGCATGTAAACAATAATTTTGGTAATAATAAAGCATATTTTGAATTTAAAATTTGAATTTGCTTACGGTGCAGAAGTTCTCGGGTTCAAATCCCGATAGGTCGGAATAATTATTTATTAATTTATTTAAGTATATTTGGCTTGTCCACATACTTAGGTAGTAGTTGTTGAAGAACTGCAATAACGTTCATGGCATCACTATCTCTAGTATAGTGCAACTTATAGTATTTTTAGTTTTAAATATTTTGTTGGCAGTAGTAGACGATTTAAAGGCAAGATCCGTGAATTTAATGATTCCAAAACTATATTGGTAAGAGTAAAATATATTACGGGTTTCGAAGTGATCATTTAATTGAGTTTTCAAGACAGATTCAATAATTTTTGCGGTGATCGGTACTATCGAAATAGGCTTGTACTTATTACGGCATATATCACCACCCCTGTGAATGGGAATTCCTTTGGTGAGTTTTATAATGTCAGGACATTTGCATGAATGAATAACTTCATTGACTAAAGTACTTACAGGATAAATAATAATTTCATGGATATACTGAAACGATCAAGAGTGCTCTTATTTTTGAATTTATTAATAGTTCCTCTTATTTAGTTAAAAGTGCTATTTCAGTCACACGTTCATCTTCAATAAAATAATTACCAAGAATATATAAAAAGCGAGACATCTTTATAGTAAAAGTTTAAAACCAATAATTACTCCATAAATATTTGTTTAATTATAAACAAATAAAATAAAATTATTTTGTCTTGGTACCGTTGGTCATCAGTCATCAGGGAAATTTATTTTATCTGAAATTGGCCAAATGCTTAAAGAGGTAATGTACTAAAGAGTATGTGAGTGTATTACTGAATGTATCGAACACGAAACGTCTACGTATTGATATTTTACATCTTCACAGTCCTGGTTAAATTTACAATTTTTTTCATGCAAAATACATTTTTTTATACTAGATAAATTATCAAAGGTAAGGCACTCACGATAATTGTCGCTCAATTTACACATTATGGAGAATATTCCAGAATTTTTTCAAAATTTTTTTTTATTGTTACTCTTAGAGATGGGGTCGGGGGATAGCGATTTTCGACATTTTTTTAAAAATAATATAAAGAAAAGTTTGCGCGAGAATTACTTCATATATGTTTTTGAACTCGTGTTATAACAAACTTTCATTTGACACCGCACTCGATGACCTTGCAAACAACTTTTTTCCGATTTTATTCCCCAAAACTAACCTCCTGCGTTAAAATTTAACTTTGAAATCTACACATACAGCTCTCTCAATTTTTGGAGAGTCTTCAAAGATGTGGGTGGTTTGGTGTTGTCATGTTGGAAGACGATATTCTTTCTGTTGACTAGTTCCGGCCGATTTCTTTCAATTGCTTGCTTCAGTCTTCTTAGTTAAGGACAGTAGAGTACAGAGTCCATTGTTTGGCCAAGTGTAGCTGCTCATGATGTACGATCTCTTTCAATTCTACCAAACATACAGCATCACCATTTTAGGCATCAATCCGGGTATTGCCATCGTTTGAAGACTTCATTCTTTTCGACCAAGATTTTCTTCGCATATTATTGTCTACCTCTTGTTGCCTGTTATTAACTGCTTCAGAAACGGCTTAATTTCTTTTTCGTATCGGTCGAAATTCCCAGATGGAAATTCGACAGATTAAATTTTTTTATCGTCAAATCATGTGGCACCAAAGCACACAAACAGCTTCTTTTTGTAGCCAGCTTTTTCTAAATGGTTTAAAATTGTTTGGTAATGAATGTCTAGTTTCTTGGTGATGTCATGGCTACTTACATGCCTGTCTTCCACAACTTTTGCTAAAATTCTCTCAACTTATTCTATTGTTGGTCGACCAGTGCGAGGAGCATCTTTAATATCGAAATTTCCAGAACGAAAGCGACCGAATCATCTTCACTTATCAGTTCTGTTCACGTTGTTGTGTTGATGCCAACCCCATTTAAAATCTGGATAATGTTAGCAACACTGGACTTACATTATAACAAGCAATACGAACCACTTTATCCATTGATCATAATCTTATCCTATTGTTTTACGATCTTATTCTATACTTTTCGCTAGCTACGAACCTTAACAGGGGACTAAGTAAGTTTTGTTGATAATAGCACTCGATCCTTAGTTGCTGAGCAGTATTTGTGCATTGTAAACTGCAGAGAACCACTTATGCGTCATAGAGTTGCTATTTTGCGACAATGATCAATATATTCTTTTCTAGAATATTTGTTTTAAATGATCATGACTAATTGATAACGATCAAACTGAAAATGGCAATAGCTATCATATTTCAAAACAATAGACAATAGTTTCAGGTAGATAAGAATGAAGAAGAACCACAAATTAAACAATTTTCTGGATCTTGTAGAGCATAACTCATTTCGTTTACTCTTTGACTTATCAATTTAAATACCTAGACTAGTTAAGATTTAGCTTATGTTGCTTATGTTGTATATAGAAAACCGACAAACACAAACAGATATCTAAATGCCACCTCACATCACCACCCAGCAGTGAGCATTTAAAAAAACGATTACCTGTGATATTTCTAACTTTGTTTAAATTTAATTTTTTTGTATCCCTATACTAATCTTTGGAAATAGTGCAGGCTATATTATATTTACCAAATTTACTAGAAGTTAGCCATATAAGCTAAATCTTAAAAAGTCTGAGGTCTTTAAACTAATAAGTCTAAGTCTGCTGTTCAGGATGCTTCTCAATCATTTCATTTTAATAATGATCAATGAACTGTTTTTATTGTAATTTGCTATTATATGGAAAATGAAAAAAAAAAAATTTCAACATAAAAGTTGTATATTTTTATACGACAATTTAAAGCATGATACTGTCGCCGTATAGTTATCCAAGTGATACTTATCCCTGAAATTAAAAAAGGTTAAACATCTTTAAAAAATTGTTTATTAAATCGATGGAGCGAAAAAACAATTAATTCATCATAAAAAAGAATTCGGTGTAGATGCGAAATGGCATTTTAGTGCAACTGCCCATGGAAAAGTGGTATATGATGGAATCGGCACAACATTTAAAAGAGAAGTCTCTTTGCAAAACCGACAGAGGCTTTTTTAACTCCTGAAGCCATTTTTGTTTGGGCAAAGAATCACTTTAATAAGATGGAAATTTTCTATTTTAGCAAGACTTACCAGGATAAAATTCGAAGAAAATTAAACAAGCGATTCGAAATCGTTTCTCAAGTTAAAGGAATTTTGACCAATCATGCTTTCACTATATTACCAGATAAAAAATTATTTATGAAAAAATTTTCCAATGCAATGGCAGAACAAGAAATAGTGTATGTTAGTTGAAAAATGTTAATTAAATAAATGTCTTGATCTTTTATATTACATTGTAATGTTTGTTAAAAATGTTATTTAAAAATGTCAATTTTCACTTTGGAAAATATTTATTCAACTTGAAAATAGCATTAAACTTAAGAAAATCACAGGTTTTGTCCGTTAAAAGTCAATGCTGTTGGCGAAAATTAATTTTTTGACATTGTAATCCTGAGAAGAAAATCATATGCCATAAGTAATGAAAATAATTTCTTAATGATGATTATTTGTTTACTTGGTTGTAAGTGTTAAGTAAGCATTGTATAATACTAAACACGTTGTAAAAATGCAAACTTATAATTTAAATATTTGATTTCCTTAAGATAAAAATTGTTAGAATTTATTCTTCAAAAAAATTTTTTGTGAAAAGATATATTGAATTCTTTCCTTTCCTCATTAGGCTATAATAGGTTTTGTCAGATTTGAACTTTGTGTTGTGGAAACTTTGATTTGGGAAATAATATATTAGATTCCTTTCTGTTCTGATGTAGGCACGTTACGTTATCTTAGGTTATGTTAAATTTACACTTCGAGGAATGGAAATTTTATGATTGGAAACCAATATTTCGTATTGAAAATAAATACTTTATATTTAAAAATTAATATTCTATATTTCAAAATTAATATTCTATATTTGTTGCTATCTTTATTAGGCCAAGCTTGATTTATTACATTTAAAGTGAAGGTAAACAAAGTTTTCGTCTTTACTTTGCTATTTTAAAGAGATTGAGGTGTCTATAGAAGTTAAGAACGAATCCTGCCGTGATGAGGTTATTCTGAAATCGGATTCAAAGTTACAAAATAAAACCGGTCAAGTGCAAGTTGAACTTGCACAATTAGTGTTCCGTACGTTGATTGTTTTTAAAATAAAAATTTTTGTTAGGGTGGTATAAAATGATCAGTGACTTCACAAAACACACCCCAAATGAGTTTTCAACAAAGTTTGTTTCCAATCTTTACTGAAAACTGGTGACCTTGAAATTTTTTTTTTTTTTTTTATATACCAAATAAATTATTAAAGGTAATGCACTCGTGATAATTTTCGTTCAATCTATACCCCGTGGAAAATATTCCAAAATTTTTTCAAAATTTTTTGATCAGTACTTTTGGAGATAAGGTAGGGGACAGCGATTTTTTAAAAGTAATACGAAGGAAAGTGTGCGCAAGTATTACATTATATATGTATTTTTTTACTCGTGTTTTCACAAGCTTTCATTTGACACCACACTCGATGACCTAGT
Organism: Pachyrhynchus sulphureomaculatus; assembly: GCA_019049505.1. Lineage (NCBI taxonomy): Eukaryota > Metazoa > Arthropoda > Insecta > Coleoptera > Curculionidae > Pachyrhynchus > Pachyrhynchus sulphureomaculatus. Next base: position 77,609,513 of record CM032455.1, read on the forward strand.
AAAAAAAATTTTTTTTTCACTTCCGATTTCACCCCTCAAAACGAACCCCTTAAGTCAAAATTTATGTTACGGTGGTATAAAATGATCAGTGACTTCACAAAACACACCCCAAATGAGTTTTCAACAAAGTTTGTTTCCAATCTTTACTGAAATCTGATGACCTTGAAATTTTTGTTTTTTTTATATACCATATAAATTATTAAAGGTAATGCACGCGTACTTTTCGAGATAAGGCCCGGGACAGCGATTTTTTTCGCGAATTTTTAAAAATAATACAAAGAAAAGTGCACGCAAGTATAATATTATATATATATTTTTTACTCGTGTTTTCACAAGCTTTCATTTGACACCATACTCTTGACACCATACTCGATGACCTAGTAAAAAAAATTTTTTTTCACTTCTGACTTCACCCTCCAAAACTAACCCCTTAAGTCAAAATTTAATTCTCAAAACTACATGGCTCTGATGAGGCGATCAATTCCTATATTACTACCAAATTTCACCTTTCTATGTCAAATAGTTTCGGAGAAAATCGGGTGTGACAGACAGACAGACAGACACCGAAGTGATCTTATAAGTGTTTCCGTACGGAACACTAAAAACATGGGTATATGAAGTTTTCATCTTTACTAATTTAAAGAGATTTTCGTCATTTTTTACGTGTTTTTTTAGGTTAAGGACGAATTCTGACGAGATTGGATAATTTTGACCTCCGATTCGGTTTCAGCGTGGAAAATACATAAGGATATCATGACCGAATCGCTTATACCGAAAATCTTAGCATCACATCATTGCGAATTACATAGGATTTTTAAGTGAATTTTATAACTATCAAACTCGCCACCATCATTTTTGTTTTTGCCACTGAGAATTCAAAAGTAAATACATGAAACTGCAACTTTAGATGTCATTTCTAATTTTGGAGAAGGTGGGGGTCTGGTTGAAAAAGAATTACCCATATATATATATATATATATATATATATATATATATATATATATATATATATATATATATACATACATACATATATATATATAAATATATATATATATATATATATATATATATACATACATACATATATATATATATATATATATATATATATATATATATATATATATATATATATATATATATATATATATAGTGCAGTGTGTTTAAATTCAAATACAGAGCAAAAGATTAATTGAAAATGTTAATAGGAACTAAAAAATTATGCTCACGTTTAGATTTGTGGCCTTCCTAGTTAAAAATTCAAAAAAACTCCAGTAAACACGTTAGTAATTGTTGGATTATTTATTAAATAAAGGAAAACGAAATTAATTAAAAACTAGTGCACTGATTTTGATTGTATCATATTTTTTGTTAAAAATTTATTATTAAATAATTATTATAATTATTATTAATTATTATTTATTTAAATTTAAAAACACACTTTACTCTATATTATAAATCATTATTTCTTATTTTCCGTGTATACCATCAAATATTTTAAACTGTTGATGCTTGATTATGGATTTCCATGTCAAGCAGAAACTTTTATTAAGAATAAAATGTAATATGTAAACTTTTTCTTCATTTGAATAAAATCTTGTGGGACACACTGTATATAAATGGTGAAAGAATAAAGCCTATAGTTTTATAGCGATATCGTTTGCAGCGAAGGGGGTACTGGTCGATATCTTTGCATGGATTTCATAGTAATATGGTAATTTGTTGAGATAATAAAAAAATATTTTGTATACATATTTATAATAAAATATAAAAGTGGTTAAAGGGGTGGGGAAAGAGATTAGAGGAGTTGTTTTGTTTATGTCATTATATGTCCTTATTGCAGGTTTTTGGAGTCGAGAAATTAAAAAAATTAGTTTATTTTTTATTATTTTTATTATGTAATTGTGAAATTACTATTATAAAAAATTAATTATTAATTATTATGTAATTATAAATATTATGTAATTATGAGTAGTAATGGTCGTGAACTTTGGCCTTTAACTTCTGATAGTTCCAATAGTATTTTGGGAATTTTTTTAGGTTTTTTGGTTAACATAACTGTCAAATTTGAAGCATATTATTTATAGTAAAATATTTAAGGAATTAATAGTGCGGGGTGTCGTGCTCCTTTTCAGTGTTTTTGGACTGTAGGAATCTGATAATTAAGTTTTTTTGTCATTACTATCAATTTTAATGGAAGAAGAGGGTGAAGGAGTTGGGAAATCTGGTATAATATCAATAATATTATGAGAATTTTTTCCAGAAATTTTGGATGGGAGCAGGGGCATAATCTTTTATAATACTAGGTGTACAAGTATCAAATGCGGATTTCAGACAACAGATGGTGCACCAATGCAGTTTGTGCTTTAAAGATTTGATACTGCGCCATTTTGTTGTGTCATCAACAAGTGCCAGATGCGCACGAGTAATAAATTGGAAAAATATGTGCATAGTGTTGTGTTGTTGTGTTCAATATGTCGACATTTATACCGAACAAAGAGCATTCGCGGACAGCATTAATTTTTTGTTTTCATTTGAAGAAAACTGCTGTTGAATCATACTGATTAGTTCGAGAAGCTTATGGTGTACATGCTCCATCCCAAGATACGTTGAACGATAGTTTCGGCGTTTCAAAAGTGGTGACTTCGATGTTGCAGACAAGGAACGTGGAAAACCGTCAAAAAAATACGAAGATGTGGAATTGCAAGTATTGTGGGACGGAGATGATTCGCAAACACAAAAACAACTCGCCGAGCAATTGGGCGTTAGTCAACAAGCTGTTTCCAATCGGCTACGGGAGACGGGACAGATTCAGAAGACTGGTAGATGGGTACCACATGAGTTGAACGGCAGGCAAATGAAAAAGCGCAAAAACACGTGTGACATTTTGCAGGCTCGGTACACAAGGAAGTCGTTTTTTTTTTTTTTTGCATCATATAGTTACAGGGGATGAAAAGTGGATTTTATTTTGAGAATCCCAAGCGCAAAAAATCATGGGTAGATCCAGCCGCACCATCCACATTGACCGCTTTGGCAGAAAGACGATGCTCTGTGTTTGGTGGGACCAGAGGGGCGGGGTCTATTATAAGCTGTTAAAACCTGAGGAAACGGTTAATACTAAACGTTAGCAACAACAATTGACCGATTTGAACCGTTTGCTGCTTGAAAAAAGGCCAGAATATCGAAAGAGGCAACACAAAGTCATTTTTCTTCATGACAGTGCTCCATCACATATGGCAAAACCAGTTCGCGACACGTTGGAAGCACTCAGCTGGGAAGTTCTACCCCATGTGGCTTACTCACCAGACTTGGCTCCTTGCGATTGCCACTTATTTGCATCGATGGGTCACGCATTTGCTGAGCAGCGCTTTGGTTCGAACGAAGATGTGAAAAAATGGCTCGATGAATGGTTCGCAGCAAAAGGGGAATATTTTTACTGGCGTGGTATTCACAAATTGCCCGAAAGATGGGAAAAATGTATAACAAGCGATGGAGCATACTTTGAATAAGGCACTTTTTATCATTCTTCACATTCTTAACACGTTTTTTTAGAAAAAAAATCCGCATTTCATACTTGTACACCTGGTAAAACATATAAGGTTAAGGTCAAAGGGGTGGAGAAGGCAGGTGACTTAATTCGTATTTCTAGTGTTACAGATTCTTTTTCGGGGTTCTTTCAGCCAAGGAATCGAAACCTTACGTTTTTTTTTTATTATTTTCATTGTTAACACGAAAAAAGGTGTTTAAGGATCATTGTATAGTTTCAACAGTAATGAAAAAAAAATTATTGGTTTTTGAATGGGATATTGAATAATTAATATAAAATTACTTTTCTATAGTGATATATAAGGTAGGTGATTGTGTATATGTCGTAATAGACTTTTGTATCTATGTTCTTGTATTCCTATGATTTCCAATTTTATTAAAAATAATATATAGAAGGGCTTGAGATCTGATTACAAAGTAACCTCAAAAAGTTGAATGGAAAGTGATCGAAGGATGTGGCCCGCTTAATTCCTCCCAGAGCGGTGCATGTAAGAAACACACGTCGCGCTAATACTTCACATTCGTATGAAGTTCAGCATGTTACCCCTCGTACAACGCTTTTCAAGCAGTTATATGGAGAACATCATACCTTTGGAATAATTTGCCTAGGACTATGTTTCCGACCGAGTACAATTTACAACGATTCAAGAACAACGTGGATCGCTTTTTCCGCACACGTGTCGCTCCTGTAGCGCTTTAGGGACTTCCCTGCAGTACGTGTGCTAGACCCATAAAAAAAAACATTCAAGTTGATTAACATTCAAATGGTTAAGTTGGCAGAAATGTACCTATGGAATAGCCGGTAAATTATTGCATTTACTTTCTTTGCTAACAGAGAGTATTGTATTCGTAAAAAAATTTCCCCTCGAAATTGTTCTTTGCTTTAGGTTTTAGAGCTTTTAGATCACGAAAAACATATTTTTTTAACTTCCAACTTCATAGTAAATAACATTAAAAATCGGAAAAATAATAATCTTGTCACACACCAAAAAGATTTATTTTTATTTATACATTTGATTTTTATTCTTTAACTTACGTATTTCATTGGCAACAAGCCTATATTTTGTTCGATGTGATTTTAATAAAGAATTGTAGTTTTTTATTCACGAAATGCTTTTTTTGAATATTTAAACAAGTAGAGTTTCTAATTTGTTATTATGCACACGTTGCCTAAAGCATTACAATAGCCATTTTTTATGTTCCAAAATTTACGTTTTCAATCTCTATCAGAATTTATATATACACTCCTGGACAAAATTAACGCAACAATATATTAAATCATACAAATCTCTATAATGAATTAATTTTAATAATTTTTTATGAACATTTTTTACACTAAAAGTTAGAAAAAAAAAACTTATTCGGATACTTTAAAAAATGAATTAGCTACCAAATTTCTCTATAAGATTCGAATTAAAATTATTCTTAAGACCTAATATACAAAATCGTTGAAATTATGTAATAATGAAAAAAATAAACTGGGACACTAGTAGCAAAATTGATGGTGTAACTGGGACACTAGTAGCGTGTGTTGCCTCCTCTACTTCGGATGACAGCGTTTATGCGCCTAGGCATGCTTCTAATTAAATTTTGGATAAAATCTTGAGGAATTTGCTCCCATTCTGTGATAACTGCATTTTCAAGTTCCCTCAGGTTTCTAGGTGCAGGTATATGACGTTTCACATTTTTCTTAAGGTGATCCCATACATGTTCTATCGGATTCAGATCCGGGCTTTTTGGTTGCCATTGCATAATCGGTATATCAACTTGATTAAGATAATCGAGTACCTCCCTAGCCACGTGAGGTCGAGCGTTGTCTTGCATAAACAGGAAATTGGGCCCCACAAAATGACCGAAAGGCATCACATGTTCTATTAGAATATTCTCAAGATAGTAGTCAACATTCATGGATCTCGTACGGACAGGAACTAACTCTGTGCGTACATCAAAGCAGATGCCACCCCAGAACATAACAGAGCCACCGCCGAATGGAATCCTTGCAGAGATATTGCAAGGAGCAAACCTCTCTCCTGGTCTTCGCCATACTCGCTCACGACCATCTGGATGTTTTAGACTAAAGCTAGTTTCATCTGTGAAGAAAACTTGTTTCCAATCATCCACAGACCAGTTTTCGTGATTTCGAGCAAAACGTAACCTGGCAACTCTGTTCTCTCTAGTAAGCAAGGGCGCAGTGGCTGTTCTCCTACTGTTTAATCCAGCTTCATTTAACCGTCTTCTAACTGTTTTAGAAGAAATTGTGACATTGCGAACAGCTTCGAGTTCGTTTCTTATTATAGAACTAGTAACAGTCCTGTTTCTTAAAGCATATTGTCTTATAAAACGTTCATCTAGCTCGCTAGTGCATCGTTTTCGCCCTTGCCCTAGCCTTCTAGAATAAGTTCCTAGTTCATTCAAGCGTCTTACCATACGACTTATTGTAGAACGATGTTTGCCTAACAAATTGGCAACATAACTCTGATAATATCCCTCGTCCAATAAAACTGAGGCTCGCACTACCTCGTGTTCAGTTAAATTCCTTGTTCGATTCATTTATCTAATTCTTCGGGGTCAAAAATGAAACAGTCTACCACAAAAAGGTACTACTTTGAAAAAGGGAACAATTTATAAGCTTACTTTTAAAGAAAATCTATCGCATTATTACAGAACATTGTTTATCTTCTAAAAAATTCTTTAAAACTGTAAATCTAAACGAATTGTTTTGATTTCTGTCATGAACAACGAAACAAAATATGCATAGCCTATTATTCAAATACTCGATAAACTTAAAACTGACATAAGAACAAGATAAATTAATTTTCAGATTGTTGCGTTAATTTTGTCCAGGAGTTTATATATATATATATATATATATATATATATATATATATATATATATATATATATATATATATATACATATATATATATATATATATATATATATATATATATATATATATATATACATATATATATATATATATATATATATATATATATATATATATATATATATATATAACGTTTTTATAAATATTTTAATGTTTGTATAAAGCATTTTATGTAATTTGTTTTTGAACAACTCGGCCCTCTGAGAAATGATGTCACTCTTATCATTATTATCGATGACTGAGGGGAGTATTTGTTCTAAATTAATTTTTATAACAAAAACTATTTTTCTCTTTAATATGATATACAAGGGCTAACCAAAGGTTCATTTCTTTTTTAGCATCGTATAGTGGGATAATATTTTACTTACAATTTTATTTTAGAATTTTAAAAACCACCTAAAATTAGATTTTGTTGAAACCGTATTTTAATTTAAATAGAATTATTATAGCAATATATATATATATATATATATATATATATATATATATATATATATATATAATCAGGTGGTAACTTATTCTGTACTTTGAGGTCAAAATTCAGGGCTTATTTTAAAACTACATGTTTGTAAGAAAAGTGCTGGGTAAATCTCTACCGGTTTTTTTTAAATAAAAACAACTCTCATTTATTTATGTGATTTTATATCATTTTTAGTGTTCCGTACGGAACACTTATAAGATCACTTCGGTGTCTGTCTGTCTGTCTGTCTGTCTGTCACACCCGATTTTCTCCGAAACTATTTGACATAGAAAGGTGAAATTTGGTAGTAATATAGGAATTGATGGCCTCATCAGAGCCATGTAGTTTTGAGAATTAAATTTTGACTTAAGGGGTTAGTTTTGGAGGGTGAAGTCAGAAGTGAAAAAAATTTTTTTTTACTAGGTCATCGAGTATGGTGTCAAATGAAAGCTTGTGAAAACACGAGTAAAAAATATATATATAATATTATACTTGCGTGCATTTTTCTTTGTATTATTTTTAAAAATTCGCGAAAAATCGCTGTCCCGGGCTTTATCTCGAAAAGTACTTATCAAAAAAATTTCGAAAAAATTCTGGAATATTCTCCACGGGGTGTAGATTGAACGAAAATTATCACGAGTGCATTACCTTTAATAATTTATATGGCATATAAAAAAAACCAAAATTTCAAGGTCATCAGATTTCAGTAAAGATTGGAAACAAACTTTGTTGAAAACTCATTTGGGGTGTGTTTTGTGAAGTCACTGATCATTTTATACCACCGTAACATAAATTTTGACTTAAGGGGTTCGTTTTGAGGGGTGAAATCGGAAGTGAAAAAAAATTTTTTTTACTAGGTCATCGAGTGTGGTGTCAAATGAAAGCTTGTGAAAACACGAGTAAAAAATATATATATATATAATGTAATATTTGCGCACACTTTCCTTCGTATTACTTTTAAAAAATCGCTGTCCCCTACCTTATCTCCAAAAGTACTGATCAAAAAATTTTGAAAAAATTTTGGAATATTTTCCACGGGGTATAGATTGAACGAAAATTATCACGAGTGCATTACCTTTAATAATTTATTTGGTATAAAAAAAAAAAACAAAATTTCAAGGTCACCAGTTTTCAGTAAAGATTGGAAACAAACTTTGTTGAAAACTCATTTGGGGTGTGTTTTGTGAAGTCACTGATCATTTTATACCACCCTAACAAAAATTTTTATTTTAAAAACAATCAACGTACGGAACACTAATTGTGCAAGTTCAACTTGCACTTGACCGGTTTTATTTATAGTTTACTTCAGAATAGGTGCTTGAAATGTCAGGAATCTCTAGGGATCCAGTATTTTAAAAGAAAATTTATATTATTCACACTAATATTACTCGTAAATTTAACCAATCTAAGGGCACTTAGATTAACATTATTTGTTATAGCTTCTTCGTTATGCCATCCCTGAACAAATTTCTGTCGAAATATAGGAGTAAAAAGAGACAAAAAATTTGTAGTACGTTTTATATACCAAAATTATTTGAAAACGCGGTCCTCATTTGATGTCAATCTTGATCGTATTTCTTAATTAAATTGTTGTCTTTAAATTTAGATTCTATATGGATTCTATAGACTACTGAAACTAAAAAATATATAAATAGGCTTTTATTCCTACGTTTAGGATTTTAAAATAATTTTATGAGTAAATGTTTTATAATATTAAATCATTCTTATATTAAAGTAAATTAGTTGGTCAATTTCTCATTAATTTCACCTGTCATTTCGATCTCGATTCATCCAATAAGGCAAAAACAGGTAAAACAGCTACATGTCAGTAATCTATCAATTTTAATTTGTATGCACGAATTTAATTACAAATAAAATTCTTCTGACTATTTTAAATATATCGTCATAAAAAAGGAGTGAAAAATAAAATATTTAAAACTACGCCTATAGGAAATTTGTTAGTGCAAGTATGACGTGCGAATTTGACATAGAGTATATTAACCAATGTTAAATGAATTGTAAGTTTTGTTAATAAACTTTATGTGAGTAATAGAAAATAAAATAATCTATCTAATCAGTACTTACAATTAAATAAGAGATGCACTTTGTACATGTTAAAAATCGGATGAGTCATCTTGTGGAAGTCAGACTGCAAGTATGCAGTCTGACTACTAAAAAAGGACTGCTCGTTCTATTCAATGAATTAAAAACTGTTACGAGGTATAGTTAATAAACAGTGGCGTAACAAGCGTCTGGAGGGAAGCATATGGACACAAGAGGCGCTTCTGTAAGGAAAAAAGAGAAAGCTAAAATCAGAGCTAATTATGAGGCGGAGCTCAATCGAGAACAGACAGGCATTAAACGGTTTTTGGGCAGCGAAACACCTTGAAGAAACAACATTTTGCACTGGAACTCTAAAAACTTTGACCGCTCTGAAATTATTAAACTAAAAATCGGTAACGGTTGATTAATAAACCCCTATCTACTAAACTAAAAATTTACACTTATTAAATTTAAAAATCAATGACTGAGGAGTGAACATTTTTCACAAAAGAGAACTCTCAATAGAAAAAATTTCCGTTTCTCAGAGGTGTAAGTGCTACAACAATAGGAGAGGGGATATGTGCATCCTGCCTCCCCCACCTGGCTACGCTACAGTTAACAAAATATTTATCCTTAATATCTTAATACCTTTTTAGTGTTTCGTACGGAACACTTATAAGATCACTTCGGTGTCTGTCTGTCTGTCTGTCTGTCTGTCTGTCACACCCGATTTTTCTCCGAAACTATTTGTCATACAAACTTGAAATTTGGTAATAATATAGAAATTGATGGCCTCATCAGAGCCATGTAGTTTTGAAAGTTAAATTTGGACTTAAGGGGTTAATTTTGGGGGTGAAATCGGAAGTGAAAAAAATTTTTTTTTACTAGGTCATCGAGTGTGGTGTCAAATGAAAGGTTGTGAAAACACGAGTAAAATATATATATATATATATATATATAATGTAATACTTGCACTTTTCTTTGTATTATTTTCAAAAAATCGCGAAAAATCGCTGTCCCGCGCCTTATCTCGAAAAGTACTTATCAAAAAATTTTGAAAAAATCCTGGAATATTCTTCATGGGGGGGTAGATTGAGCGAAAATTATCACAAGTGCATTACCTTTAATAATTTATCTGGTATTTAAAAAAAAACAAAAATTTCAAGGTCATCAGATTTCAGTTAAGATGGGAAACAAACTTTGTTGAAAACTTATTTGGAGTGTGTTTTGTGAAGTCACTGATCATTTTATATCATCGTAACATAAATTTTGACTTAAGGGGTTCGTTTTGAGTGGTGAAATCGGAAGTGAAAAAAAATTTTTTTTACTAGGTCATCGAGTGTGGTGTCAAACGAAAGCTTGTGAAAACACGAGTAAAAAATATATATATATATATATATAATGTAATACTTGCGCACACTTTTCTTAGTATTACTTTTAAAAAATCGCGAAAAATCGCTGTCCCCTACCTTATCTCGAAAAGTACTGGTCAAAAAATTCTGGAATATTCTCCCCGGGGTATAGATTGAACGAATATTATCACGAGTGCATTACCTTTAATAATTTATTTGGTATATAAAAAAAACACCAGTTTTCAGTAAAGATTGGAAACAAACTTTGTTGAAAACTCATTTGGGGTGTGTTTTGTGAAGTCATCGATCATTTTATACCACCGTAACAAAATTTTTTGTTTTAAAATCAATCAACGTAAGGAACACTAATTGTGCAAGTTCAACTTGCACTTGACCGGTTTTTTTTATTATATATTATAAAGTATTTTCTACTAATCTCTGAGAAGATATGATAGTAGAACAATGTTTTTTCACAAATCTTTAACTACTTAATACAACTTTTGTGCATTTTTCCAGGCAATTAGGGATTTTTGATTATTTTGAGTACTGACTTGGGCTGGAAAATTTACTGTTCCTTTCTAACTGGTTTGCGTTCCGTTTCCAAATTTAGTTTCGTTTATCCGTATGATATTAAACCCTTAACAGATTGTTCTTATAGGCATACTGAATAAGTAATTTTGCGTATTATTGAATTTAAAAGTTATCGGATATCACTGGCATAAAATAGTTAGTTGGTAAAATATACAACTAAAGTGATATGTTTGATTTGAAGCAGACGACGTTTCTGTTAATCTGTCTTCCTCCGAAATGAAGAAATTCAAAACTTAAGTCCTTACCGTACTTCAGAATCCGTATATCATAGACCCTGTCTAGGAATTCAAAGGTAATGAAAGCTTAGATTGGTTGGACATTCCATGAGTGCTTCCCATTTAGCAGTTATGTAGTGTCAAATTTCTGATTGTGTAGACTCCTTTCACACTGATCGGTCTAATACTCCAAACCAGTTTATATATAAGCTGAGTACACTCACAACTGATTGAGAATGATTCAGCGTCATGGCCTTGTTCGTTGGTCGTATTTGAATACTTAAGCCATTTGATGTTGTGGCCATTAGAGTTTCCCAGGGGCAATTTCGACACTTGATCAATAGAGGCAGCATATAAATGTTGTAGTTTGTTGAGTCGTTATTTTTTACCACATAACATTAAAATTTTGGAGCTCCAGAGCCTCTATTCGTTGGTAAGAGAGACCTCTTTTCTCAAAAAAAAAGTATCCAAAGTTACGCTTAAACCGAGAATAGAAGTCGTATCCAGTATGGAGAAAGTTGAATGTGCTCGTCAATAGTCACCTTAGTTTCGCAGTGAGCAGGTATACCAGGTGTACAAGTATGAAATGCGGATTTCAGACAACAGATGGTGCACCAATGCAGTTTGTGCTATAAAGATTTGACACTTCGCCATTTTGTTGTGTCATCAAGTGTCAGACGCGCACGAGTGATAAATTGGAAAAGCATAGTGTTGTGTTGTTGTGTTCAATATGTCGAAATTTATACCGAACAAAGAGCATTCGCGGACAGCATTAATTTTTTGTTTTCATTTGAAGAAAAGTGCTGTTGAATCATACCGATTACTTCGAGAAGCTTATAGCGAACATGCTCCATCGCAAGATATGTATGAACGATGGTTTCGGCGTTTCAAAAGTGGTGACTTCGACGTTGCAGACAAGTAACGTGAAAAACCGCCAAAAAAATACGAAGATGTGGAATTGCAAGCATTGTTGGACGAAGATGATTCGTAAACACAAAAACAACTCGCCGAGCAATTGGGCGTTAGTCAACAAGCTGGTTCCAATCGGCTACGAGAGATGGGAAAGATTCAGAAGACCGGTAGATGGGTACCATATGAGTTGAACGACAGGCAAATGGAAAAGCGCAAAAACACGTGTGACATTTTGCTCGTTCGGTACAAAAGGAAGTCGTTTTTGCATCGTATAGTTACAGGGGATGAAAAGTGGATTTATTTTAAGAATCTCAAGCGCAAAAAATCATGGGTAGACCCAGGCGCACCATCCACATCGACCGCAAGACCGAATCGCTTTGGCAGAAAGACGATGTTCTGTGTTTGGTGGGACCAGAGGGGCGAGGTCTATTATGAGCTATTAAAACCTGGGGAAACGGTTAATACTAAACGTTACCGACAACAATTGACTGATTTGAACCGCAGGCTGCTTGAAAAAAGGCCAGAATACCGAAAGAGGTAACACAAAGTCATTTTTCTTCATGATAATGTTCCATCAGATACGGCAAAACCAGTTCGCGACACGTTGGAAGCACTCAGCTGGGAAGTTCTACCCCATGTGGCTTACTCACCAGACTTGGCTTCTTCCGATTACCACTTGTTTGCATCGATGGGTCACGCACTTGCTGAGCAGAGCTTTGGAACGTACGAAGATGTGAAAAAATGGCTCGATGAATGGTTCGCAGCAAAAGGGGAAGATTTTTACTGGCGTGGTATTCACAAATTACCCGAAAGATGGAAAAAATGTATAACAAGCAATGCAGCATACTTTAAATAAAGCACTTTTTATCATTCTTCCGAATTTAACACGTTTTTTTAGAAAAAAAATCCACATTTCATATTTGTACACCTGGTATAAGGCTTATATGATTGCAGGTGTTAATGTATTGAATTTATGTTTTAGTTGAAACCTGGTATATTACAAAAATCGACCTTAATTTTACAACTGACTCTCCGAAACTAGCTGTCACCCAAAGATTCGAAGAAGGGGCTATTATACCTCCGGAATTTTTTGGTCCATGGAGCTTCATCATGCTATAGTTTTCCCCAAGCAAAGTGTTGAGATATCGGCACAGCCACGAAACATAAAGCGATTTCATGCAGTCCAAGCTGTTGGGATGGTATCATACCTGGCAATGTTTGATGTAATCTGGACATCTCCCATCTGTTATATTCTCTTAGTCGCCTTCTACAACACGTAATAAATGATATCACGTAAGACAGACGTATTTAGAAGTAAAATTTCTAAAAAAGACTATTTTAAAGTTAAGTTGTAGACAAAATTTTGTAAACAGTTGCCTGTAGGCAGGATGCAAATTGATTGTTATTTTTGATTACACTTCAATTAATAAGTCCATTCTACACAACAGCACTAGTTTATTTTGTAAATGATGCATGTACAAAAGTAATAAAAACTTATAAGGGACACTAACGTAATAATCTATTTTCAGAGTATCTTAAGAACGCACTATTGCGTTGTGCACCTACACAATTTTAAAGTTACTATTGGTTGTTAGGATAAGTCGTTTATAAGAAAATATATCGTTGTTTTATGGCTATGCAGGAGTCAAAAAGTTATCGCAACTAATCTTGTCAAGTTGCATTGGTTATCATAAACTTTACCTGGGTTGAAATGCAAATCAATTAAGAATGCATTAACAAAAAACTCTATAACTGTCCAAATTAGAGGTATTCTTTTTTTCTACTTATATCACATACCACTGTATATATTTTCTCGGACAGTAGTAGTAGAGCTGCTGTGATGGCCTTCAACAGGTTAGGGTAAGCTTACAACTGGCAAGCTGGCAAGGGCCTTTTGGACAACTTAGCTTGTAGCCTACTTCTCTTTTATATACCTGATCTGACAGGGTTGAGTGTAATAAGATGGCTGACACCTTTGCCAAACAGGAATCTTTAACGGGTCTAAACCCTTTCTAAGAATCTCGTGCATGGGCGGAGCGGCAATCGTCGAATTGCTCGATAGTAGGTGCCTCAAGAACTGGAATGGGGTCCCGATGACGGGATAAACAATACAGTAAGTAGAGAGGCGAGAGAAACTTACTCTCTATAGTAGTTCTGGACCGGTAGTGTAGTAAGGGAATTTAACATGGAAAGCTGCTGTCCATAAATCTGAAAAAAATAGATGCAAGTAGGTAGTTTATGGGAATACCTCCTTCTCCCACAAACAGACTGACTCCTCCCAACAAACAGAGTGACTCTTCCTCGTCCAAAAAAAAAATAAATAAATAAATTTTAATATCTACCTCCTCTCAACATACACAGGACGGCTCCTTTTTCTTTATGGGTCTAGCACACGTACTTCAGGGAAGTCCCTAAAGCGCTACAGGAGCGACATGTGTGCCAAAAAAACCGATTCATGTTGTTCCTGAATCGCTGTAAATTGTACTCGGTGAGAAACACAGTCCTGGGCAAATTATTCTAAAGGGATGATGTTCTCCATGTAAAAGACTGCTTGAAAAGCGTTGTACGAGGAGTAACAAGCTGAACCTCATATGGATGTGAAGTATTAGCGCGACGTGTATTTCTAACATGCACCGCTCTGGGAGGAATTAAGCGGGCTACATCCTTCGAACACTTTCCATTAGGATACTTGTAGAATAGGCTCAAGTCGCCAACCGTTCTTCGATGTTCCAGTGAATCAAGGCAGCCGGTCAGTTCCGGGTCTCCAATCAGACGAACAGCTCTTTTCTGAATAGAATCCAACAAATGCAGTGTATGTTTGGGAACGGAGCCCAAAACATGGGAGCAGTATTCCACAGTTGGTCGAATTTGAGCTTTGTAAAGAATGAACAGTTGTTGTGGAGGGTAAAGCTTTCTGGCTCGAAATAATATTCCCAACTTTTGAGAAGCTCTCCTTGCTATGCCTGCAACATGTTCATGTCAGTACATGCTTGCTCACAAATTAACGCCCAACAAATTGAGTGACGATGTTAGAGGAATGGAGTGCCCCGACATCACTATGTCGGCTTCAGCAACGTTATTGTTTTTAGAAAAAACTGCCGCCTGGGTTTTTGCAGTGTTAAATTCCACTTGGTTACTGTCACCCCAAGATAGAATTTCTTCCAGGTCTTTATTAAGTTGAATGACTTCCTGTTGTTTGCGGATATTCGTTTGAGTAACCGATGTTAGAGCGTTCAAAGGTAATGAAGAGATAAGCGTACTGTCACCTGCAAAGCTGTATATTGCATTCCGGGTCTTTTCCAGTAGATCGTTAATGTAAATGAGAAAGAGAGAAGGTGACAGTATGGAGCTTTGGGGCACACCGGCGTTGATAGTGAAGGTGTTAGAAAGAAATCCGTCGACTGCCACTCGTAAAGAACGCTCTCTGAGGAAACATGAGAACCACAAAAAGAACTTTTCAGACATACCATAAGAGCGTAACTTAACCAACAGTCCACGTGCCAAATGCCCTGGATATGTCAAGAGCAACCGCTCGAGATTCTCCAAAGTGTTCAACTGCGTTGTTCCAAACATGTGTTACATAAGTCAGAAGTTGATCTATGTTTACGAAAGCCATACTGGTGATCGCTAATAATGTCGAATCCTTCAAGATATTTTAGAAGATGCTGATTGATAGCCTATTCCGTGACTTTCGATATTATTGAAAGCAATGCGAGTGGTCGGTAGTTATTTGATAAGGTCATCTTGCCTTTTTTAGGTATCGGCTGAACTGTGGCACAGCAGGAAGGAAATATTCCCTTTCTGTAGGATAGGTTAAAAAGTGTACAGAAAACTGACGTTAGTTCCCTCGCACAGTTTTTGAGAAATATGGCAGGTATTCCGTTAGCGCCAGAAGCTTTTTTGGTGTCTAGCTTCATTAAAATATGTTTTATGATACGCAATATCTGGCAACCTTGACTGCACTATGAGAATAGTAGGTGGTGTTTTTCCTTGAAAATCGACAGTAGAATGTGAAGCAAAGAGTTCAGCCAACAAGTTCGCTTTGTCAACGGGTGTCGTTAGAATTATCTAGCCGTGTGAGTGGTGGTATGGTGGATTTGGTGAAATTTTGACTAATTGCCTTAGCGACTGACCAAAAGGATCTAGATTTGCGAGGACAAGCAAGAAGTTTGTTTCTAATTCGTTGATTGTGTGCTTCCTTGGTTTCGTCGATAATTTCTTTGCATCTATTAAGGGCACGAACAAAGGTGTTACGATTTATGGTGTTAGGATTTTCACGCCATTGTCGCTAGCAAGATTGAGAAGCAACAGCTTTTTTGCATTTTCGGTAAAACCAAGGCTTGCCGTAGGAAGGGCATTTCTTAGAAAAAGGGATGTAAGCTTCCATACCAGCCAAAATAACATCGGAAACTTCCCTGGCGCAGTCAGATGGGTCGTCGGATCGAAAACAAATGTCTAACCAAGGGAAAGTTCGAAAATATTCCATGAGATCTAATAAAATAACCTTGAAGTCGGCCAAATCCCATTTATGTCAAGAGTAGGGGAAGGTAGTTAAGGAGACTCGCCAAACTGTTATGTGTATTCAATAACATAAGAATATAATTTCAATCTCGAACTGATCTATTAGTAGTTTGCACCAATAAATTGTATAAAACTTTTTGTGAATTAGTTAACGAACAGTTTTGTTATTCTATGCATAGTAGACCAGATTGGGCCAATTGCTTGGAAAATTTATATCTAGATGGTGTAGAATCTTGTGACCATTATTTTGAAACATTAAACACATTGGAATTTACTCAGTATATATCACCGCTACACCAAACACTTTATTGTTTCACTCGACGCGCGTTTTCCTGACCATGTTAGCTTCATCAGGAGTGATGAGTCAATCATCGCTTCTAATGGTTAGCGAAACGTGCGTCTAGTGTAAAAATAAAGTGTTTGGTGTAGTGGTGATACATACTAAGTAGTGTTATTGTGCTAAAAATTCCACATTCCCAACATACATTGAAATTTGTAAAGGAATTTAAAAAAAAATGGATTCTTTGCAGAAGTTATCTTCAAGATCCCGTTATGTTAGAACATTTCAGCCAGGCTGAATGTGAACTTTTAGAACTTTCTTCTTGCTAAAAAAATGTGGAAAAACTTTTAGAACTTTCTATGTAAAAATGGAGAAATTCGTGATGGAAATGTATGAATAGGTTATTATGTCAGAGGCATGTTCTCGATACTACTCTTTGGCTGATGAAGAAACTGAAATTCAAGACTGGTCATTATATGTTGAGTTAATAGATCATATTTCACTGTGTCAAACAGCAGCATAAGCATGTAAAGATTATTTAAAAACAAAAAACTTATGAAAATTATTGGCAGAGTTTGAATTGCTAGGATAGATGAAAACATTGTATTAATTAAGAATATGTGATTTTGTTACAGTAGTTATAGCCTTATATGTTATAAAATAAAACATTTATAAATATATTTAATTTGATTTATGTACTCATAAAAAAATTATCATACATAAAAAATTCTTTTGATAAAGCACAGATAGATGGAGTGATAAATACATTTTGGTATTAAAATCTTAAAGGCTGTTGATCATCTAGCTAATTTACAGGTTTAGATAAATACCTTTTAATATACTCTGCATCTTCATTTCCCTTAATACAGACAAATAGTATTTCTTGGCAATATCCACAAAACAACGACGAGGTGTGTATCCTAAATTCCAGTTATTCTAGTCATGATCTTTCATTAACCAAATTGCTTCCTTATATAATTTTGGAGAAAGTAAATTTAAAGTGAAAGGGACATATTTTTTCTCCATCGTAAGTAGCTACTTCTTTAGGAATAAATTTATTTTTCTCAATCATAAATTCTTGTATATCCATAACAAGCCTTTTATAGCCATATACAATGATTTTAATTAACCTTTAAATCAGAAATTTTTTTGAAAACAAAATTTTTTTGGAGTATTCTTCTATTATTTTTTAAAGTTTTTCTAAGTTCTTAACGAAACACTTTAACATTTGATGAAACACTAATTTATTACTGCACTTTTAGAAAAACCTTTTGAAGTCAAGGACATAATCAGAACTGTTGTTTTTTTTTTTAATTTTTAGAATAAATATATTAAATTTCAAAGGTGGGGATGAAATTTAAAGTTGTTTTACTATTTTCGTTAAAGGTATGTAGCTAAATATTTGTTCGTGCATTATTAGACAATATGCTGTTGTTTTGGCTGGATTTTTTCCCTTTGTTTCGAATTCAATCCTCATGGTTACTGGACCACTCTGTAATAAGTATGGTTGGTGCGAACGGTTAATATAGATAATAGGTGCATTTTAATACTGCTTGATTAGATATGGGTTTTATTGGCAAATTATAATATACTTGATGGAGATCTGAAAACATTTCATATAATGTAGTAAATTTATTATTTTTAAAATCAACTTGGAGATCATTGTAGGGGTATCTTTCAGAATTTAAAAACACACTTATATGTATTAGTTCACAATGCTCAAACTTGCTCATATTAGCTTTTACAGTAGCACGCCTATTGTTTTGGAAAACAAGTAATACATGATGCGGAGTATCAACTATTGTAGAAGTTTTTACAGACCAATTATATCATGTGGTTTCTTACAATTCTGGACATTCAACTAACTCCTAACTTCGGAATTGCTATTGTATGTCGCTATTTTTCTCAATAAGATTAGTAAGTCCTCTTGAGGGATGGCTACAGTAAGATGTGGAACTCTCCAATAGAGTTTGTTTATTGTGATTTTAGATTTTTCATCCTAAACAGTGGATACTAGAGAACTACTATCATCGTTATCTCTTAGGAGAATGCGTCCTTGTCGGGAATTCAAAATTATTTTGTTGAAATCTTCAAAAAATTCGGAATACATCTTTATGGGATACATAAAGGAACATTTCTTTTGTCATTAGTCATTATATTTTCTCCTAATTTTGCTTTTGGATACCATCCTCCATTTTTTAATTTTGCACTTTCATTTTGATTATAAGATACGTAGCCCTTAAATGTAAAAGTTATTCTGATATCTCAAACAGAATCAATTGTAACACTATTTAAAACAAGGTAATTCTTTAAATAAGAATAAATAAAAAAGAAATAAGATATATTTTTAGTGGCATGCTGTCTTCTTTAGTTACTTGTAATTCTAAGTAAAGCTCACTTTTATAAGGTAGAGAATATTTTCATGTTCGTTGCAGAGCAATTCTTATTTCATCATTGGGTCCTAGTTTTGTAGACTTAAAGGGATCGAAAGAAAATACTTCCCAGCTTAAAATTGATTAATTCAAAGACTTGTTCAACTTGCTAAATGGGGATAACGCTTTGTTTGTTTGTATTACGTATTATTGTTAAAAGAAAGATTATAGAAATCATCATAGATTTTCTTGGTCATCCTCACATACCTATTCATAATTTAAAGGAGGGAGTATACCCATTAATTTTTACAATATTATAATTTTTCCTAGGTGAGTCTATTTATTAGAGGCTAAACGGGGAGGATCAACAGAAGAGGGTTGTTTCAATGACAGAGTCTCCGTTAAGTGACGATTTTTACATGTAGGGCACCACGGCACAGTAGAACAACAGGTCATCAAAGGAAACCTATTGTTTAGAGGGCAAAATAACTGCAGTATGGTTAAGTGTCAGGATGTAGATATCTTTGAAACGGTTGGCATCCGAGACAAGTGCCTCTGGGGACATAAATTAAAGACTAATTCGTGGTAACATAAACATTTAGATATTAATATTGTAGTTTATAATATGAATGAAAAGGCAAAGAAATTCAAGTGATGTTCCTTACCAAGAGTTCGTATGTAACGTTTTCTCTGTATTGTATTGCGTATTGTTTTAAATTATCATAATTTTTGTTGGTCATCCTGATTCTCGTCGTATATATTAATGTAGCAAGTTTCTAAATGCTTATGTATATGACAATAATATAGAAAAATATGCCTATATCTATGTAGCAAAATAAATATTGTAAAATATAAATTCATTAACTGTTTTATTTTTTTTGTCACAGCCAAAATTGTTTGATCTAGAAATTTGAGATTTGGACAGTTTAGGTATTATTTTATTCATAAAATAGAAAAGATTTTTAAAAGTTCTGATATTACGATGTTAAAAAGGGAAATATTAGCTATTTATCTCTTTCGCGGTAAACATTTATTAATTTGTTTCTTCCAAATAAGATCTAAATTCACTGAACGACTTTTAGTGGGTTTATTGGTACTAACTACTGTTCTGTAGAGCATCCTTCAAAGAAAGTTTAACACGATGAAATATATTCCTTTGATCACTCTTAAACTGTCATTTATGAAACAATTTACCTTAGCTCTTGGAGAGATAAGTAGGGAGGTGATTAAAGGAGGTTGAGTAGGTGAAGATAGATCAGGAAGGGGTATAAGTAGAGACATACACTGTAGGTACGAGAGATAAGGGTAGAGGGGAATACGAGTAAGAAGAGAAAAGGTAAAAAGAGGTATAAGTAAATATATCTGGAAGTCGGGTAGATCAGTTTAGATAGATAAACAAAACATGTATAATTGTAATCTTGCTTAAAATTCAGTCCATAAGGCAATGAAAAAGTTTTTGTCTTTGTGTTTTTAAATACAATAGTTTAAATTTATGCAAAATAGTCATATTTAATAGTGATTAAACAAACAAGTAGACTTAAAATGAGTCTATTGCGTTTTGTGACTATCTATGGTTATGTAAAATTAATATTTGTTATGTGAGACCTAATTAAAAGGTATAAAAGAAATTTAAAATTTGTATAATTTTCTTCTAAATTAATGTACTTTAAACTACCTGTAGACTACCCAGTAATAACATAGAATTTGTTACCTATACAAAAAATGTTTCACAATATTTTCTAAAAATGCTGGTCAAATTCGTAAATACACTAGCGGTTAACTAAAAGAAGTAAAATGAATTATAAAACTCAGTTTTTCAGAAAACAAAGTATACCTAAAATACTTAATTGTTCTCAACTAGTAAAGTTTGTTAACTTTTATTAGAACATCGCATTAAAAAATGAAAGAACATTTTTGTAAATCATTAGCTCCTATTTTATTTTTAATCTGTTACAGGCTCCAACAGAAAATTAGATACCCTATCATATGTTAGCCTATAATCTAAGTTAAATTTATATATATATATATATATATATATATATATATATATATATATATATATATATATATATATATATATATATATAGTCTGTCAAGTAAGAACGTGTCCGCGATAATTCATTTTTGGTAAATGTGATTCTAGCGATTCAACAAAAAATCGGTAGAGAGAACCTTTGTCTACGACGCATTTTAGTAAAAGTATGAGTCGATTCCGAACTTTCGTCGAAATCACGTAAAATCCAAAATTAGTCACTTGTTTGCGCGTGTGTTCGAGACAGTCCTTCTTTGTTTGAATCGAAAGAGGCCTAAATGACATATTCCGCTGCCGCTAAATATATTAAAAGTCGGTGTCGTTTGTGAAGAAGTGGGAAACTCATTTTATCGAGACAAAAAATGTCGTCGACTTGCCAAAACGTGACTCGGTAAGCAAAGTCACTCCGAAAGTCAAAAAATGAATCGTGTCTTTGTTTTCACGGGACCCGAAATTGACGACGCGTCAAGCAGCGAAAAAATTAAGAAAATCGGGATTGAATATGTCCCATGAGACCATTTGGCAACACCTTTGTGCTCATGATATCAAATTCCGAAGCACGTTGATGAAACCTTTGCTGGGCGAAAATCATGTCGTAAAGCAGCTCGCTTGGGTCCACGACAAGATACTAGAGTGGCCCTCACAATCGCCAGACGACAACCCTATTGAAAACGTTTGATTCCTTCTAAAGAGAAAACTCAGAAAAAACTCTGAGGACTTTAACTCTATTGACTCGCGAGATTCGAAAAATTTGCAGAGTACGCAAAAAATGTCGTCGACAGCATGCCTCGAAGATGCCAGGCGATTACTGATGCAGGAGGCAACTTGAAAACTTACTAAGGTAATTGCGCCGTCGTTAGCACACCAAAAAATACGATGATGGCATGAAATGTTCTTGAAATATATTTATGTATATGTATATATACATATATATATATATATTATATATATATATATATATATATATATATATATATATATATATATATATATATATATATATATATATATATATATATATATATATATATATATATATATATATATATATATATATATATATATATATAAACTCGTGGACAAAATTAACGCAACAATCTGAAAATTAATTTATCTTTTTCTTATGTCAGTTTTAAAGTTTATCGAGTATTTGAATTGTAGGCTATGCATATTTTGTTTCGTTGTTCATGACAGAAATCAAAACAATTCGTTTAGATTTACAGTTTTAAAGAATTTTTTAGAAGAAAAACAATTTTGTGTAATAATGCGATAGATTTTCTTTAAAAGTAAGCTTATCAATTGTTCCCTTTTCCAAAGTAATACGTTTTTCTGGTAGACTGTTTTATTTTTGACCCCGAAGAATTAGAAAAATGAATCGAACAAGGAATTTAACTGAACACTAGGTAGTGCGAGCCTCAGTTTTATTGGACGAGGGATATTGTCAGAGTTATGTTGCCAATTTGTTAGGCAAACATCGTTCCACAATAAGTCGTATGGTAAGACGCTTGCATAAAGTAGGAACTTATTCTAGAAGGCTAGGGCAAGGGCGAAAACGATGCACTAGCGACCTAGAAAAACGTTTTATAAGACAATATACTTTAAGAAACAGGACTGCCACTAGTTCTATAATAAGAAACGAACTCGAAGCTGTTCGCAATGTCACAATTTCTTTTAAAACAGTTAGAAGACGGTTAAATGAAGCTGGATTAAACAGTAGGAGACCAGCCACTGCGCCCTTGCTTACTAGAGAGAACAGAGTTGCCAGGTTACGTTTTGCTTGAAATCACGAAAAGTGGTCTGTGGATGATTGGAAACAAGTTTTCTTCACAGATGAAACTAGGGTTAGTCTAAAACATCCAGATGGTCGTGAGCGAGTATGGCGAAGTCCAGGAAAGAGGTTTGCTCCTTGCAATATCTCTGCAAGGATTCCATTCAGCTGTGGCTCTGTTATGTTCTGGGGTGCCATCTGCTTTGATGCTCGCACAGAGTTAGTTCCTGTCCGTACGAGATCCATGAATGCTGACTACTATCTTGAGAATATTGTAATAGAAATAGAAAATGTATATGCCTTTCGGTCATTTTTTGGGGCCCAATTTCCTGTTTATGCAAGACAATGTTCGACCTCACGTGGCTAGGGAGGTACTCAATTATCTTAATCAAGTTGATATACCGATTATGCAATGGCCACCAAAAAGCCCGGATCTGAATCCGATAGAACATGTATGGGATCACCTTAAGAAAAATATGAAACGTCAACTTGAAAATGCAGTTATCACAGAATGGGAGCAAATTCCTCAAGATTTTATCCAAACTTTAATTAGAAGCATGCCTAGGCGCATAAACGCTGTCATCCGAAGTAGAGGAGGCAACACACGCTACTAGTGTCCCAGTTATACCATTAATTTTGCTACTAGTGTTCCAGTTTATTTTTTTCATTATTACATAATTTCAACGATTTTGTAATTAGGTCTTAAGAATAATTTTAATTCGAATCTTATAGAGAAATTTGGTAGCTAATTCACTTTTAAAGTATCTGAATAAGTTTTTTCTAACTTTTAGTGTAACCATGTTCATAAAAAATTATTAAAATTAATTCATTATAGAGATTTGTATGATTTAATATATTGTTGCGTTAATTTTGTCCAGGAGGTATAGTGTATATATATATATATATATATATATATATATATATATATATATATATATATATATATATATATATATATATATATATATATATATATATATATATATATATATATATATATATATATATATATATATATATATATATATATATATATATATATATATATATATATATATATATATATATATATATACATATATATATATATATATATATATATATATATATATATATATATATATATATATATATATATATATATATATATATATATATATATATATATATATATATATATATATATATATATATATATATATATATATATATATATATATATATATATATATATATATATATATATATATATATATATATATATATATATATATATATATATATATATATATATATATATATATATATATATATATATATATATATATATATATATATATATATATATATATATATATATATATATATATATATATATATATATATATATATATATATATATATATATATATATATATATATATATATATATATATATATATATATATATATATATATATATATATATATATATATATATATATATATATATATATATATATATATATATATATATATATATATATATATATATATATATATATATATATATAATATATATATATATATATATATATATATATATATATATATATATATAAATATATATATATATATATATATATACATATATATATATATACATATATATATATATATATATATATATATATATATATATATATATATATATATATATATATATATATTTATATATATATGTATACTTCCCTTGCTAGACACATTTGGTGCACATATAATTCTATAGTTTTAAACGTAAATATTTGTAGTTAAAAAATAAGGGGTTAAAAGTGTGGAGGAGGGCCTTAAACGGATACCTTGGTACCTGTAGTGTTTAAATCCATTTTGTGGTTTATAGTATGAGGTTTGTGTTTGTTTGATTTGGTCTGGATGCGAGATCTATTGCACAGACCATTGATGAGTTTTTGACAGAAGAACTTAATCCAGAGGAATTCGTTGGATTAGGATTTGACGGTTGTTCGACGATGTCCGGAAAAGACGGTGATGTACAAGCAATTTTGCTCGAAAAATACACCAAAGCTTTGTTCTTTCATTGTTCTTCGCACAAACTGAATCTAGTAATCAATGATCTCAATGCTATGCCTAAAATTCGGAACACCATGGGAACCACCAAAGATATTATTACATTTTTTCGGGAATCAGTTTTGAGATGGAAGTTAATACCTAATATATCCAGACTCTGTGAAACAAGGTGGAGCAAGAAAGACAAAACCATCAGGGTTTCTAAGGAGAATTTTCTTGCTATAATGGAGGCCTTAGAAACTATATCACCTGACGGAAATAATGCGACTTGAAAAAATGTCTTTCAGCTCCATATCGCTGCTTCGTTTCGTTTATTCTGTGCCTTATGTTGATAGCCAAATACTCGGCTTTGATCGAACCCGTGGTAAACGTGCTCCAGTCTATAATTTTGGACGCGGTCAAGGCCTTGCAGCACATTAAACGCATTTTGCAATTGCTTAAAAGCCATCGTGATGATCCTGAAAAAGTCACAGATGAAATTTTAAGGAAAGCTACTGTCGTTAACACTCGGCCTGGAAGAGGACATGACATCAGTGCGCGCATTGTTGGAAAACAACATCATCGAAGCAACCATCCAGCAGAAAGCCCTTCAGTCTGGAAAAGGTCTTTAATAATACCATACTTGGACTCCATTATTACTTCTCTTAAAGCACGGTTTGCTGAAGAAAACACTCTATCATTCAACTATCTCAATTACACCCGTCATAAAAGCAACTCATGTCCATGGAAAGTCTCACGGAAGCTTGCGAAACTTTCGCCCAATTTTACGATTTACCAAACATAAAAAATGAAATCGAACTTCTTCTTTTTTCTTGTAGTAAACTATTAAAACTTTACAAATTGTATTTATTTTACCTACAATCCATATCCTCTATCTATGATCTTGCCCCTCCCTGGGTCATTGGCTGGCGACGCCCTTGATGTGTGGTCATTTGTCTATGTATCTACATATGTTTTTGATGTTTTTTAATTGGTGTATTTTTAAGTATTTTGTTATTTTAATTGTAACTATAAAAAAGTACTTTAGCGGGGAGGATTGTTAAGGTCCTAATTATAAAGCTTTCTAAATAACACATTATGGTAATATAACTGCATAACAAATCACGTATTTCAAAGTTCCAAAGTTATTCTTTATTATTTATAACATAATTTAATTAATGGTTTCTTGAAAATGGTGCGCAACCACGTAATTGTAATAAAAATATTGTTCTATTACAAAAGAAAGCATGAACATTGACGCATTCTACATTTTCATATGAGAGTCCCGAATTTGGGATGAAGACCGGACTTAGACACTTCAACAGCAATTTTAACAATAATAATATACTTTGAATTTTAATTTTGAAACACAAAACTCTGTACAACTTGTCAGTATGAAGAATCCTATGGCTCTACAATTATCAGGTCGAGCCTTCGGTTTGGGTAGCAGCATTAAGTTGGTTTCTAAGTAAATCTCATAAAAACCATCTGTAATTTTTGGAATTCTTATTACTATGGTATATCCCTTTTTCAGAGATCGTGAAGTACTCTGAAAATTATGTTATTTTTCCGTGATTTCCAAATTTAACGGCTTTTTTTCTGCTTATTTCTTTTTTTCAGAAATATCTTACCAGAAACTAACTATCAATTAAAATATGGTATATCACTTTACTAATTATTGTGGACATTAATATCTAAGAAACTATTAGATCTAAACCCATACTATTTTATAAAGTGTCTTTAGAATTTTCAGAAAAACTCAAAACAGATATAACATGCAGGGTCATTTAAAATGACTTGTGTTTAGCTGACCTTAATTGTTTAACAGACATCCCTGTCTAAATAAAGGTAGTAAATTGTTACTGTTCTTAATCCAGAACCTATTTTTTTCAGCCGTTTGGAAGTGATTCTGAAACAAGCACGCAAATAGATAACACAGAGAAATTCTAAAAACTCTTTTTTAAACTATACCTAATAAAAGTCTTTTTTTAGGCTATACGTAATAAAATTAAGAATGTTATATATTAAAAAATTATTAATTTAAAAAGAATAAAATATTTTTCATTTATTTTAACTTACATTCCTTGTTCATTACACAGGCCAACAAAAAAAATATTTGTTAAAACTTTTTAAACCAATACATCTAAGTGTTATGTATTTTTGGATGCTGAAACCGTATCTGGTATCAGTTTTTTTGTATCACCCACCAATATAACATCGAATAAATTTCAAATTAGGGAAAATTTGATACATAAAAAATAAAAACTTAAACCGTACTTTTATTTGATTAGGCCACAATTTTTACTCACGATAACTTATTTCACTTCAATGCGAATATTTTAGGTGCTTATTTTTTTTTCCCCTTTTCTCTGTAAAGTTTCTTGTATAGCTTTTTCCCCGATGTGATGCATTTTGTTGTTCTCTATGAAGTAACCAATAGTAATCACCCATCATGTTGATATTCCACCGTCCCTGGTACCGTTTCTCCATCTCCTTTATGTCTTGATGGAACCATTCCCCCTGCTTTTCACTCACATCGCCTAAGTTTTTAGGAAAAAAGTCTAGATGGTTGTCCAAGAAGTGGACTTTAAGGCTCATGAGAGAACCCAGATTTTTGAACTTGTCTATCATATTATCTACGATAAGTTCATAGTTAGGGTCTTTCACATTGCCCAAAAACTTAGTCACAACTTCTTTAAATGATATCCAAGCCTCCTTTTCCTTTGTAATCATCCTTGTTTCAAAGTTGGAATCGAACATCATTTTACAAATATCAGGCTCAACGAAAACCCCTTCTTTCAGTTTGGCTTCTGATAAATAAGGACATCTTTTACACAAATATTTAAAACATTCACCATCTTCAGGCAAGGCTTTCACAAATTGTTTCATTAAGCCTAACTTGATGTGTAGTGGTGGTAGAAGAATCTTTTTTGGGTTTTATGCAAAACGTTCTTCTCGCCAGGTGTTAAAGTTTTTCTTACGGGCCATTGTTTTTGGACCAATATTGTTCTGCTGTCCCCCTCAGATATAAAACATGGAAACTTTGTAAATCCCTTTTGCTGACCAAGGATCATGGAGACAACTTTTAAATCTCCACATAGCATCCAATCGTGAGCTGGATAGTTAATTTTCTGTAAAATCATGTTAAGATTTTCGTAAGTTTCCTTCATATGGACTGAATGAGCAACAGGCAGTGAAGCATAAGTATTTCCGTTGTGTAACAGAACACCTTTTAAACTAGTTTTTGATGAGTCTATAAAAAGCCTCCAATCTTCCTTCCTGTACTCAATGCCAAATTCGTTCATTAGACTACCAATATCATGCTAGTAAACCAAATCCTCTTCCTGCTTGAAAAACTGAGCAAATTGTTGATCTCTTGTTCTATAATGGTAAGTAGATGTTCCAGATTCCAATAAATGTTTTTCTTTCAGCCTAAATTCAGGCAATTCTGCTTTTTTCTTAGTCAAACTCAAATCTCGCACTAAATCATTTAACTCAGCTTGTGTAAACAACTGTGGTTTTAAATTTCCTAGAGAATATTGAAACTCATCATCATCCGGTCAACTTTCATGAAATTCAGGACTGGACTGTAAAACGTCATCAATAGACTGAGGTGGCTCAGGGGCAGGAAGTCCCGGTCCATGTCCTACCGGCCGATTAGCTGAAGTAAAGTTAGGACAGACATTTACTTTCTTATTTTTGAAGTTATATCTAGAAACATCAACGCAAAAATAACAATCATTTGAATAATTTTTTTGCTCTCTCCATACCATGGGTACTGCAAATCTAAAAGCTTTCTTTTCTTTCTTACGCCATTTCCCAAGATCCTCGACACAAATATAACATACTTTCACAGGGGCACAACATTTTTCTTGATTACCGATTTCTACACCAAAATATGCAAGGTATACTTTTTTTACAAAGTCAATAAGGTTTCTTTGATGTTTTTTAACTACAAACTCACTACATATATAACAAAAAGTGTTGGAAAACCTTTTACAACCACGAATAACCATACTTTGACTGTGAATTATAGCACATGGGTTAAACACTGCAATGCGAGGTTATATTAACTGGAAGAAAACAAACAGCTGTGACATTTCTCGGAACTGTCAACCTTAATAACATTTGATTTTACTGCCAACCTTATAAAATTCTGATTTTATTGCCAACCTAATAACATACGAATGATAAAAAATAAACTTTTCACATTTTGAAAATTAAAATGTGAAGAACATAGGAATCAGGTAGAATTATTAAAAAAGTTTTTTCATCGTTGGCCTGTGTTATTAGTGGGAAAAAAATAATTACTAGGTTTAAAATTACTGTTAGTTGAGGTTAAATATTTGTATTATTTTTTTTTACAGAACCAATGTTAGTTTAGAGACAAAAATTTTAACACCAAATTACAGTAAAAAACTAAGAAAAGAAATTGTAAACGATTGGTTCCAGAACACAAAAGATACACTACAACATTACAATATTTATGTATGTTACTAATTTGATTAATGATGTTTTACAAATGCTAAGAGATACCATACCAACTTTTTAAAAAGTATAATAAAGAAAGATTAACTGAGATTGATCTTACATTTAATTTTCCACCACCAGGAAAGCTATTCAACCAGGAGAATCTTATTTTTTTATTAGCTGGCAATCTAGACGTCACAACGCGCTATCTCAAAAGTACTTCTTCTATAAGAAATACGGGTATTATGTTAATAGTTTAAGATAAAACTCGAAATGGCTTACACAAAAAAAATAAACATAGAACATTAAAAACCAATTATCTTAACTTTCCCAATTTGGAAGATATGGCAGACATAGTACTGTCTCGTATTTCCCAATAAAGTGGACTCACTCGTAAAGTTCCTCATTGCAGACATTCGTTATTTGAAACGTGTCAATGCAAAACTCTCGTACTCGAGTATAACTTAAAACCCACTGAATTGCAAATTAATATCTGAACTACGCCGCTAGTGTCACTGATACTACCATCAAATAGTATTGATTTCTTCAGCTATTGAGATGCTCTTTTAAGTCATAAATTTAAACAGCCCAGGCACTTCACGGTCAGGTTGTATGAATATCAAAAGATGAACTGAATTCAATTATCATAATTAATGTTTATAAACTTTCATTCATTTGCTTAAATTTAATGGACATTAAAAATGTCTATATAAATTAAAAATCTTTAAAATTAGTGGAAAAAAAAAAGTGTTGCAAATTATTTCCCTAATTACATTAACTTAGTGAAAGGAAAAACCAAATAGTCTTACCTAGCTATAATTGAGATAATTAGGGAAAGGAAATTTTAGCTGTTAGTTCCATTAACTCACGGGGATATTACTTAATTTTACTTTTTTAAAATATTATTTGAACATTTAAACCATCAAACCTACAAAGACTCCGAAAATCAAACTTCTATGTTTAAGTCGTATATTTGTCCCACGGCAAATACTGAAGAAGCATAAAAACTAGGTCTGTACTATGTTAGAGCTCTCAATCTATTTAAATAAAATAATTTAATTTCGGCTACATTTAATATTACTAAAAATGTAATTATTACTGGTCAGTCAATAAATTTTGAAGGCGGAAATGAAACAAGATGAATTAATGAGTCAAAATACATTTATTCTTCAGCATAATCTTCCTTAAGTTCAATATATTTTTTCCAGCGATTCTTCAATTCATTTACGCCATCTCTAAAGTGATTTTCTGGAAGACCGTCAGAATACCCATCTACGGATGTTATCCCCTCATCATTTGTTGAAAAACGTTTCCACATAGAAATCTTCTGAGGTTTGGGAACAGATGGAAGTCCTACAGAGCCAGATCTGGCGATTAGGGTGGATGTAACAATTCGTATTTTAATGCGACCAGTTCTGCCATTGCCAAAGCACCTCTGTGAGCAGGTGCATTGTCACGATGGAAGATGATTTTCTTCTTCTGCAAACCGGGCCTTTTCTGATGAATTTTTTCATCCAGCTGGCCCAAAAGTTGAAATAACACTCTCCTGGGATTGCGTTACCAGAATAAAAGTAATAAATTACTAATATTCCTTTTGTATCCCATAAAACCGTTGCCATAATTTTTTTTACTGGGCTCATTCCACTGTGCGGTTTATTGTCGCAGTTCAGGATGATACTGGTAATTCCAAGTCTCATCCATAGTTACAAATCGACGCACAAAATCAGTTTTATTCTTTGTGAAACGAGCTAAATGTTGTTCAGAAAGTTTCTCTCAAGTGCATTTTTGTTCCCATGTTAGCAAATGCGGCATCTTGTGAATAGCTTTCTCATACCCAGAACATTGGTTAAGATCTCATGTACTTATCCATGTGAGATATCTATAGACTCAGCTAAATCATCCACCGTTAATCGACGGTCTTCTATTACCATCTCTAGAGTTCGTCTATGAACAGTTGGAAATGAAGAAGCAAACTCCTTTAATATTTTCACAAACTTTGCATGGATCTCATTTGCCGATAAACCTTTCAAAACAAAGAATTTTATCACTTCACGATATTCGATTTTTTCCATTTTTAAAAAATACTCAAACACATTTACTTTAACCAGCTAATAAATAATGAATGACTTGACAGATCGACTTGAAATTTAATATGACAGATGATGCTTCAAAGTGGTGTTCAATATTTGGTACAAGTGATGCTCCATAGGTGTCGCTTTCAACACGTATTGACTGACCTAATAATAATATTTGTTACCCGATCACTGATAAGACACCAAAAATACAGAAATTTTAATAATTCCAAGATAGGTTTTAAAAGAGAGAATATTTTTATATAGGCTGTTTTGCAAAGTACAATAACCTGTTAAGAAAGAGGTCTTAATTTAAGTAACATCCTGTATCGAATAGGATTCAAGTGGATCGATTTTTTGTTTAATTTGAAAACAGTAAGTTGTAAAAGTTATAACTGGCTCTAAGTATGAAGGCAAAAACCTGAATTTTTTGAGGAACCCTTACAGCTAATTCAACCACTTCAAAGAATAAAATTTTTTTTTTTATGTATGCAGTTACTCCAAGTGTTCATTATTTATTATTTATTTATTTATTTAAACAAGATTCGGAAAACCTCATTATTTTACAATAAAATTTTATAATACAGGTAAAAGATGAAATGAACAGGTCAACAAAAAAAAGTCACAATAAGTTCTCGATAAAATCACAATAAGGCAATCATAAATAATCACATATAGGAAAATAACGGTCATCACAGCCGATTTAAGAATTTAATGAGTGAGCCCATAAAAGGATCAATATCTGGATGAGAATTTAAATAAGTTAGAGTGTTCGAGATTGGAGAGGGCATATTATAATTTTTACAGGAGTAAGGTATATGAAAGAGCTCATGTTTTCTAAGAGTCCTAGAGGGAGTCTTCAAATTGATGCTCCTAATAAGTGAGGGGCAATCCATAAGACCATTTATCAATTTGTATTTAAAACTTAGATCCCTCCGATCTCTCCTGGACTCCAAAAATTGGAGATTTAGTATTGCTGCCACTCTTGCTAGATCATTATGCATGCCTAACTTAAATGAACAGTATTTTATAAATTTATTTTGTATTCTCTCAAGTTGTACTTTATGACAGTTGTAGCGTGGAGACCAAACTATAGAGGCATATTCTAGGTGACTTCTGAGAAGAGAGCAGTACAATAATTTAAGTGCCGGTAATGACATATCTCTACAGGTGCGAATAATAAAACCCAACATTTGAGAAGCTTTCCCCTCAACAAGGTTATAGTGTTCCCTGAACGAAAGTTGACTATCAAAGACAACCCCCCAAATCCTTTATTGAATTCACAGATTGAAGTTCATGATGCTTAATAGTACAGGAATTGTTTTTTATATCTCTAAGTCTTGAAAAGGTTATAGAGCAACATTTATTGATATTCAGAGAAAGGTCATTTAATTTAGCCCAGTTTACAAAGGAGTCCAGATTTTTTGCAGTATATGAGTCATCCTGGGACTTAATTATACAAAAGATTTTCAATTCACAGCATATAGGAGGTAATCACAGTCCGATAAGCAAGTTATCAGATCAAGCAAAAATAAATTAAATAAAAGTGGAGCACAGTGTCCATTTTGAGGTACCCCAGAAGTTACTCCTACATACTGAGATTCACAATCACCAATTTTTACAAATTGCACACGATCCATCAGCATACTCCGAAACCACTTCAAAGATTTCTCATCAAAGCCCAGAGACTTAAGCTTTGCCAACAGCATTTCAAGATTGACCCTGTCAAAGGCCTTCGAGAAATCAGTCTATATGGAGTCCACCTGATAGCCAAATTCAAAGGCCCCTAACAAGGCCAATTCATAGGAAACTAGATTTGTGGTAGTTGATCGTCCTCTGATGAACCCATGTTGCCTCATATCAATAATTCCCCTACATGCCCAACTCAGTTGGTCACAGATAAGACTATCTAATATCTCAGGGATGGCTGACTGCCTTAAAATACTCCTGTAATTTTCTATATGCTCTCTCCCTCCAGATTTAAACACTGGTATAATGTAACTTGATTTCCATGCTCTTTGAAGCTCACCCTTTGCTAGGGACTTATTAAATAATAAATATAAAGGAAGAGTGATACTATATTTAAGGTTTCTTATTAGAAACTCTGGTAACTTATCAGGGCCATAAGATAATTTCTTCGGTAAATGAGAGATTTTTTCACTTAGGCTAATATCACAAATTGAAAAATCAAGCTTGTCATCCGTAGGTAAGTTCAGAATCTTAACGTTATTATTTGAGTAAATTTAGAGCAAAAATATTATCAAAACTCTTGTGATTATAAAAACAGTTGGGTAGGTCATGAGAGTTTCTTAGCTTGTTTACATATGACCAAAATTGTTTAGGATTTTTTAAAAAGACTTCTCTCGGTGTTGACTATATAGCTGTTATAATCCCTTTCAGCTAAACTTTTACATTCCCACCGTACAGCAGAAAATGTTTGAAAATCTCTTTGATGGCCTCTTAATTTATACTGTTTGTGTGCTTGTTTTTTCATTATTATATATTTTTTTTAATTCTCAGGAAAAATAAGAGGGAAAGTTTGAACTCCTATATACTTTAGAGGGAACAAATAAGGTTATACCGGTATTAAGAATTTCATAACATGAATTAGTACAAGTCTCAAAATTATTATTGCAAAAAAGACTGTTCCAATCAACATCAGAGAGAAATCTGTTGAATCCTTGATAGTCTGCATCCTTAAAGTCATAATAAGTGTTCTACTTTTAATTTTGGGAGGTGCCCAACAACTATCTCACCCACATAAGGAATATGGTGGATACTACTAGGTAAGAGGTAGTCCCCAGCCGGAATAAACGATAAATTGTCAAAATGACTAAAAACTAAATCTAAATAAACATTTCGACAATTAGGAACTGTAATTAATTGTTTTAAATTTAAAAAGGTAGAAGGCTCAGCCAGGCAGTTAGTATAATAAGTAGGGTGACAATTTGCAATAATATGATCTTCTTGATTCGTCCAAGTAGCCTGTGGCAAGTTGTAGACATTACACAAGACTAGTTTAGATGAAGGGTAGTTGTAACATACCATCTCTACAGCCTTACGATGATGTTGATAGGGATCCAATCCAGAACTAGGTGGTATGTAGACACCGGCAATAATCAGCTGAAAGTTTCCATATTTGCAGTAGATAAACAGTTGTTGGACAGAATCGAAGTCACTTTGAATTTGCCTTGGACAAAGGGATTTTTTTACGAGTATCATTACTCCACTCCCATGTTTCTTTCCATTTGTCTGCTCACATCTATCCTTTCTAGAAGAGAAATAGCCTTTGATATTGATTTCAGAGTGACTCATGTCACTGGACAGCCAGCTTTCAGTAATCATAGTCAGATAATAACACAGCCTGTTTAAAATTAGAGAGCTCGGACTTCATGCCACCAACATTTTGATAATATATTTTCAGGGGTTCTAGATTATGTTTTTTGAGTGATTATTTCCCCTTAGTGTATTTAATTTGGCTGTGTAAGGATTACCATTCTTAACTTTATAGCAAGATTTCCTTCACCATTCTCCTTTTTTTTATTCAACTCAAAGTATAATTGTTTTAAATGAGCAAGTTGCGTTGGTGTAAGGTCTGGGTTAATCCGTATGTTTGAGGTAAATAGTCTTTGTTTCTGTTTTAGACATGCCAGAGCAGTCACAGAGTCGTGAAAGATTACTTTGAGAGTCCTTGTCTGATCACCTCTTTTCCCAATTCTTGTGGCATCATTATTAGGGCATATTGTTTAATACCTTAAGAAATTGAACTTTATCATGATCTATCCGGGCTTTGGTAACATTAGACTGGCTTTCATTGATGTTGAACATCATGATGTTTTTACACCTGGAGTTTCCTTCTTGTATTTCAGCTTACATGTTAATATGTTGGGCAGGCAATGGTGCATGGTTGTCGGTAGTATTTGTTGCTATATCCCCTGCGCGTATGCTTACCTTGAGCTGAGAAACTTCGTTGTAAAGTTCTTCAACCTTATATTCCAGAGCATCAAGTCGATCATTTTTATATCTAAGATTTTCTTTAATTTCCTCCAATGAGCCTCCTAAACATTGTTTTTGTCTCAATAACAGGTCAATAATACCAACAGTAATGATAAGAATGTCCTTATTAGACGTATTTTGCTTTTTTAAAAGATTTTCCACTTGTCGTTTCAATTTAACCTCACTTTCGGAAGTGTCTCCTATTCCATAGCCCGGGAATTGCACATGTGGCGAATGTCCGCGGCAGCTTACGTTTGTTACTCCATTGCCGGCATTCAAACTTGGAGAACTGTTTTTACGGACATTCGATCCGGGGCCAGCAGATAGTCGTTTGTTATTGTTTGTTTTACAGAATTTGCAGACCCAGTTATGAGCCTTATTTTTCTTAAATTGTGCAGCAAACTGGTTGTATTCACTATTTGTAAGCTAGGAGCAGCCCTTATGAGTCCACGAGAGGCAACTAGAACACTCAATTGTGGAATGATTTCGATTACACTTGCGATCGCAATAGGAACACACAAACACTTCCGCCATGTTAAAAAAAACTATATTATTGTATTATATATACATAATATAATAATAATCTGACGACATCTGTTTTCTGATGTTATTTTGGCAGGTATGGAAGCTTACATCCCTTTTTCGAAGAAATGCGCTTCCAACGGCAAGCCTTGGTTTGACCGAAAATGCAAAGAAGCAGTTGCTTTTAAACATCTTGCCTACCGACGATGCCGATGGCGTGAAAATCCTAACACTATAAATCGTAACACCTTTGTTCGTGCCCGGAATAGATGCAAAGAAATTATCGACGAATCCAAAGAGGCACACAATCAGCGGAATTAGAAACAAATTTCTCGCTTGTCCCAATAATTCCAGGTCCTTTTGGTCAGTCGCTAAGGGAGTTAGCCAAAATTTCATCAAATCCACCATACCATCACTCACACCGCCAGATAATTCTATTGCAACGACACCTGTTGAAAAAGCGAACTTGTTGGCTGAACTCTTTGCTTCACATTTTACTGTCGATTTCCAAGGAAAAAACACCACCTACTATTCCCATAGTGCAGTCAAGGATGCCCGATGTTGTCTTCAGACAGCGTATCATAAAACTTATTTTAATGAAGCTAGATACCAAAAAAGCTTCTGGCGCTGACGAAATACCTGCCATAGTGCGAGGGAACTGACACCAGTTTTCTGTAGACTTTTCAACCTCTCCTACAGTAAGGGAATATTTCCTTCCTGCTGGAAATGTGCCACAATTCAGCCGATACCTAAAAAAGGCAAGAAGACCTTGCCAAATAACTACCGACCAGTCGCACTGCTTTCAATAATATCGAAAGTCATGGAAAAGGCTAGCAATCAGCGTCTTCTTCTTATCTTGAAGGATTCAACACTATTAGCGATTACCAATATGACTTTCGTAAAAATAGATCAACAGGAGATCTTCTGACTTATGTAACACATGTTTGGCACAACGCAATTGAACACTTTGGAGAATCTCGAGCGGTTGCTCTTGACATATCCAAGGCATTCGACCGTCTCTGGCACGATGGACTGTTGGCTAAGCTACGCTCTTGTGGTATGTCTGAAAAGTTTTGTTTGTGGCTCTCATGTTTCCTCAGTGAGCACCTTCACAATCAACGCCGGTGTGCCCCAAGGGTCCATACTATCTCCTACTCTCTTTCTCATTTACTTTAACGATCTGTTGGAAAAGACCGGAAATCCAATCTATAGCTTTGCAGATGACAGTACGCTTATCTCTTCATTCACTTTGAACGGTCGGACATCGGCTGCTCAGGCGAGTGTCCGCAGACAGCGGAAAGTTGTTCAACTTAAAAAAGACCTAGAAGAAATTCTATCTTGAGGTGACAGTAGCCAAGTGGAATTTAACGCTACAATAACCCAGGCGACAGCTTTTTCTAAAAAAGTTAACGTTGCTGAACCCGACATAGTTATGGCGGGGCACTCCGTTCCTCTAACATCGTCACTCAATTTGTTGGGCGTTAATTTGGGAGCAAATATGTCCTGGCATGAGCATGTTAGGGGCATAGCAAAGAGAGCTTCTCAAAAGTTGGGAATATTATTTCGAACCAGAAAGCTTTACACTTCATAACAACTGTTAATTCTTTACAAAGCTCAAATTCGACCAACTATGGAATACTGCTCTCATGTTTGGGGCTCCGCTCCCAAGCATACACTGCATTTGTTGGATTCTATTCAGAGACGGGCTGTTCGTCTGAGTGGAGACGCTTTTCAAGCAGTCTTTTATATGGAGAACATCATCCCTTTGGAATAATTTGCCCAGGACTGTGTTTCCCACCGAGTACAATTTGCAGCGATTCAAGAACAACGTGAATCGCTTTTTCGGTACATGTGCCGCTCCTGTAGCGCTTTAGGGACCTCCCTGCAGCACGTGTGCTAGAACTATAAAAAAAAACTTTGGAAACCATACGATTTTTTCCTGAGAACCATAAAACGAAGATCGGTCAGAAATTTATGCGTTTTTTTATGTTGGTCAAAGTCGGTATTACAGTCTTCCAGAAGTGTAAATTAGGAATTTGACAATAATTAATATGGTGCATTAAGAGCCAGGCTGACCTTTAAGACCCCCTTTGTGCTTCATGTCAATTTTTAATATTATAATTAGGACTTCGTTATTGAATTACTACACTCAAGTACTTGGAAATTAATAATTGAAAAAAGTGTTACAAGCTTTTCCAAGGACTCTCCATAAGGACTTGATCTGTAATAAAAGAGCTTGAAATTTTCTCCTGGACTGCCGACACTGCCGAGTGCTTGCAAGTGCCCTGAGACCTTGTACTTCTTTAAAAGGGTTATCAAACACAGGGCAAGCGCCGCTTCAGATATTTTAACAGGATTTAAAGCTGTTTCTAGGACTACAAGTACTTTTGGGCTGATTATGATAATGTTTTTTATTTTTTTTTTATGGGTCTAGCACACGTGCTGCGGGGAAGTCCCTAAAGCGCTCCAGGAGCGGCATGAGTGCGGAAAGAGCGATTTACGTTGTTCTTATTTAATTACAGCTATTTTAATAAAATAATTTAGCGTTAGGGAATCAAAGTACTTTTAATAAGGGCTTAGAGCTTGATACTTGTAACCTTTTTGCGACGATAGTTGCTCAGCTCTGCTAGAGTACGACATCTGGGAAGCAACATGTGGTTCTGTATGCTAAGTTGATTAGCAGATAAAGTGCTTAGCAGTATTCTCTGTTTCGTAAGCTTATTGCACTTAGAAAAAACTGAAAGTTAACTAGAACATAAAACCCGAACACGTTAATATATATATATATATATATATATATATATATATATATATATATATATATATATATATATATATATATATATATAGTTTTAAAAATAAGTATAACAGATAGTTTTGTAAAGAAGAAACTGTATCCTTTCCAAGAAATGTAGTGTTCCTTTCAATATAACAAAGTTGCCCCATATCAGAAATGTTTTGATTGTTTTACCTACATAAACTGAACTTGGTTTATTTTCCGATCAAAACTCTTATTATAATTAAAATGTGTCAAAATTTAGCTGACCACCCGGTATGTTCAAGTTAAACATTTATACAACCAGCGTTTTTCTCACCTATCCCATGCATTGTGAATTATGCTAAATCTAGTTAAGTTTATATTGCATTCGCAGTTCTTGAGCTAGGTCAAACATGTACATACATATATGACAGATACGTAACAGAACAAGTTTCTACTATATATGTGAGTTTAACAACCAATAAACGTTTCTAAATAGAATTATCACTATTCCTTATGGAATCTTAAGATCTATGTCTGGTAGATTGAGGAAATTAGTGGCAAGCTAATAAATGTATTAAGGAACTGTTATATCAATAGTTCATCCTAACAAGATAACGTTAGTAGTCAATAGAAAATTTCTCCTTTAAGAACTGACTAATTTTTAAATTTAAATAAAATTCCAATCAAATTCATTATTTATTTAAATTTATACATTTTGCAAAATATATCTGTTTTTAACTGAAACGATAAATTTTATATAACAAAAGTAATACTTAGGATTTGAAAAAGGCATTTCCAAAAATAAATATTTGTTATTGTAAAAGTATATTTGTGGACAAAATGCATCCATCATTGACATAATCCTAAATTTTGTAAGAAATTGTCGAGGTTTAATCTTCTTCATCTACTTCTAATCTGTTGATATCCTATTATATCTGTGCAAAGTATTACACATTTCTGCAGAATTATTTTTACAGAATTACACCAAAGCAGAAACTCTGCACAATAAAAGCCTTGCTGCGTGAAAAAAGCGAAGAAACAACTAACAGAACAACGTAGGGAGAGAGTTATCTCTCCCCCCACCCAACAATTTTCTTCTTATGTTGTTTGTTCGTGTTTTGTTGTTTGATGACTCAATGATAGCGTGCCATAGGGGACTCTTCTCCACCACCTTAACGCCATTTGGGAGTGAACCTCCACCCTGAAACGTTATAAGGGTGAGAATTGCCCCTTTGCCACTCTTAATTTAAAATTTGCAAAGGCCCTCGCCTCTGCCCCCTCCGCCCTTTCACGCCAGAAGGTTCTCTTACGGTTCGAAGTTTGAAACGTTGGTGTAAAAATCGCTGATGAACTTTTAGTGGCCTGGACTGGAAATCTTGATTAGTGTTGATGCTGCAAATTAAAAAGGTAAATTTTTATTTATTTATTTATTTTTTAATAATGTAGTATATAACAAGGTAATTGTAATAAGAGTTTAACTTCAAATAACATCTATTAGGTTTTTATTTTAAGATAGGTAAAACACATTGTAAGTTGAATTAAAAACATTGAAACAGAATTTGGACAATTTGAAAAATAAATTTAAAAAAATTGTTACCGCCTAAATCAAAACTTTTTTAAATAAATCATGTATGTGATCAAAGCCAGAAAAAACAGTTTTTACAAATTCCGCTAACTCGCTATTGTATTATAATAATGTTAAATTCAAATGTAGTAATATTTGTCAATATTTTTGAAGAAAAAATAATTATTCTTTACCTGACGAGATTTTAATTATCCTTTAGCAGTTATCTACCATTTTCTATTCAAATTGTCCTTCTAGTGTTCTAAAGGCCCAAATGGACGCTGCTCGGTATAGTCCATTGTTGTGGACTGATTCAGAGGTTGCTTAAATTTTATTGGACTATTATTTCACCTAAGAAAAATTATAATATTATTACAGGTAAAAACAAAGAAGTAAACGAGAAGATTATTGCTTTATTTTACAAAGAATTAATTAAGTCCAATCAGGTGCAAGTTAAATTACCGCACAGAGACTTTGTACGTACCAAACATATTATTTTCTAAGTGTAAGAAATGATAAAGCAACAATGTGTCTTAAGAGATGCAGGAAGTTTGGGAAAATTTGGGGCCTTAAACCAACGATGGTGATTTGGTTATACGGCACGGTCATTAGTCCCATAGTTACATACGGAGTTGTAATATGATGAACGAAAACAGAGCAGATAATGACAACTAACAAGCTAAATTGTCTGCACAGGTTGACTTGCTTATGTTCCACCGGGGCTATAAGTAGCACCCCCGGAAATAATTCTAGGATATATACATAAAAAGCAAGGCTATCAATAGCGCTTATCGAATGAGGACAAATGCAGAATAGAAACAACAACCTGTACAATTTGGGAGCACAAGAATTATGGATCTACTTACAGACCAATACTTGGATATCCAGTCTAACTATGTGACAACGTCGTATGATTTCGAAAAATCATATAGAATTGGGTAACACCCAAATCTATGGATGAAGGTAGAGACTACGACGAAGGCAACGAGTTTGGTCTATTACGCAGACAAATCAAGAACTTTGAGCGGAGCAGGTGCTGGCATATAGGCAGAAAAGCCCAAATGGAACTTTAGCATTCCACTAGGCACAAGTGTAATGATATTCCAGGTGTTAATTTACGAAAATATTAGACGATACTACCGCATCCATACATATTCTTTCATACAGTCAAGCTGCTCTAAATATCTTAGGTGTTTATCAGCTCAACTCCAAGATCATGATGGGGTGTAAACCTAACCTGCTAGAAGTATGCTTCAGGAACAACAGGACTGAACTACTGTGGGTTTCAGGAATAAAAGGTGATGAAAAAGTGGACGAATAGCAAGGTCCGGAGCTACAATACCCCACAGGAATTCAGAACCAGCATTTGTTATACCAAAACAGGTTGGAAACGCGACACTCAACAGATGGCCAGCAACATCTAGATCATCGGCTTGCAACATCTGGCCAAACTCATGCTGTGAACATCATTGGCGGCCCTTTAAAGAAGCTAGCAATTGACGTCCTTCGTCGCCCAGACGAAACTAGTGGTGAGACTGATCACCGGCCATGTTACATGAGGAAATATTTACAGAAATTGGGTACTTACAATGGGCCCACAACATGCAAACTATGTGGTGAAGAGAAAGATACCTCTATGTACATCTTATATGAATGTGTTGCTTTATCTCGAAACAGAGATTAGCTCTTCTAAGTTCTACATCGTGGCGATAAATTATCACATGAAGGACTTGGAAGGAAGCTGACAAACCTTATTATAGAAACGAAGGTCTTGTAACCAAGGGAGAGGAGCACAGTAAGCCAAGAGGCTGTAGTACCCCGCCTACACTCAATCAACCAGCCCAAATGGGCTCTGCTCCTTGTAGTAGACGAGATTCATTGCTGTATATCGATTTAGAGGTTTCTTATAATTTTTGTTACTACCTAAAGGTACTAAGTATGTTGAGCTGGAATATATTTCATCTAAGAAGAATAATAATATTACTACAGGCAAAAACAAAGAAGTAAACAAGAAGATTGTTGCTTTGCTCT
Organism: Pachyrhynchus sulphureomaculatus; assembly: GCA_019049505.1. NCBI lineage: Eukaryota > Metazoa > Arthropoda > Insecta > Coleoptera > Curculionidae > Pachyrhynchus > Pachyrhynchus sulphureomaculatus. The sequence continues at coordinate 77,651,958 of CM032455.1, forward strand.
GAAGAATTAATTAAAACCTAAACGGGGGGGGTAAGTTAAATTAGAGCAATGAGCGTTCGTATATAACATATTATTTTGTAAGGGTAAGATATTACCAAGGAGTCACCAATCTAAAATTTTGAAAAAAATAAAAAACAGCCAAGAAGTAATTCCTACTGACACAATAACTCTTAAATAATCCTAATACGTATCCATAAAAATCAATTTTTTCATATTTTTTTGTTGTTTACCTTCAGAAAGAACGCATACCTACTAAAGTATCGATCTAAGGAGTGAATATAATTTGAGAATATTTAAAATGATATCCCTCTTACCAGCTACAGAATTTTTTTTTTTTAATTTGGAAAATATATTTTCAAAAAACTGTCCTCCGAGTTATTATATTACGTGTATCATTGTAACAAATTCCAAGTCAATAGCTTGTGTTACAGAGAAAATTGGCGATGATATGACTGAAAGACAAAATTGCAAATGGAAGAAGTAAAAGTTCCTTCAGTGTAGATGTAGATACCAGCAATCTTGAGGATAATGTCTTAGAAATTGATGGAGATTCTTATTTCATTTATATATGCGCCCAGGTAAACTAACAAAAAAATTATCAAATATTGGTTCATCGAAAATATTTATCACTGGCTTAATAGGCTGCCATAATAATTAGCTCTTAATATTAGTTTCAAAGATTTTAAAAAGGCTTGTGCCTTTAAAATTCAAGCTGTGTCTTGACTTGACAAGATTAAAATGCTAGCGTTTCGAAGATGCATCTCTTTTTTATTTTTTCTTGTTTTAGACTTAATCTTTTTGATTGGAGTTATTTTTGCTACACTTTCTTTATACAGCTTACGATGGTAAAATTAATATCTCATTGGATATTTTTTAAGTTCCAATTTTACAATAATATTTTCTCCTCGAATATTTATTAATTCGCGGTTATCATTCTCAGTGTAATGTTATCAATAAATTGTCATCTTTAGGGAAAAATAAGTAAATATATAATATAAGCCGATTCGTTCGCAAGCTTATAGGTTCCACATCTACGTCAAATTCAAATAAGGTGTGTGATTTTGTTGTTAAAATATGCTCAAGTAATAATATTATAGCGTACACTTATCATACCCACTTCCATTATATTAACGGGTAGAGTTATTCTGGGCCATCGATCAGCTTTAAAAATCGGCTTTTCAAACCTTAAACAACTGCTTAAAGAGTTACGTTCCATAAGAATAATATAATATTTTGACCTTAACTCCCATTACGGGTGTTATAGTTTGGTCTCAGAATGAGGTGTGATTTGTCTTCATCATAGAGTTACTTATCTTCTTTTACGCTTTTTGTGTTGTAGAGAATCTACTTTTCAAATTTCTCTATTTCGTAGACTCCAAGTTTCATTTTTTTGTATTGAATATTTTTTGATCCCGCAGTGGAATATCCCCGTAAATTATTATATTAATCTCCATTAAAAATAGAAAATAGGGAATAAAAACCTAATAAATCCAGACTGTAATAAATATTTTTTTAATTCTATAGCAGTAAACAAATGTCCACTTACTACGCTTGTATTACTTGAAAATGTAAATATAAGTGACATTTTTTCAAATACCAAAATATTTGTTTCAATTAACATTTTTTATCGGCCACCAACTGATGTCAACTCCTTACGTAATACTAAGAAAGAATATAACGTAAATCTACATTTATTTTTGCACGAAATGTACTAGTATGATAATATACATGTATTTTAAATAAAAAATAATAATTAGGCTTACTAAAATCTACCACATGGAATATTGTATGTATCAAGTTTATTTTGATGTAATATGATTGGCCTTTATCTAACAATAACAATGGTACATTTTCTTTAGTGGCGGTCAGTCATTGGACATTTACATGTAAATTTCTTTCAAAATTATGGTGTTAATGACAAAATATAAATTTCTTAGGATTAGGATCATCTTGTAACTATTTGGCTAGTTTTTTTCCACACAAATCCAATTTCTTCGGAAGCAGTAAACCTTCTTTTTCTAGACAGGTTTTTAAAGACTGCCATGATTTAAATAATTTTACCAACCATTTGTAGGTACTGGTTTAAAAATTGTAAGCACGAATAACCGCAAAACACTGAGGTAAACTCTTGATATCTCTCGTAATTATAGAAGATAGTTTGAGTGGCGTTAGAGCCTGCGTAAACATATTTTATTAGTTCCTTTGGAGAGAGTAAATTCTCGAGGCTCATAATACTATGTCTCATCATATTTCTTTTTATAGATAACCCAGTGTATTCAATCCCCCTATAATCTAGTTTGTCACACCTGTTTTGTATTTGTCTGGTTCATATTTAGGAAAGGTGTTACGCATGAACATTCCTTTATAATCTACCACATGTTAATTGTTCGGAGTAGTACGCAATATGATAATTTAGTTATGGGCATTATAGGAGGGATTTAATTAGGTTTTTGTCTTATGACGCTTTATACGTGGGCGGTCTGAAAAGTCCTAGGCCTAATAATGAAAGAAAATTTTTTTTGACGTGAAATATGTTCCAATAATTCAATATTATCAATAAAGTGTTATTCCGGAAAGTCTGCAAAATATTCATCCACGGCTGCAATAGCTTCGTCATTTGATGTAAAACGCTTTTTTTCTATAAATCAGTTCTTTTCTCAAGAATTTTTACATCCAACTGATCAAAAAGGTTTTAGTAATATTCAGAGTTAATTGTTTTACCTTTTTGAGGATAATCCATCAACAAAACACCTTTGTAATCCCAAAAAACTGTTGTCATAACCTTCTCTGCTGATGGAACCTTCTTTGCCTTCTCTGGTGCACTTCCACCGGCTTCAATCCACTGTTTCAACCGTTCTTTTGACTCTGGTGTTTAGTGGTGGATCCAAGTTTCATCAATAGTTATAAAACAATGCTCAAAATTCATTTTATTTTGCTTAAAACGATCCAAACACGCTGGAGAAATACGTAGTCGAATGCGCCTTTGGTCAATTATCAGCAAATGCGGCACACATCTTGAACAAAGCTTTTTCATATTTAATTATTCAAGCAAAATATTTGCAGTTCATTCTTTTGAGATGCCTACGGCCTCAGCTATTTCACACGCTTTCATTCTTTGATCATCTAACACCATAGCATCGAATTGTTGAATGATTTGTGGTGTTATAGCAGTTCTTAAACAACTTTCGCGTAGATTATCTTCTTGTCTTGTACGACCAGATTTAAAAAGAGCAATCCATTTTTTCACAGCGGAAAGTGCAGGTGATGTATCTTTAAACACTTTTAATAATTTTGGATGAGTTTTTGTTGGTGTTAGGCCATCCAAAACAAAGAATTTAATCACAGCACGAAATCCAATTTTTTCCATTTTAAAAACATCAATGACACGTCAATATTAAACAACTGCTACTACCCGAATGAATTGACAGATGCAATAAAATTTTACACGTGTTTATATAAAGTATGGAACTTTCCAATACAGTTATGGTATCACAGTTTCTAACGCCACATATGTCAGGCCGAGAACTTTTCAGACAGCCTGTATACAGTTTTTTTTTAAGCCTAGATTTATATCGTTTTAGGTATAATCCTTTTCGACAACTTATAGCGCCTTGTGTAGTTTTGTCCTTTTTATTCTTTATAATTACTGAAGCTCCTCCTGCTGAATAACCTAATGCCGATAGACTTGCGACTATGGGTATTGCTATTACATGGTATTTCTTACTTTTTTCAGAGAGAATATGCGCAAATAATCTTTCCTCTCAATTTTTTCTGTTCCTCCAATCTTTTTGGTCTAGTTCTGGTTTCTTTTGGTACTTTTTATTTAGTGAGTTATTTTTAACAAGAGCTTTAACTTGCCTTCATACTAGTGGTTATTAATCATTTGGCGCCTTTTTCTTTTTTATTGGAGTCAGGTGTGTTAAAGCGTTGCCAAACTCTTTGTTCTAGTTCGTAATCTGCTCTATTTCAATAGCTGGCGGTCCGTGGCTCCGTGACGTATATTCTTGCTTGCGGTGCAGAAGGTCTCGGGTTCAATCTTGGCAGGTCGGTATACTTTATTTATTAATTTATTGAAGTATATTTGGTCTGGCCACGTACATAGGTAGTAGTTGTTTGCAGAAATGTAATAACGTCTTTGGCAGCACTACCGCGTTGTCTTAGAGATGCTGTCAAATAAACAAATGTATAATAAAAAATAATAAAAAAAAATATATAAAAGCTTAAATCTCCTCATTCAGCGTACTCTATATACTGTTTCCTATAGGTTGCATCTAGCAGGTTCCTATCTTTGTCGACTCTAAATAGTTTCTTAACTAGACGCGTGCTTGGCCAGTAAGACTGGTAATTTCTTAGCTAGATTATTAATAACTGAGTTTAATATTCCTGTGCTAGTTTTTTTACAACCTTTATTGAGATAACATCATTTAAATAAATTATTCTAAATTAAACATCGGAGTTTATACCCATACGCAAGGAAAATCCACCAAATTTTTAGATAAATTGTTGGCAGTGATATTCTTGCAGAAATTAAACAATTTCCTGGCACTCTTCTTCCCTCTAGTATTCATGGAATAGGACCTTCAAATTGTGTGGTGAAACTAGTGTTCACATCCATCCTTTTGCGATGGAATATAATCACCATAGGTTTCAGACAACAATCGATAACTTTCAGCAGCGCAGCTTCAAATTAAACAAGAAAAGTAACGCTTTCCGCAAATGGTGCCTTGTTGGCAGGTAATGTAAAAAAAATATGTTGTTTACACTTCGGCAAAATAACGTATACTAAAATTAAAGTCTAATGATGGTGCTGCACCATGAATATAGCAACAGTATGCTCCGAAGCGACATAATACACCTTACGTCCTCTCTTAAAAATCACTCAAAATTAATCCCCACTCTTCTTAAAAGTAAGACCTGACCTCATAGATCTCTTAAACTTTTTCCGACATTTTTTTTGTTTCATATTATACTTCAATTCAGAAGACCACCATGCAGGAAAACAATGCATGCATTTTAAATATATAGCATTTTAAAAATGTATATGTGAACTCAAAATTCTGATATCAACTTAAATACGAGTTTTTTAAATATGTACTAGAATCAACTAAGAAAATCGGGTATTTTACTTGTAGTAACAATGCAACGATGTAATAAATCGAAATCAAACTATAATAAGAAAATATTTTGGCATGGGGTGATAAAAGATATGGACCCCTTTTTATTTAGCTCAGGTTTGATTCTAAAATACTAAAACAGTTTATAGGAGATAATGTAAATTTTATAGTGTTATTTAACCAAAATGGAACAAATTTAAAACTCGTATATTAGGATTATGTATCGCAAGATGTTACTTTCCTAAAGTTTTGGGAAATGTGTGTAGTTTGTTGGAAAAAAATATGGCCTTATTGTAACTAATCTGACCGGGTGAAAAAGAAAAATTGAAGATTTTGAAGAAACATTTATGGTCCGAGTGAATATCAAAAATATTAAAAATATTTAATAGGTGATGTGGAAATCCGTTTCTTTCAAATAAAATATCTTTACACAGAAACAATAAAAAATAAACTCGCGAGAGCTAATCCGACCAAAAAATGTAGTAGAGATAACACCAGAAACAAAGCAGAATTATGTTGACATTAGTTAAATCAAACGTCATTTATCGGAATTATAATTGTACACATGGAAAAAATTTCAAGCGAACTAAGTAAAAAGTATTAGCAAATTATGTATTGTGCAAGTATGTTTGTAGATTCTTACGAAAAGTGCGGTGCGCTAACTATATACAAAAATATGTTAATCAGAAACCCAAGAATTTACTATGTTTACTGGGATAAACTAGGATTAATGGGACAATTTTGCATGTAGTGAGGGTCAAAACAGGCGGTAATAATGCCCACGATAAAAAGATAATATCAATATTAGTAGGAAAAATTAATTATTTAGTAAATTATACAAACTAAGTAGCTGGTTAGAAATGAGTTGGTTTTCATGGAAAATAGGTAGTGTAAACAACACTATCTATAAAATAAGCAGTAAATGGACTGTTTGTCGAAGGATTACATTATATTCAGGGCAAGATTATGTCTAATATTACAAACACTATAGAGAATAATGACGCAGCCACTAAGGATTTTGTAATTAAAGATTACCATAACCTTCTAAGCAATCTCTACTTAACTAGCTAAAGGATCGAATTGTAAAATTGATATCCAAACTCCGAATTTTCGATGCAAATTTTGTATAAAGAGACTAATTTTATGGCGAACATAACAGACGAAGGTTAGTCTAAGATTGAGGTCAAAACCACTTCTTTCATTTCTTCTCAAGACCCACCAACGAGAAAATGGTAGAAAAAAAAACAAGTTGTATAAGATCTGCATAAATGAGCTAGAAAAAATTTAAACATACTCGTATTCGTCATTACAGTGAACTTGTTCAAATTGACTTTGCTGGTGTACAGTCGAATGCATCTATAAACAAAGGATACCGGTACATCCTGGATGCTATAGATTGCTCTTTAAAGTATTTAAGGACCAGAAATAATAAAAAAATAGGCAAAGAAATGACGGAGGCAATGTAATCGATAATTAGGGATGCAGGATGTTTACCAAAATTTACAGTGATTGCGGGGCAGAGGTACTTAAGGACGTAAACTAGAGGAACATTAATATAATTGTATATTATAATAGTTTAAATATGTTTTATTTATATTAGAGGTTAGTCACTTTTAGTGTATGAACACTACTCTAGAAGAAATATACCAAAATTAAGTTGTTTCTAATATTATTCGTCCTAACTGGGTACGAGATTGATAATACAAAATAGCATATAGAAAGTACTTAGGAACCCCAGTTTTCGTTTAAATAAGTTGCAATTTTGAACTATTGCATCAACTTGCAGTAAAATGTAAAGTCCAGTCTAGATGATCAAATAATAGTTACAACAAAAAAATATAAAAACTCAGATAAGACAGGATTGGTTGCTGTAATAGTGTCAAAGTGTTGAAATAAACCGTTTCGTATTAAAATTCGTTGGGTGAAAATTGATTTTTGATGTACAGGATTGTCATAAATGGATTTTGGTGTCATATAAATCTGGCCATTTCAAAGTACCAGTAAGAGGAGAGACAGAGTGACCAGTATGTGAGGGCTTTTAATGTTCACGTGAATTTCATAAAACAATTTTTTTGGAAAAATAGGACGACGATTTGTGAAGTTAATAATAAAATATACTTTTCACTAATTTTAACAAAATTGTTAGAGCTGAGAAAATAGCGTTGTTTCTAATGATTCAAAATATCCTTCTACGTTGTTTAGTGCCTAACATCTATGTCTTTCTGTCACTCCTACTCCATTGTCTCTTTTTGAGTACCTATGAGATTATTTCTCTGAAAATTAAGGTATTCATTTTATAACTATTTAAGGCAATCTAGTTTCTTTGCTTAAACATCCATCAATAAAGAACTATCCAAGCCTCCGTACTCATTTAGAATTCTGCCGTTTTTAGATGTTCCCAGTAATCATCTAAATTTATCCATTTTCGCCAACTCAAGATTTCTTCAATTGTTTTTCTTTATGCTATACATCTCTGCACCGTATATCAGGCAACTTTTAATAAACGTTTCATTTTTGTTTCCTTCCGTTTTATCCCAAAGTCAATATCCATGTCCTTACATTTCGTTTTCCATTTAAAGCTTTAGCAACGTATCTTTTAAAGATACACAATATCCTTGTTTGGAATTATCATCTTTAAAAAATTCACGTGTTAATTTGTTTTTTTTTTTATGATACCAGTTTTCTAGAACCCTTATTATAGTATAGTTTCCTGTAGTATTTTTCACATCTTCTTAATAGGAGCAGAGTATGACACTGCTAGTAATTGGGTTTGTGTTTGATTCTTTCCCCATATGTTCTTTTAGATAAAAGGTAGTTTTTATGGGTATAGGGCACAAGATGCAAGGAAATACCTAAAGCGCTACAGGAGCGACGCGTGTGGAGAAGAAAAAACGATTCACGTTGGTCTTGAATCGCTGCAATATGTGCTCCGTGGGAAACACAGTCCTTGGCAAATCATTCCAAAAGGAAGGGGTTCTCCTTGAAAAGATTGGTACGATGGGTGACAAACTGAGCCTTGTACGGATGTGATATATTGGCGCCACGTGTATTTCTATTATGTCCCACTTTGGGAGAAATCAAGCAGGCTACTTCTATTAAATACTTTCCATGAAGGTATTCATAGAATGGACTCGAGTTACTAACCGTTCCTCGATGTTCCAAGAAATCAAGGATGATCCTGAGTTCTGGCAAATAGGCTGTATAGAACCTAATAAATGCAGCGTATGTGTGGGAACAAAGCAAAAAATATGGGAGCAGTATGTCATCGTTTCTGGAATTTCAGCTATTTACAGGATTAAACGTCGTTTTGGGGTATAAAGCTTCCTAGTTGGAAATAATATTCCCAGCTATGGAGAAGTTTTCTTTGCTAGGCATGTAATGTATTCAAGCCAAGACTGATTTGATCCTTTGGCATCAAATATGTTTTTCATGTCGTTAACTTGTTAACGCCCAGAAAGTTTTGTGACTATGCTAGAAGAATGGCATAACAATATCAAGTTCTGCAACATTACCTTTTTTCGAAAAAACTTTCACCAGAATTTTAGTAGCATTAAATTCTATTTGATTCCTGTCAACTTAATATATAGTTCCTTCCAGGCCTTCGTTAAATTGAACAACTTCCTGCTATCTGCGGTTATATTCATAGGTTGCTAATGTTCGAGCTTTCAAGGTAAATAAAGTAATAAGCGTATTGTCATCGGCTTAACTGTAGATTTGATTCCTAGTCCTGTCCACCAAATCCTTAATGTCACGGAGAAAAAAGGTGTAACTGCTTAAGATTTTTAATGGCCTTGTGCCAAATATCTGTGATATAAGTTGGAAGGTTTGCTTACGAAAGTTATATTTATGGTCGTTATGCTTATTGCATTTTTAATTACTGTTGATATTACTGAAAGCAACGTGACTGGTCGGTAGTTGTTTTGTAAGTTCTTTTTGCCTTTTTGGGTATCGGATACATCTAGTAAAATTCCAGACAGAAGAAAATATTCTTTACCTGTAGCATAGGTTGAAAAGTTTACAAAATCTTGCCTTAGTTCGCCAACGCATTTTCGGGTACTAGATCAGCGTCAGCAGCATATTTGGTCTAGGTACTTTAAAATCGTTTAGGGATTGGCTATCTCAAGACAATATCGGGCATCTTTGATTGAAAATTGGGAATAGCGGGTATTGTTTTCCCTTGAAATAAACAGTAATGCGTGAAGCAAACGAGTTGGCTTTCTCAATAGGTGTCGTTGCAATAGTATTACCTGGTGTTTGTAAGTGGTGTTACAGTAGATTTAGTGTAATTTGGACTAATGATCTAAGCGACTCGACTGATCAAAAAGACCTGGAAATGTTAGGACCGGCAACAACTTTAATTTTATTTCAGTGATTGTGTGCCTCCTTGGTTTCGTCCTTTATTTGTTTGTATTTTTTCCAATTTATGACGTTAAGGTTTTCACGCCAATGTCGTTACGCAAGATATCTAGAAGCAACAATTTCTTTGTATTTTCGATAAAACCAAAGCTTGCCATTGGAAGGATATTTATTGACAAAAATATGTGGGCTTCCATGCTAGCCAAAATGACATCAGAAACCTCTGTAGCGCAGTCAGATGTGTCTTCAGATTTGACACAAACGTCTAACCAATAAAACGAGTTGTAGTGCTAAATTATGCGCGGTTTAGGCGCTTCTCTCACTGATTGGAAGAAAACTTGATCTTATGACTAGTTTATGATTGGAAGAATCTAATGATAGTGTAAATCTCTGTATTAGTAATTAAAAATAGGATAAAAAAGACTGGTAAACTCTCCGTTACGGTCAGGAATCCATGTTGTTTCATTAATAAGCTGAGTAAAGCGACAACTGATTGAAAAAGATTTAAGTTCATTCAATTGTTCGTCAGTGATATGTCACTGCCAGCAAATGTTGTGGGCATTAGACAATTAACCTGTAAGTGAAAAGTGTTCTGAGTTTCCATTTGTTACTTATCAGTAAATGTCTATCCTGTTTGGGTCTCGGATTGTTCTTGCTCTTGTATTGTGTATCAGTTAGGTCTCTAAGAATATTTCCCTACAGATGAGAGGGTACTTACTGATGTACCTATGTAGTTGGAGCAATTCAATTTAATTTCTTTTTTGTATATAGATAAAATGTATGTAACCTTCGTCTTTCCTCTGGTATAGAATTACAATTTATGTAGTAATTCACGCACCATGTTAGTCTTTCAATCATTTTTGTTGTGCCATATTTAATCAGTTGTGCAAGAATTTCTTTGAACCTGCAGTTCTATTTTTAAGTTATTGTATTACATTATCAACTGTCGCACTTTCAATTTGGGTCTTTTCCTCCTGAATCAGAATATAAAATCTACGTCGACTTTTTAAAATCTCTGGCAAAAGGACACTACACAGCAGTTTTCACGACTACACCATATTATTACACTGGATGTACGTTTTACAAATCATATGATGAGGGATGATAGTTAATCATCACTTCTCATAATCCTAACATGGTTAGCGAAACGTGCGTCGAGTGTGAAAATAACGTGATTGGTGTAGTGTTGATATCCGTTGTGTATTATGATGGTAAATTTATCGTGTATTCATATACATCGTCATAACGGTTCTTAGTAATGTTCATGAGTTAAACACATTTCCAGGTTTTTGAGCCTTTTTCCCTTCTTTTTACGTTACTCGCTTGGCTTTTATTATTGCTCTTTTAGTTGTTGGCTTTATTTCTACTTGTTTGTATTCGTCTTCCCCTTGTTTGACCTAAGACACACCTCAATTTTTATTTTTTAGTCCCTGTTTTACCTTCAGGGTATTTTAGAGATTATTTCTGATATTTACATAGGTTTTATGCAATGACCTAGGGTTTTATCTTATCTCTGCTGATCCAGTAGCTATGGACTGTAGATTAGATTATTCAAACTGTAATGTTTTTATTGTCCAAAAATGAAAATACAAATATTGCCTTAATCATATAATAAGCTGAAGGGCATGTTACTTCTATACTCACATAAGCATCATTTACTTGAACAGAAATGTTTCACTTTATTATAACATGATCAATCAATTGATTTTGAATTTATTGTATACTCTACCTATGCATAAATATTGTGGTTATAAAAGCCATTAGTTATTTTTAACTGATTATTTCAATATATTTTTAATAATCTGTTGCCATTGTCATTTCGATTTTTTTTTTCATCAATAAACATTTATTATTTTTAGGTCAAAGGATTAAATCAAAGAATGAATTAGTGGTATTCACAAAAAAAAATTAGACTTTTGCTTTAAAAGAAATCATCCTAATACGGACTTAAGAATCTGTAACAGATAAAAAGCAGAGAGATGGAAGGAATATTTCTTAGTTGTAAAAATTGCATGCTTGAACAATCTTAATTTAAAATTTTATTATCGGCGAGATTATTGTTAAACTTATTAGAGAGCTATGTTAACATGTATTGCGCTAGTGAAAATTCACATATAGCAAACTGCCGATTACTGTTATAAAATTATTATACTCTATTTATTTGAAACTGATAGTAATAAAAATGCCAGTGGACTGACTGGCGGTCCTATATCAGAGGCGTGCGTGCTCTCTATTCCCAGGTATTTTTCAGGTAACAATGCTTTTTTGTAACGAAGTTTTATTGCCGATCAAATAATTTTATTTACATGCCTTCCTGTTAGCCTAGAGTAGCATGTCCAAGTGGCAAGCCAGTTAGTGACAAGTCAGTTAGTGTGTTAACAAAATGTCTCCAGTGAAACGTTAACAGTTCGAATAGCTAACCCATAATGAAAAGCGTAGAGTTAAAAATTTACATAACTGCGTTAAAAACGTTCAAAAGTGTGACAAAATGTTCTATAATGACCGGAGTTGGTAAAATCACAATTTACATAATTTTACGAGGAGAAAAGGAGGGTATAGACTCTCCAGAAAAGGGACCATGCAGAAAAGAACTTTAGCTGAGAGACAACACAAAACAAGCAGTAAGGCGTATTGTTTATGACTTTTTTATGGAAAAAAGTATTCCAACTTTGGATATGATCGTGCACGCTGCAACAAGACACCCAGAAATACCGAAAATGAGTAGAGTAAAATTATGGAGTGTTTTAAAAGGTATGAATTTTTATTGGAAAAAGTGTAAAAGAACATCTTTATTGATAGAAAGTGGAGAAATTGTACACTGATGAGACGTGGATAAATGAAGGGTACACAGTCAAGAAATTTTAGCAAGATGGGAATATCAAAAATGCTCGTCAAGCAGTCAATGAAGACGTACAAAACCTTTTCCAGATTGTCATATCTAATGTTTCCACAGAAAATTGACGAACATGCGAGCATGTATTGAGGGTGGAAGATAAAATGTGGACTGTAGACTTGATTGATTGAAGCCATTGTTGAACCTTTAATTATACATGTAAATTCAAATGAGTCAGACAATGATAAAAGACTGGTTATACTTTTTTCAATGTTGTTTGACTTCCTCATTTGTATATTTTTTAATTAATAATGTTTCATTATAAAATGTTATTTTTTTCTAATAAATGTTTAAATATGTTTCATTCGTACTACTCGCAAATAATACATAAACACCTAGACGCACTACCACTGGCTAGAACTATTTTAGACAATTTAGCCCTAAACAACAAAAAAAGGATCGTTTTCCTATTGTATTTAAACATAACAGATTGCGAATATTAGACCAATACCAAAATTCCATTAAAAAGAAAGGAAGCCCTGTATTTTCAAATTGATCTGAAGTTACATTATGTGGTTAGTATTTTCAATCGAGAGAAAATCTAGCAAATTCATATACAAGTCGATTGGACATAATTTACCTCTATACAAAAGTGTTTCGTTTGTCCGTTAGAGGGCATCAAAGTAAAAAAAAAAATAAACACATTTTTTAAGATATTTTAAGAACCGATATTCTGATTTGAATGAGATTTAGGGTGCCCATGTTTTGCTAGGCGCTCTAATATTTGACTTTCACAAAAAACCCGAAAGGGTTCGAGAAGGGTGAAAACTACCCTCATACCTACATAAATTCTAGTAGAAATGTCTTGCAACTTTAACGACTCTGAATTTTTTTTCATATTACTTCATTTTTTGTCTCTTGTACAAAATTATTTTGGCTAATGATTTACGCAAAAATAAAAAGACTAACAAGCATTTTACTTATAATTAAAATTAGTTGGTGGTAAAAGTATGATATTAATTATTATTACGAGTTTTATTTAACACAGGTAATAGTATTTTTTACAAAAGTTGTTCAATATGACCACCACCTTCGTTCCTGCACATAACAATACGGCGCAAAAAATTGAAACTAACTCTCTCTAAAATATCATTATTATTTAATGCATTCGCAACATTTTGAATCTTATCCCATAGTTGATCGGCGTTGTTTATCTGGACCTCGTATACCTTTGTTTTCAACGGTCCCCATATGAAGAAATCGCAAGGATTAAGGTCCGGGGAACGAGGTGGCCATTGAATTGGAGCTTCTTGACCTCTACCAATCCATCTACCACAAAAATTCTCGTTCAGATAATTTCTTATAGCACGCGCAAAGTGGGGTGGAGCTCCATCGTGCATAAAAAACATGTCTCTTCTTACATTCAGAGGCAGTTCTTCTAATCATTCAGGTAAAGAATACTGTAGAAAATGTAGATAGCTATCTCCGTTTAGGTTATCAGACAAACTATATGGGCCAACTAAAAAGTTACCAACAATCCCCATCCAAACGTTAATTTTAAATTCTCATTGAAAATGTCTTTCTGTAACTGCATGCGGATTTTCTTCGGCGTAAACATGTGTATTATGCAAATTTATCATACCACGACGGGTAAAACATGACTCATCCGTAAACAAAATTTTTTTGTGAAATAGCCTATTAATTGCTCTGCATTCTAAAACATTTCGTACAAATCTCAGACGTGAGTGATGATCAATGGGCAACAATTCTTGGACGGGCTCAACGTGAAATGAACGAATGAGTTGTTCATTTAAAATCCGGTTAACAGTGCAGAAAATTGTTTTGTAGGTCAGCATCGGAAAAACATTTTTTTTTCTCAAGAACTATGCGAGGTGGCGTTTTTTTACATGAGACAAAAAATGAAGTGAATAAAAGGACCTTTTTATGAAAAAAAATTCAGAATCGTCGTTAAAGTTGCAAAAACATTTCTACTAGAATTTATGTAGGGGTGAGGGTAGTTTTCACCCTTCTCGAAACCGTTTCGGGTTTTTTGTGAAAGTCAAATATTAGAGCGCCTAGCAAAACACGGGCACCCTAAGTCTCATTCAAATCGGAATATCGCTTCTTAAAATATCTTAAAAAATGTGTTTATTTTTTTTTTTACTTTGATGCCCTCTAACGGACAAACGAAGCACTTTTGTATAGAGGTAAATTGTGTCCAATCGACTTATTTTTATTCCAAAAATACGTGGTAGTTCTATGTCCACGGAATAATGGGACACCCGGTATAGTAGTTTTCTGGATACCATTCTAATTATTGTTCCAGATATAGTTACCTGCTTGACATTGTGTCTCAAATTACATTATCAACAAAATATGTCGTTTGATTTTTTTAAGCAAATCCTAAAATGTATTTTGTTTTTTTGTTTTTATGTTTATTTATCGAAAGATTTAAAAAAACGGTGCAAGAAGCATTAATACAATAAATTGTCAGGCTGGTATTAGCGTAAATATAAAAAAATTTATATATTGGATTGCAAATTAAATTATGAAAGTAGATAATTTCGAATTTGTTTATCAAATTTAAGATACTGTAGGAATTGTGTATCAATTGGTATTGCCATTGTGTAAGTACGCAGTGAAGCGTGGCTCTTTGCATGCCATTTAAGTAGGACGCTGCGTTAAGCACTTTTTTGTAAGTGTTTGAGTATCTTGAAACGTAAAAATTTGCCAAAATCTTGTAGTCGATGGCAAGTACAATATTCCCTGCTAAAGTCACTTGAAAATATTACACCCAATTTACTTCTCTCAAATGCCGCAAACCACGGGGAGGTTAGTTTTATAAACATAAATTTTCTGTTTGACAAACTTGACAAACTTATTTTTTGTTAGATGTCAAATTTGTATACTTGACAATAAATATTTAAGGCAGTTCTGCCAATAGTACTTTTAATTTTTTTTATTGATTTGTGTATCTGAAAACTATGTACATTTCATGTTCAAGAAGATTTATTACGCAGATTTCGGTCGTTGGTTACGGTCCTGTACCTGAAATTTGATTGTCTATGTTTTAAAAACTCCATAGCAGGGTGCCTTAATAAGTTTCATAAACTTAGGGAAACTGACATAATAATATAGACAAAAAAAATTACAAATTGAAAATATATATCTGAAATTCAGCGATTATAAAAAAGGATAAAAAATAATGTATTTCGAAATTCAAGTTTTTTACATTATTACTAGATATGGTTCAAAGGGGGTCGGAACCCAACTCGTTTGTCTAGTTTTGTTGTTTTATTGCTTAACTTGATGTTCAAAGGGTTTGCGTTGGTTAGGAATTAGTCAATAACTCTAAAGCCCGGTACGTACATACCATTTTACCTTACGTCTTGCGTGTCAGTTAATAGGGACAGATAAGACGGTCTGAAAACTACCGTGTACACTTGGCAGTTTCAACATGGATTCTTAAATCAGTTTTAACATTGGACCATGGATGAAGCATTACTTTTGTCAATAATGCCAGTGTGTTTAGTGAATTTGAAAAAAAACAAAAAAAGGAATATTCAACGCTCACGAAAGTCGAGAGGGTGGTTATTGACAAGAGGGAGGTTTTCCCATGTAAATTTACTTCGAGAATTACGTCATAGACGAAGACTGGCGTAATTATTTAAGAATGGATATGGAAACATATACATGCTTGCTGCAGTTGATAGGCCCACAAATAAAAAAGAGAACACTCACATGAGGAAGGCAACTATACTCCACGAGAGATTAACTAGACTAGCAATAGGCAGAAGTTAAAAAGATCTTGAATTCAGCACTATTATATCGAAACAAGCTCTGAGTTGTATTATACCGGAAACTTGTGAAGCTATTTATAATGTTCTTAAAAAGGAATTTTTGAAGGTAAGTAAGTTTACGCATATTTACAAAATGATATATAATAATATTTTACAAACTAAAACATAATAATCGGTAGAAGTGGAAATCACAAGTTAGTGTATGTTTTAATTATTTAAAGTTAAGACGAATTTCCATCAAAAGTAGTAAGATAGTGACCAATAGTTTCAGAGCCAGAATAATTCAGGTGTCATTGGCCCCACTGGGCCTTACCAGAACAGGCTGAGAAAAACCTGCTGACATTTGAATCATTTGTTCTCTAGAGGAGGTATAGCTTGGTCCACAATTTATTGCCTTAAAATCCTTGGTCAAAGCTTCCATTTCTGCCTCAAAAACTACATCATTGATTAACTTTTGAGCAAATATATTCTGTTTTACCGTGAGACCTCGTAATTTATTTGCAATGTGCTTTCCAAAGACATCGAATGAATCTTCTTGGCGAAGATTTTTTAATTTTTTTCCAGCTAACTGCAACACCTCACTAGTTTTATCGTTATTCTCGCCTTGCTTGCGTTTCCTGGACGATAGTGAAGTGGAAGAAGATGAGGTGGGTCTTGAAAACGTGGAAAGCTCCCCTACCGTTGTAGGAGTAGGAGGGAGTGATAATTCTGACAACGAATGTTCTTCTCATTCTTCCTCAGGTAGTTGATTTTCTGTCTAAAGAAACAATTGGTGTTAACCGAAAACAGGCGACGCATTTTAAAATAAATATTATCAAGGAGATATATATATTTATAAAAAAACTCTATTTTTTCTATTTTTAATTCCCGACGACAGAAGAAGAATGGATTGAATTGCCAGTGGATTCGAAAAACAGTGGCAATTCCCTTACTGTCTAAGTACATTAGACATATGGTTCTTATTATTATAACTATATAAAAACGCACAGCATTGAACTTATGGCAATTGCAAATGGAAATTGTTAGTTCGTTTATTGCGATGTTGTTCATTTATTCGTTCTTGGAGAAGATGATCATTTTTATTAAGATGGGTTACAATTAAATTTATTCTCTTGCCATCATCTGTGTCTAGGGTTTCAAACAGCCATTTAGAAATTTTACCGCCTAAGTATGTTAGTATGCGTTTTGATCTTTTATGACGATAAATTATTTGGAGATGACTATCAACATAATTGAGTAAAGTATTAGCATGTATTAATTGCATTAATACCTGGTATTGGGTAGATGTGGCCAATCTTTGAAAAAGTGACAATTACAGTTAAAAAATGTTCACTTCACATTGATAAGATAAGATGAATTTGTTCAAAAGGTTTCAAGCCTATCTGTATGGCTTCAAATTAAATACGCTGTTTTTTTTTTGTATTTAGCGTTCTGGCGTATTACACACATAGTTATTAATATAGCTTGTAATATCTTCTATTATATTCGGCCAATAATATTTCCCTTTTATAGAATTAATAGTAGTCTGTATTTCTCTGTGTCCAGTTTTATATACATGGTGATAATTCCTTTTATCTCACTGTTTTTTCTTTAGTGTTACATCTGTCACTTTTGTGAAACAGATCATTAATTTGGAAGATATTCTGAGTATTTTTCTTATATCGATATGAGAAATTGTATTTCATGTTCTTTATTTGCAAAATAAAGATGGTAAATATTATTATTATTCAGATTGGCTCTAAACTTTTCTTCGTCCATGAATGTTTGTCGTAGATTAATATAGTTGCGTTGATTTTCGAAAACTTTAAAACTAAAAATTAATGGTAGAGGTAGTGTCCGGTGGTAGAATAATTAGCCGGGATTTTCTAATAGAAAATCAGCAGTTTCACACACGTGGAAGTTCTTTCTGTGCTTCTCTGTGTGAAGGGAGCGAATGTGGAGAACGACAGACATTCGAACACCTATATGCTTGTACACAATGCGGAATTCTGGCCACCTGTGGATTGAAAAGAAAACTGCTATTGACTTTGCCCAATACTGGGAAGACGCTTATAGTTACGGTAGTCCGAACACTAAAAAGCAAAGTAAGTAAGAATAAAAACTATCTTGGGATATATGAGTCAAAATTTTTGGTTGCAACTGTTGAGATGAAAATTTATTTTTGAATAAATTATTTTTAAAAATTTTACAAGGCTCTTTCGGTAATTATAGTATGGAAAAATAAAACTTGAAGTGTAATTGATTCTTATATTGCCAGAAACTGATTCTTTTTTAATAGGGAGGTTAAAATGTCCAATTATTTTTTTTGAATTGATATTAAAGTTTCAAGTCAAAAACGGCAACATTATTTTAAAACTGCAATTCTATTTAACCTACCATTATGCACACTAATGTTTGTGGTACCTTCACCAATAGTCGCATTTAAAAAACAGTCCAAATTTCCGGGATTATTCTTATAATTGTCATTTGTCACTTCCCCCGGTATATATATATATATATATATATATATATATATATATATATATATATTATATTATATATACATATTATATATATTATATATACATGTATATATATATATATATATATATATATATATATATATATATATATATAATATGTATATATATATATATATATATATATATATATATATATATATATATATATATATATATATATATATATATATATATACAGGATGCCCATAGGTATGGAATAATGATGCCACAGCATTTATTAATCAATGTATCAAAAAATATTTATATGGCGCACATGCTGACGTTGATAATAAAATGTTTTGAACTGTCAGTTCAAAGAAATTACGCCATACTGATTTTTTTTAAACGGAAAACCCTAAATATTATTTTATTTTTGAGTCCTAAAAAATTCTAGACATTATTTGTTTAACATACCATATGTCTAAATTGACCTGTTTTGGAATTATGGTCATTTAAAGATTAAAATAAAAAAAAAGACAAAAATCTATTAATAAATACTTTAGGTTTATTTTTAAGCTATTGCTCAAAATGTCTACCGCTAACAGCGAGGCAATGACCCAATCTGTCATAAACAGCCTGAACTGAGTTCTGTGGAGAATCCGGAGTGATCTGTGCTACTTTATATTGAATTCCTTGTTGCAAATCTTACATACAGTTTCAGGTCGACTTCGGTGAACTTTGGTTTTCAAATGACCTCATAAAAAAAATCGAGTGGCGTAAGGTCGAGACTCTTTGCAGGCCATTCTACAGCACCTCTTTTGTCTATCCATCGATTAGGAAAAATCGCATCCAAATAGCTACGAACATTGATTTCACAGTGAGGAGGTGCTACGACCTGACGACTATGAAATCAATGTTCGTAGATATTCGGATGCAATTTCTCCGAATCAATGGATAGACCCTAGACTAGTTACGATTTGAAATAGTCCAGGCTATATATCTACCAAATTTCCGGGTTTACTAGAAATTAGCCACATAAGCTAAATCTTAATAAGTCTGGAGTTTTAAACTGATAAGTCTAGGAGGAAGCGAAATGAAGTATGCTCTACAAGATCCGGGAAAATTTTTTGGTTTGTGGTTCTTCTTCATTCTAAAACTACTGTTACATAGCATGCTTCATATATTAAAAAGTCGAGTTTTATCAACAGAACCAATGCATTTTAAAAAGTCTATTGTTATAAGATATTCTATGATTCGGCAAATTTCGGCTAAAAATAATAATTTAATTACAATAACACCCTAGTTGGTTATATATATATATATATATATATATATATATATATATATATATATATATATATATATATTTATGTATATATATATATATATATATATATATATATATATATATATATATATATATATACATATATAACAAAGGGAGATAAATAACGACTCGCTAGTGAAGAACAAAATTCTAAACTAGTAGGGTTGGAGTCAGGTTTTGGACCAAATTAAAACTCTTATGCTGCTCCATGCTTTCGAAATTCTTTTATTTCTTTGCCAAGGTATCTAAAAATTGATAATATAAATTAATTAAAGGTATCACAAAAAGGTTATTAAAAAGAGAACTTACAAACTGGAGTGGAAATTCTTTATTTAATTACACATCACTGTATTAAATTAAGTTACGAAACATTATATAATTTTTCTTTTTAACTGAAAATGAAATTTAATTATTTTATATATATATATATATATATATATATATATATATATATATATATATATATATATATATATATATATATATATATATATATATTTATATATATATATGTATATATATACATATATATATATATATATATATATATATATATATATATATATATATATATATATATATATATATATGTATATACACATTATTATTACTTCATCTTAATTTTTTTTTTAAACGGAAAGCCCTGTATATTATCTTATTCTTGAGTCCTGTTAAAAATTCTAGATATTATTTGTCTAACTTACCATATGTCTAAATTGAACTGTTTTGGAATTATTGATATTTGAAATTAAGGAGATTAAATTAAAAAAAAATTAAGCTGGCTTGTGTTAAATATTTACTGTCAGGTTACAACTTAACGCGTCAAAAAATGATTTATTGACGAAAATGTTTATTGCTTCATTTTGTGGAACTGCAATTTGAGCGTAATATCATATGACCCCATAAGAAAAAATCGAGTGGTGTAAGGGGAACTCCTTGCAGGCTATACTACAGCACCTCTTCTGCCTATCCATCGATTAGGAAAAATCACATCCAAATATCTACGAATATTGATTTCATAGTGAGGAGGTGCTCCGTCCTGTTGATACCACAGATTCCTGCTAGGGTATCCATATTATTTTCATCGGGAATAAGACCTGCACAAATTGGAATAACTTGCAATTTGAGCGTAATATCATAGTGGTGCATTTAATAAAAACTGAAAGAATCAATTTGTTAATGATGGTAGGTTACGGAGACCGTAGGAGAACACAACAGGAGGTGTGTGTGATATTTTTAACGGAAAATATCCAAATCGAGAATCTATTACCCAGTCCGTAGCTGGCAAAACATTAAAACGATTTAGACAAACAGGTCATGTTAAGGATCGTTCTAAATCTGGTCCTCCAAAAGTTAAAACAAGCGATGATAAAAAGTTAGATGTTTTATTGGAAATTACAGAAAATTCCCATACAGCCACTCGTCAGCTTTTCCTAGACCACAACATAAGTAAAAGTATCTTAAGTCGTATACTGAATGAAGAAAAATTGCATCCATAAAAACCAATATATTGTAAGAATTATCTGAAGATGACTACGACAGGGGTGTTGAATTTTGCAAGAACATGATGGAACGAATCAATAATGATCCTATCCTAATTCATAATATTGTTTTTTTCTGACGAGGCCACATTTTGTCTTAACGGAAGAGTTAACAGGCAACTGCCGGTACTGGTCTACGGAGTATTCCCACTGGATAAACGGCAGTCATTCTCAAAAACCACAAAAGATAAACGTGTGGACGTCATATCAATGGTCCCTTTTTATCGATGGAAATCTTACAGGACAGCGGTATTTACAGTTACTCCAAGAGCAAGTTATTCCAACATGTCCAGGTCTTTTTCCGGATGAAAATAATTTGGATATTCCTAACAGGAATGCAATTAACAGGACGGAGTACCTTCTCACTATGAAATCAATGTTCGTAGATATTTGGATGGGGTTTTTCCTAATCGATGGATAGGCAGAAGGGATGCTGTAGAATGGCCTGTAAGGAGTCCTGACCTTACGGGGTCAGATCACCCCGGATTCTCTGCAAAACTCTGTTCAGACTGTTTATGACAGATTGGGACATTGCCTCGCTGTTAACGGTAGCCATTTTGACCAATTGTTACCTTAAAAATAAACATAGAGTATTTATTAATAGTTTTTTTGTCTTTTTAGTGTTCCGTACGGAACACTTATAAGATCACTTCGGTGTCTGTCTGTCTGTCTGTCTGTCTGTCACTCCCGATTTTCTCCGAAACTATTTGACATAGAAAGGTGAAATTTGGAAATAATATAGGAATTGATGGCCTCATCAGAGCCATGTAGTTTTGAGAATTAAATTTTGACTTAAGGGGTTAGTTTTGGGGGGTGAAGTCGGAATGAAAAAAAAAAATTTTTACTAGGTCATCGAGTGTGGAGTCAAATGAAAGCTTGTGAAAAGGCGAGTAAAAAATATATATATAATATTATACTTGCGCGCACTTTTCTTTGTAGTATTTTTAAAAATTCGCGAAAAATCGCTGTCCCGGGCCTTATCTCGAAAAGTACTTATCAAAAAATTTCGAAAAAAATTCTGGAATATTCTCCACGGGTGTAGATTGAACGAAAATTATCACAAGTGCATTACCTTTAATAATTTATATGGTATATAAAAAAAAACAAAAATTTCAAGGTCATCAGATTTCAGTAAAGATTGGAAACAAACTTTGTTGAAAACTCATTTGGGGTGTGTTTTGTGAAGTCACTGATCATTTTATACCACCGTAACATAAATTTTGACTTAAGAGGTTCCTTTTGAGGAGTGAAATCGGAAGTGAAAAAAAAAATTTTTTTACTAGGTCATCGAGTGTGGTGTCAAATGAAAGCTTGTGAAAACACGAGTAAAAAAAATATATGTATATATATATATATATATATATATATATATATATATATATATATATAATGTAATACTTGCGCACACTTTTCTTCGTATTATTTTTAAAAAATAGCGAAAAATCGCTGTCCCCTACCTTATCTCGAAAAGTACTGATCAAAAAATTTTGAAAGAATTCTGGAATATTCTCCACGAGGTATAGATTGAACGAAAATTATCACGAGTGCATTACCTTTAATAATTTATTTGGTATATAAAAAAAAAAACAAAAGGTCATCAGTTTTCAGTAAAGATTGGAAACAAACTTTGTTAAAAACTCATTTGGGGTGTGTTTTGTGAAGTCACTGATCATTTTATACCATCCTAACAAAAAATTTTATTTTAAAAACAATCAACGTACGGAACACTAATTGTGCAAGTTCAACTTGCACTTGACCGGTTTTTTATTTTAAATTTCAAATGACAATAATTGCAAACAGTTCAATTTAGACATATAGTATGTTAGACAAATAATATTTAGAATTTTTAGTAGAACTCAAAAATAAAATAATATATAGGGCTTTCCATAAAAAAAAAAATCAAAATGGCGTAATTTCTTCGAACTGACAATTCAAAACACTTTATTGTTAACGTCAGCATATGCACCATTTATTTAAACATTTTTTTGATACACTGATTAATAAATGATGCGGAATCATTATTCCATGCATATTGGGCACCCTATATATACACACTACTTTTGTATTCTCAGTGGTAAAAATAAAAAATTTAATACGGCGGCGAGGAATGACATAATTATTTAAAATTGAGAGTAATAAAAATGCCAGTGGACTGATCGGCGGTCCTGTAACAGAAGCGTGCTATATATTCCTAGGTATTTTTCAGGTAACAATGCATTTATTGCCGATCAAATCATTTTATTTACATACCTTCATGTTGCCCTAACAATAATTACATATTTAGAGCAGCATGCCAAAGTGTCAAATCAGTTAGTGACAAGTCAGTTAGCGTGTTAACATTAACATAGTTAAAACGAAGTTGTTATTGTCCGTTAAACTCCATCAAACTGTTAATGGTAATTATTAAGTGCGTGGAGACTTTTTTGACATTAATTTTGTTTACATTTTTATAACAATGATGAACTTCTAAATAAAATGTTCCGTAGTTGTTTTTAATACTAATCTTCGTTGGTTTAGTTTCAAATATTAATTTAAACATGTTTTCTCATAGTTCCAATTAATTAGTTAAACATAACAGAAAAATAGTATAGAAAGCAGGTGGTATATATATATATATATATATATATATATATATATATATATATATATATATATATATATGTATACATATATACATATATATATATATATATATATATATATATATATATGTATGTATATATATATATATATATATATATATATATATATATATATATATATGTATACATATATATATATATATATATATATATATATATATATATATATATATATATGTATATATATATATATATATATATATATATATATATATATATATATATATATATATATATATATGTTAATATATATATATATATATATATATATATATATATATATATATATATATATATATATATATATATATATATATATATTTACTTACTTGAGGGATCTCATGGGCATTAAAATATGTTAGCTGAGTGGACACGATTCTCTTCCTTTAACATTTTTATATATATTTTAGTGTTTGTATAATGCATTTTGTGTCACCTGTTTTTCGAACGACTCGGTCCTCTCAGAAATGATGTCACTATTATCTTTATTATTGATGACTGAGGAGAGTGTTTGTTCTAAATTAATTCTATAACAAAAACTATTTTTCTCTTTAATATGTAATAATAGTATCCGAGGGCCAACCAACATTCATTTCTTTTTGAGCATCGTATTCTTCCAGTGGGATAACATTTTACTTATAATTTTACTTTAGAATTTTAAAAACTATCTAAAATTAGATTTTGTTGAAACCATATTTTAATATAATTATAATTATTAATAGCAATATATATATATATATATATATATATATATATATATATATATATATATATATATATATATATATATGTATATATATATATATATATATATATATATATATATATATATATATATATAATAATAAAAATAATCTTTATTGTCTGACAGATAAATACATCCATTAACAAGACAATGTGACTAAAGCTAAGTTAAATCTAAATGAGTCTGTTAGAATAAACACACTAGAATGCTAAGTTACAGCTCTAAAAATATACGTTACAATATTAGTTAATGATATTCCCAAGATAACGATCCCGTCCGACCTTCAAAAACTGAGAATATGTTAATTTGGCGATATCAATGTCGTTGCAATTCGCATTAAAAATCTTCATAGCTTGAAAAAGGGAGTCTTTTAACTGAAATTTGGAAGCATGGAACGGTAAGTTGAATACGCAACAGAGTTTCCTGTGGCGAGCCTAGTGGCGGGAAAATGCCCTCCGTTTTATATACGAGAAATTTTAAAAATTTTCGTTGTACCCCTTCTATTTGGGAAGTGTACTTTGAGTGTATAGGATGCCATACTGTTGGTGCATATTCTAATTTTGATCGAACATATGCAAAGTACGGAGATTTAATTGTATCAATGTTTGAGAAATCACAAGAGTTTCTAAATATGAATCCCAGCGTTTGCACTGCGCTCTTGTAAACCTGGTTTAGGTGTTCCGCAAACGATAGTGCTCGTCGAAAACTACACCAAGGTCCCTGATGGATTTTAAATCCTTCAATATCTCAAGATATATAATATTCAAATTGAGTTAGGGTCTTTTTATTAGCGTACGTCATTTTGTAGTACTTTTCAGTATTTAGAGGTAAATTGTTAGCTGTGCACCAGTTGCTAACTATTCGTATATCATTTTGCAGTACAATACAATCAGAAACGCAATGTATTTGTTTGAAAATCTTCTGCAAACGATCGAACATTGCTAGAAACAATTATGCGTATATCGCTAATAAACAGAGAAAATATCAGTGGAGCCAATATACTGCCCTGAGGAGCTCCACTTGTAGCTTTAAATTTGAAGGAGTGATAATCACGAATATCGACATATTGATACCTGTCATTCAAGTAGGAGGCAAACAGTCGAATGAGATTATCAGGCGGTAACTTATTCTCTACTTTGAGGTCAGGGCTAAAACTACATGTTTATAAGAAAAGTACTGGGTAAACGTCTACCGAATTTTTTAAATAAAAATAACGCTCATCCATTTATGTGATTGATGTTAATATTTTATATCATTTTTTACAGGGTATTTCGTAATAGGTGCTTGAAATGACAGGAATCTCTAGTGATCCAGTATTTTAAAAGAAAATTTATATTATTCACATTAATATTACTCTTAATTCAACCAACCTAAGGGCACTTAGATTCATATTATTTGTTATAACTTCTTTGTTATGCCACCCCTGAACAAACTTCTGTCGAAATACAGGAGTAAAAGGAGACAAAAAATTATTTGAAAACATGGTCCTCTTTTAATGTAAATCCTGATTGTATTTATTAATTACATTATTGTCTTTAAATTTAGATTCTATATGGATTTCATAGGCGTATTTATATTCCTACATTTAGTATTTTATAAGTAAATGTTTTATAATATTAAATTACTCTTATATTAAAATTAAACGTCTTAAGGTAAATCAGTTGCTCAATTACCTTCTCATTAATTTCACGTGTCAACTCGATCTCGATTAAGGCAAAAACGGGTAAAACAGTTACATGTCAGTAATCTATTAATTTTAATTTGTAAGTACGAATTTAATTACTAATAAAATTATTGTGACTATTCTAAATATATCGTCATAAAATATTTAAAAAAATAAATAAAATAATAATTTTTAAAAAATGAACTCTCAGTTGAATACATTTTACATACTGGGAAACCATATAGTCATGCTAGTTGCCCATTTGATAGACTCTTCTAGCCCCCTTAGGATCCTTTGATTCATAACTACGCTTACAGGAAATTTTTTTAGTGTAAGTATGACGTTTGACATATAGTATAATAAC
Source organism: Pachyrhynchus sulphureomaculatus (assembly GCA_019049505.1). Taxonomy (NCBI): domain Eukaryota; kingdom Metazoa; phylum Arthropoda; class Insecta; order Coleoptera; family Curculionidae; genus Pachyrhynchus; species Pachyrhynchus sulphureomaculatus. The sequence goes on from CM032455.1 coordinate 77,678,784, forward strand.
CAATGTTAAATAAAAGGTTATTGTAAGTTTTGTTAATAAACTTTATGAGAGTAATAGAAAATAAAATAATCTAATCAGTACTTACAATGAAATGTTTGTACATGCTAAAAATCGGATGAGTCATCTTGTAGAAGTCAGACTGCAAGTGTGCAGTCTGGCTGTTAAAACAGGACTGCTCGTTCTATTCAATGAATTAAAAACTATATTTTGACATGACAGCTATTTTTGTTACGAGGTGTAGTCAATAAATAGTGGCGTAATAAGAGGGGGGGGGAAGCATATGGAGCTAATTATGAGGCGGAGTTTAATCGAGAAACAGGCATGCATTAAACGGTGATTGGGTAGCAAAATCTTTTGAAGAAAATAACATTTTGCACTGGAACTCTAAAAGCTTTGACCCTTCTGAAATCATTAAACTAAAAATTGGTAACGGATGGCTAATAAACCCCTATCTACAAGGAAACTAAAAATTTACACTCAAAGAGAACTTCCAATAGAAAAAAATTCCATTTCTCAGAGGTGTAAGTTCTACAAAAAATAGGAGCGGGGATATAAGCACCCGCCTGCCCCCACCTGGCTACGCCACAGTTAACAAAGTATTTATCCTTAATATCTTAATACCTTTTATTTGGTAAAGTATTTTCTACTAATCTCAATTACTTGAGGAGATATGAGAGTAGAACAATGGTTTTTCACAAATATTTAACTACTTAATACAACTTTTGTGCATTTTTCCAGAAAATTAGGAATTTTTGATTATTTTGACTGTTGCCTTCTACCTGATGAAGGCTGCATTCCGTTTCCAAATTTAGTTAAGATATTAATGCTGGATGATGCCACAATTATTAAATTTAGGTCGTTGATCAGAATGATATTAAACCCTTAATAGATTGTTCTTATAGACATACTGAATGAGTAATTTTGCGTATTATGGAGTTTTAAAAGTTATTGGATGTCACTGGCATAAAATAGTCGGTTTTTTTTATCGCCATGTTATAAAAAATAGCTTTTTTAAGAAGTTTGAGCTCTACATGCTTAAGATTCTACTCAAAAAGAGAGGGTATAAATATTTCGAGAATTAATAGTTTTTAGTTACATGCGGGAAAGTAATTCCTTGTCATAATTTACTAACATGATTTGTTAAGCTTTGAAATGGAAAAATCTGAACTATTTATCTGTATTCCTATTTCAATTCTTAAGGCGTTTTACTTGGAAAAAAATGAAGTGATACTGGCAGAGACCAAGTGGGCCAGGCTTAACACCGTCAGAGACCCTAGAGTGAGAGTTTGGAGAGTAAATTAGATTAAAAACCACATATTATAAAAGGGGGGATCTTGAGCGTTTTTATTACTTTTGGACGAGGAGATTTTTTTCCACAAACAATAAATGAAGAAGAAATTATTGCGAAGAAGAAAGAATGGAAAAAATATTTCAAAACAAAAACATCAGAACAATATGAACTATATAAAGGAAAAAGGAAAAGGGTTAAAGAGTTGGTAAGAGAAGCGAAAGAACAGCCATAGAGAGAATTCGGAGATAAAATGGAAGAAACTAGTAAAGAAAATCAAAAGCTATTCTACAGAGGTCTTAAATCATTCAGGAAGGAGCAACCTATAACCGAATTATATGCGAAAAACAAAAACCAAGAAATCCTACCAACAGAGAAAGCAATAATGGAAAGATGGAAAGAATACTTTGAGGAACTATTGGGAGGTAATGAAGAAAAAGAGAATACGAATTATGAAGAATTGGAACAACAAAATATGGAAGGAACAGAAAATAGGGAACAAATAGAATGGAAAGAGTTGAGAGATAACATAACGTCTGAAATGATTAAATACATGGGGAAGAAAGGAAAAGCAATATTGCTAGAAATAATTAATAGTGCATGGGAAGAAGAAAAATTTCCTGTCGAATGGGGAATATCGTTTATTACACCAATCTATAGAAAGGGAGATCACAAGGATTGCAATAATTACATAGGAATTACTATACTGAACACAATTATCAAAATGTATGAGGGTACCATTAATAATAGGATAAAGAAAGTAATAGAACCACAACTATCGGAATCGCAAAGTGGATTTAGACCAGCAAGAAGCACACAAGACCACATATTTACACTGAAACAGATTATCGAAAAAAGGTCAAAACAAAATAAAAGTCTACACCTTGCTTTCATAGACTTAGAAAAAGCATTTGACAGTGTGCCGAGAAATAAATTGTAGAAAAGCCTAAAAAACAAGGGAATAAAGAAAAAGACAATAAGAATCATAAAGGGAATATACAGCAACAATGTGCAGTATGTAATAAAAAAAACAAGATGAAATCGGAGGGATTTACAACACAGGAAGGTTTGAGGCAGGGAGGAAGCTTGAGCCTAACATTGTTCACTGTATACAGGGCTGAAATAATCAAGAAATGCGAAATAAAAGTGAAAAGAATGACAATTGGATACTGGAAGCCAAAAAGAATAGAAATATCTGAAGCGGCTTTCGCTGAGTGGCGGAAAATGAGAGACAATTACAAGGAAACCTCGATATTTGGAATAAAGCGTTTAAAGAAGAATGTATGATAATTAATACAGATAAAACAAAAGTAATGACGATGGAAAACCAATAAACGAACATTTAGACAGAAGGGAATAAAATACAAGTGGAACAGTATAAGTATTTGGGAGTGATAATAGATGAAACTGGAAATCAAGACAAAGAAATTAATGAAAGAATCGATAAAACAAACTTTACTATGCAATAAGTAATAAATTCATTAGGAAGAAGGAAGTGACGAAACAAACAAAAATAAAAGTGTTCAGCAATTTATAGCACAATCCTAACATATGGGTGTGAATCATGGACCCTAACAAACAGGCAGAAAAAACAAGATACAAGCCGTCGAAATGAAATACCTGAGAGTTGTACAAGGAGTTACACGGAAGGACAGAATAAGGAATACAGAAATAAGGAGAAGGCTGAGAGTACAAATAATTATGGAATATATACAACAAAGACAGCTGGGATGGTGAAAACATATTTTTTTTGTGGGTCTAGCACACGTGCTGCAGGGAAGTCCCTAAAGCGCTCCAGGAGCGGCACGAGTGCGGAAAAAGCGACTCACGTTGTTCTTGAATCGCTGTAAATTGTACTCGGTGGGAAACATAGCGCTGGGCCAATTATTCCAAAGGGATGACGTTCTCCATATAAAAGATTGCTTGAAAAGCGTTGTACGCGGAGTAACAAGCTGAACCTCATACGGATGCGAAGCACCAGCGCGACGTGTATTTCTAACATGCACCGCTTTGGGAGGAATTAAGCGAGCTACATCCTTCGAACACTTTCCATGAAAATACTTGTAGAACAGACTCAAGTCGCCAACCGTTCTTCGATGTTCTAGCGAATCAAGGCCGCCGGTCAATTCCGGGTCCCCAATCAGACGGACCGCTCTTCTCTGAACAGAATCCAACAAATGCAGTGTATGTTTGGGAGCGGAGCCCCTAACGTGGGAGCAGTATTCCATAGTTGGGCGAATTTGGGCTTTGTAAAGAATTAACAGTTGCTGTGGGGTGTAAAGCTTTCTGGTTCTAAATAATATTCCCAACTTTTGAGAAGCTCTCCTTGCTATGCCTGCAACATGTTCATGCCAAGACATATTTGCTCCCAAACTAACGCCCAACAAATTGAGCGACGATGCCAGGGGAATGAAGTGCCCGACATAACTATGTCGGGTTCAGCAACGTTAACTTTTTTAGAAAAAACTGCCGCTTGGGTTTTTGTAGCGTTAAATTCCACTTGGTTACTGTCACCCCAAGATAGAATTTCTTCCAGGTCTTTGTTAAGTTGAACGACCTCCTGCTGTCTGCGGATATTCGCCTGAGCAGCCGATGTCCGAGCGTTCAAGGTGAATGAAGAGACAAGCGTACTGTCATCTGCAAAGCTATAGATTGGATTCCCGGTCTTTTCCAGCAGATCGTTAATGTAAATGAGAAAGAGAGTAGGAGACAGTATGGAGCCCTGGGGCACACCGGCGTTGATAGTGAGGGTTGTTAGAAAGAAATCCGTCGACCGCCACTCGTAAAGAACGCTCTCTGAGGAAACATGAGGGTCACAAACAGAATCTTTCAGATATACCATAAGAGCGTAACTTAGCCAACAGTCCATCGTGCCAAACACGGTCGAATGCCTTGGATATGTCAAGAGCAAACCGCTCGAGATTCTCCAAAGTGTTCAATTGCGTTGTTCCAAACATGTGTTACATAAGTCAGAAGATCTTCTGTTGATCTATGTTTACGAAAACCATATTGGTGATCGCTAATAATATTGAATCGTTCAAGATATTTTAGAAGATGCTCATTGATAACCTTTTCCATGACTTTCGATATTATTGAAAGCAGTGCAACTGGTCGGTAGTTATTTGGCAAGGTCTTCTTACCTTTTTTAGGTATCGGCTGAACCGTGGCACATTTCCAGCAGGACGGAAATATTCCCTTTCTGTAGGATAGGTTAAAAAGTCTACAGAAAACTGGTGTTAGTTCCCTTGCACAGTTTTTGAGAACCATGGCAGGTATTCCGTCAGCGCCAGAAGCCTTCTTGGTGTCTAGCTTCATTAAAATACGCTTTATGATGCGCTGTCTGAAGACAACATCGGGCATCCTTGACTGCAATATGGGAATAGTAGGTGGTGTTTTTCCTTGGAAATCGACAGTAGAATGTGAAGCAAAGAGTTCAGCCAACAAGTTCGCTCTCTCAACAGGTGTGGTTGCAATGGAATTATCTGGCCGTGTGAGTGGTGGTATGGTGGATTTGGTAAAATTTTGACTAACTGCCTTAGCGACTGCCCAAAAGGACCTGGAATTGTTGGGACAAACGAGAAGTTTGTTTCTAATTCGTTGATTGTGTGCCTCCTTGGTTTCGTCGATAATTCCCTTGCATCTGTTCCGAGCATGAACAAAGATGTTACGATTTACGGTGTTAGGATTTTCACGCCATTGTCGGTAGGCAATATGTTTAGAAGCAACAACTTCTTTGCATTTTCGGTCGAACCAAGGCTTGCCGTTGGAGGAGCATTTCTTCGAAAAAGGGATGTAAGCTTCCATACCAGCCAAAATAACATCGGAGACCTCCCTGGCGCAGTCAGATGAGTTATCGGATCGAAAACAAATATCCATCCAAGGAAAGTATTCCATAAGATCTTCCCATTTAGCAGATTTGTAGTGCCAAATCTTGCGCGGCCTAGGCGCCTCTCTGTCACTGATTGGCAGGATACTCGATATCGAAAGCAGTTTATGGTCGGAAGAACCTAACGGCGGATTTACGGTGACCGTGTATATCTCCGGATTGGTGGTTAAAAACAGATCAAGAAGACTGGCGAACTCCCCGTCTCGATCAGGGATCCGTGTTGGTTCGTCAATAAGCTGAGTTAAGCCATAACTGATTGAGAATGATTCAGCTTCACGACCTTGTTCGTCGGTAGTATTTGAATATTTAAGCCAGTATACAGTATACAGAGAATGAAGGATGATAGACAGGTGAAACAAGTGTATGAAGCCCGAATACAGAGAAAACAGACGCGAGGAAGACCTAGATAGACCTGGAATAGGAGTATTGGAGGTATACTTAGGGAGAAGGGAAAATCCTGGAAAGAAGCAGTGAAAATGGCAAAGAATAGAGACAGATTGAAGAAGTTTATATGTGGAGACTGAGAGGGAAAAAAAGAAGAAAGTATAACTGCCCTACACCATATGGTAAAAGGGATATACGACTATATACATATATATATATATATATATATATATATATATATATATATATATATATATATATACATATATATATATATATATATATATATATATATATATATATATATATATATATATATATATATATATATATATATATATATATATATATATATATATATATATATATATATATATATATATATATATATATATATATATATATGATTTATAGAAAGTAGGTTGAAATAGTCATTCTACTCCAAAACTTCCCACTTACTCTTTCTGTAATACTCATTCAAGGTAAAAGAAGCAGAAAGGGAGGAACATGAAGAGAAGAACAGAAAGTGCTAGGACACAGTTTAGTGAAAGGGGCTATATTTCTAAGTTTGTTTAATGTTTCTTCCTAAAGGAAGTCTTTCTATTTATTTATCTTTTATAGGTCTAGCACACCTGCTGCAGGGAAGTCCCTAAAGCGCTCCAGTAGCGGCATGTGTGCGGAAAAAGCAGTTCACGTTGTTCTTGAATCGCTGTAAATTGTAGTTGGTGGGAAATCCTGGGTAAATTATTCCAAAGGTATGATGTTCTCCATTTTTCTGTCTCCATGTTCTCCATTTAGCACTGTTTATACCTGAATACGTTTTCAGTTCAATTCCAAATTATTAGGTTTTCGTGTCTTTGCATATTCACTTGCAATATAAAATGTCTATGTGTTGTCCATTGGCTGACATTAGTTATCAGGCTAAACCGAGAACAAATCTTTGTTTTAGTTTTTGCACTGGGTCTCTGCAGGGGTTTTAAAAGATCTGTTTATGAACGTAATGCCTAATATTACTGTTGATCAGCGCTGTTATGCAGTTTAGATCCAAATCTTATACCAAAGTGAAGCAGTCGACGTTTCTGTTAATCTGTCTTCCTCCTAAATAAAGAAATTCAAAACTTAAGTCCTTATCGTATTTCAGAATCCTTATATCATAGACCCTGTGTAGGAATTCAAATGTAATGAAAGCTTGAATTGGCTGGACATTCGATGAATTCTTCCCATTTAGCAGATATGAAGTGCCAAGTCTTTCACTGCGTAGACTCCTCTCACAGTGATCGGTAGAATACTCCAAACCAGTTTATATATAGGCTGAGTACATCCAGAACTAATTGAGAATGATTCAGCGGTACGTCCTTGTTCGTTGGTCGTATTGGAATACGTAAGCCATTTGATGTTATGGTCATTAGAGTCTCCCAGGATGGCAATTTAGACACTTGATCGATAGAGGCAGTATATAAATGTTATAGTTTATTGAATCGTTATTTTTAACCATATAACATTAAAATTTTGGGGCTTCAGTGCCTCCATTCGTTGGCAACAAAAAAAAAATGGAATCCAAAGTTACGTTTAAACCGAGAATAGAAGTCGGATCCAGTATGAGGAAAGTTGACTGTGCTGGACAATAAAGTCACCTTAGTTTTGTAGAGAGCAAGTATATAACGCTAATATGATTGCAGGTGTTAATGCACTAAATTTTTGTTTTAGCTGAAACCTCGTATATTACAAAAATCGACCTTAAATTTACAACTGACTCTCCGAAACCAGCTGCCACCCAAAGACCCGAAGGAGGGGCTATTTCACTTCTGGAATTTTTTGGTTCATGGAGCTTCAGCCAAGAAACCTAATGCAATTTCATGCAGTCCAAGCTGTTAGGATAGTATCACACCTGGCGATGTTTGATAGAATCTGGGCATCTCCCATCTGTTATATTCTCTTAGTCGCCTTCTACGACACGCAATAAATGATATCACGTAAGATTATGTGTTTAGAAGTAAAATTTCTAAAAAAGTCTATTTTAAAGTTAAGTTGTAGACAAAATATTTTAAACACTTACACACAGGAATGTGTAATGTATAAATGCTGCAAACTGAATGTTATTTTTGATTACTCTTCAATTAATAAGTCCATTCTATACCACAGCACTAGTTTATTTTGTACAAAAGTAATAAAAACTTCCAATAGATAAAAGTTATATTTCTCAGAGGTGTAAGTTCTACAATAGGAGCGGGGATATAAAGCACCCTGCCTCCCCACACCTGGCTACGCCAGAGTTAACAAAGTATTTATTCTTAATATCCTAATACCTTTTATTCGATAAAGTATTTTCTACTAATTTCAATTACTTGAGGAGATATGACAATAGAACAATGGTTTTTCACAAATCTTTAACTATTTAATACAACTTTTGTGCATTTTTCCAGAAAATTAGGAATTTTTGATTATTTTGAGTACTGACTTGGGCTAAAAAATTTATTGTTGCTTTCTACCTGATGATGGCTGCGTTCCGTCTCCAAACTTAGTTAAGATCTTAATGCCGGATGATGTCACAATTATTAAATATAGGTCGTTTATCAGAATGATATTAATCTCTTATTAGATTGTTCTTTTAGCAGCGTTTCTCAACCTTTCAGTATTTGCGACCCAATTTTCAAACATAATTTTCATCACGCCTTCCCCTTCTCATACAATAACAATGCATGCAATAATAATGTATATTTAGTATTTTGATGCTAAAGCTACACTATGACCTTAATTACAAACTACCAAGAATAAGTAAATTTATTCATATTTGGCAACACATATCTGCTGCGTTGACAAAACTAGAATCAATGCCTCTCTATTGCTCTCTGTCACGTCCACCATAACGGTAGCGGCTTCGCGAGAAGTTCCGAGTTGCCTCGAACATTCGGAAAGTCTGCCCAAAAGTGTATAAATGCTGCACCTCGTTCAATTACAGCCCATCTCAGTCGATTTGATCCTTCTACTGCTATCGGAATTATCGTGAATGTGTATGTTGTAATTTATGTGTTAATTGAAATTCAAGGTATTAAGTATTCATGGCAGTAAATGTATACAGAATCATGGATAAATTTTTAAGCGGGAGTAAGCGAGCATTAGACGATAGTGAAGCATCAACAAGTGCACAGACGAGCGTGGTTCCGAAAATAAAATCAAGAAAATATTCTCAAAAATACTTAAATTTAGGGTTTACCAGAACTGAAGTAAATGAAGAAGAAAGGCCCCTGTGTGTTACTTGCTCAAAAATCTTGGCAGCAAACAGCATGAAACCAAATAAACTTAAACGACATTTGGAAACGCTTCATAGTGAATACCTTAACAAACCCTGAGAATTCTTAGAATTAAAATTCAAATCATATGTAAAGCAGAAATCATTTTTTAAAAAAAATTTGTTTGTGAATGAAAAAGTTTTACTTGCCTCTTACAAAGTTTCATATAAAATAGCCAGATGTAAAAAGCCTCACACCACTGGTGAAGAGCTTGTTTTGCCAGCAGTAATTGAGATTGTAGAAACTATGTTTGGAGATAATTTTGCCAAACAATTGCTATACATACCTATATCAAATGATACTGTTGCCCGTCGAATTGGTGATATAGCTGAAGATGTACAGCATCAGCTTTTCGGGAAGTTGCGTGACAAATTGTTTTTAATTCAGTTTCATGAGGCAACAGATAGCAATAAAGATGCTTATTTCATTGCCTGTTTGATTTTGTGATGGTATGTCAGCAGTAAAAGAACCATTTTTCTGCAAACCAATCTAACTCAAAGCAACATCACTCGCATTATTTGCTATCTTCGATGATTTTATAAACGAGGCAAATATGGAGTGGAAAAATTGCATCGGAATATGTACCGATGGTGCTCATTCAATGTCTGGAAGATTTCAAAGTATACAAGCACTTGTGAAACAAAAATCTCCACTGTGTGTGTGGACACATTGTATGATCCACAGAGAAGCTCTGGCTTCCAAAGAAATGAGTTCTGCTCTGAATATTTTGCTCACTACAGTTGTAATCGTAGTAAATTATATTAAAATAAGACCCCTAAAATCTAGAATTTTTTCTGCACTTTGTAAAGACATGGGCGCCGAACATTCAGTGTTACTATTTTATTGCAAGGCAAGATGGTTATCACGTGGGAAATGTTTGCAACGTGTTTATCAATTAAGAAATAAAATGCCATTTTTCTAGAAGTAGAAAACCGGCCGAAAGCCGAGAAGTTTCGAGATAGTTTATTTGTGATGAAATTGAGCTACTTGGTCGATATATTCGAGAAACTAAATACCTTAAATCTTCAACTCCAAGGAACAAATACACATATATTCGAGACAAGTGATAAAATTAATGCTTTTTGTAGAAAATTGGAATTGTGGAGCAGAAATGTAAAGCAAAAAAACCTAGAAATGTTTGCAAATGTGGGTGAATGTGTTAAAACATACAAGGCTGAAGAAAAACATGTGAAAGTTATTTTAGTAACCATTGAAAATCATCTAGCCATGTTGACAAAGAATTTTAAAAAGTATTTTCTTACTGACGAAAAATTGGTAGCAAGTTACGAGTGGGTTAGGAATCCATTTCAAAATACTTCCGAAGGGTTTATAACTTCCGAAGAAGAAATATTCATAGACTTCACGGCAAGTGGCGAAATCAAAAGACAATTTAATAATAAATCACTCTTTGAATTTTAGGCAGAGGTGAATGACGAGTTTTCTGCACTAAAAGTAAGAGCATTTCGTATACTATTACTATTTTCGACATCCTACCTTTGCGAAACCGGATTTTCTGCGGTGGCTGCTTTGAAAACAAAATATAGATCTCAACTAAACATAGAAAAAGAACTCAGAGTGTCTATTTCTAATATTAAACCAACCTTTGAAAATTTTTACTCTGTAAAACAGGCCCAAGGGAGTCACTAATAATTATTAAAAGTGTTTTTGATTTAGTACTGATATGTTAATTATTAGGTAAATACATTCTTATTTATAGGTGTATTAAATCAGTGTAAATGTGTATTTTATTTTTTATTATGTCAGAATGTATTTTGTTTTGCTTTTCTTTCAATAAATTATATTAAAGGTTGTTAATGAATGTTTTTAATAATAAGTTTTTTTCGATACGCCGCGCTCCCCCAATAGTGTAGTCACGCCCACCTAGTGGGGCGCGCCCCACAGGTTGAGAAACGCTGTCTTATAAGCATACTGAATGAGTAATTTTGCATATTATTGAGTTTAAAAGTTATCGGATGTCACTGGCATAAAATAGTCGGTTGGTAAAATATACAACTTTTTTTATTGTTATGTTATAAAAAATAGCTTTTTTAAAAAAGTCTAAATATTTCGACCTCAAATTTACAACTGACTCTCCGAAACCAGCTGCCACCCAAAGATCCGAAGGAGGGGTTATTTTACTTCTAGAATTTTTTAGTCCATGGAGCTTCAACAAGACATAGTTTTTCCTTAGCACAGTGTGGGTACATCGGCACAGCCAAGAAACCTAAAGCAACTTCATGTAGTCCAAGCTGTTTGGATGGTATCACACCTGGCGATGTTTGATGGAATTTGGGCATCTCCCACCTGTTATATTCTCTTAGTCGCCTTCTAGGACACAATAAATGATATCACGTAAGATTACGTGTTTAGAAGTAATATTTCTAAAAAGTCTATTTTAAAGTTAAGTTGTAGACAAAATATTTTAAACATTTACCTGTAGATCGGATGCAAATTGAATGTTATTTTTGATTACACTTCAATTAGTAAGTCCATTCTACACAAGAGCACTAGTTTATTTTGTAAATGATGTAGGTACAAAAATAATAAAAACTTATAAGGGACACTAACGTAATATTCTATTTTCAGAGTATCTTGAGAATACGCACTGTTGCATTGTACACTTACACAACTCTAAAGGTACTATTCCTTGCTAGGATAAGTCATTTAGAAGAAGATATTTCGTTGTTTTATGGCTACGCAGAAGTGAAAAGGTTGCAACTAGTTGTTGCAACTAATCGCGTTGAGTTGCATTGATTATCACAGACTTTACCTGGGTTGAAATGCAAATCAAGTACGTATGCATTAACAAAAAATTTTATAACTGTTCAAATTAGAAGTATTCTTTTTTTTCTACTTATATCACATACCACTGTAAATATTGTCTCGGACAATGTAGTAGAGCTGCTGTGATGACCTTCAACAGGTTAGGGTAAGTTTACAACTGGTGTGTTAGCAAGGACTTTTCGGCCAACTTAGCATGTAGCCTACTTCTCTTTTATATACCTGGTCGGACAGAGTTGACTGGAATAAAATGGCTGATACATTTGCTAAACAGGAATTTTTAAGGGGCCCGACACTTTTCTAAGATTCCTGTGAAACATGGGTGGAGCGGCAATCGTCGAATTGCTCAGTAGTAGGTGCCTCAAGAACTGGAATGGGACACCGATGACGGGATAAACAATACAGCAGGACCCTGCCTAAACTAAGCAGGAAAGACTTGAAGATGATGACAGACATCCTTACCGGACACGTGACTAACCATCTCACTTGCTTTGGGAACAAAGATAGTCCAGACTGCAGAAGATGCTTGGAGAAGGAAAAAAAATAGTGCTTCATCTAATTATATCTTGTCCGGCAATCACCAGGGAGAGAGAAACTTACTCTCTTCAGTAATTCTGGACCGGTAGTGTAGTAAGGGAATTTAACATGGAAAGCTGTTGTCCATAAACCTGAAAAAAATAGATGCAAGTAGGTAGAATGCCTCCTTCTCCCAGAAACAGACTGACTTCTCCCAACAAACAGAGTGTCTCTTCCTTCTCAAAAAAAATATTAAATTTTAAATATTAATAGCAGCCTCCTCCCAACATACACTGGACGACTCCTTCTAACAAAATAAACTTGAAGTAGTTCAAATCCCATTTATGTCAAGAGTAGGGGAGGGGAGTTAAGGAGACTCGCCGAAATGTTATGTGCATTCAATAACATAAGAATATCATGTCAATATCGAACTAATCTATTAGTAATTTGCAACAATAAATTAATAAATTTTATAAGACTTTTTGTGAAATAGTTAACGAACAGTTTTATTATTCTATGTATAGTAGACCAGACTGGGCCAACGACTTGGAAAATTTATATCTAGATGGTGTAGAATCTTGTGACTGTTATTTTGAAACACTAAACACATTTTAATTTACTCAGTATATATCACCACTACACCAAACATTTTATTTTTGCACTCCATGTTAGCTTCATCGGGAGCGATGTGTCTGATGAAGATAACATGGTTAGCGAAACGCACGTCGAGGGTAAAAATAAAGTGTTTGGTGTAGTGGTGATACATACGGAGTAGTGCCATTGTGCCAAAGATTCCACATTCCAAACATACACTGGAATGTATAAAGGAATTAAACAAAAATGAATTCTTTGCAGAAGTTATCTTCAAGATCCCGTTGTGTTAGAACATTTCAGTGAAGCTGAACAAGAACTTTTAGAATTTTCAGCATGCTAAAAAAATGTGGAACAATTTTTATAACTTTCTGTGTAAAAATGAAGAAATTCGTTATGGAAATGTATGAATAGGTACCTATGTTAGAGGCGTATTCTCGATACTACTCATTGGCTGATAAAGAAACTGAAGTTCAAGACTGTTGAGTTAATAGATCATATTTCATTGTATCAAACAGCAGCACAAGCATGTAAAGATTATTTAAAAACAAAAAACTTATGAAAATTATTGGTAGAGTTTGAATTGCTAGGATAGATGAAAATATTGTATTAATTAAGAATATGTGATTTTGTTATAGTAGTTGTAGCCTTTTATGTTATAAAATAAAACAATTATAATTATATCTAATTTGTTTTATCTATTTATAAAAATACGGGGTGCTAAATGACCTTAGTAGTCGATGCACCTAATTTCCACAACATCCATCCATCCATCTATTTATAAAAGAATTATCATACCTAAAATATTTTTTTTGATGAAGCACAGATAGATGAAGACTTAGAGTGATAAATACATTTTGGTATTAAAATCTTAAAGGCTGTTGATCATCTAGCTGATTTACAGGTTTAGACGAATATTTTTTAATATACTCTGCTTCTTCATTTCCTTTAATACAGACAAATAGTATTCCTTGGCAAGTTGCTTGGCAATATCCGCAAAACAACGAAAAGGTGTGTATCCTAAATTCCAGTTATTGCAGTAATGATCTTTCATTAACCAAATTGCTTCCTTATATAATTTTTATAGAAATTAAATTTAAAGCTAAAGGAACCTATTTTTTCTCCATCATAAGTAGCTAATTTTTTAGGAATAAATTTATTTTTCTCATCCATAGAGCCTTGTACATACATAACAAGCCTTTTATTCATAATGATGTTAATTAATTTTTAAATTAGAAATTTTTCTAAACATAGCACAGTAAAACAAAAGGTCATCAAAGGAAACGTATTGTTTAAAGGGCAAAACAATTGCAGGATGGTATATATATTCTAAAGTTCGTTTAACGTTTAACGACAATCTTCGTGAGGCCGTGGGCCAGGAATCTGATTTTTCGTTCAAAATTGTCTAAAGTCCTAAATTATTAACAATCTGGTTAATAATTGAGGACTCTAGACAATTTTGAACGAGAAATCAGATTCCTGGCCCGTTGTGCAGCGTCATCAGGAGAAGTAGAAATAGTAATTAAGCTTTATTTCATTTTCATCTGCATCGATTAGCCTTAATTATGAGTTAATAAGCTTATTAGTTAACCCGTGATAATCGTGTTAATTAGGATAATTTGATTTATTCATTATTAATTTCATTAAACCGGATTAATAAGTAAATCGACATCTGAATCTCAAAGAAATTTTGATTAGTTCCAATGAATTAAAAAAATAATAATTAATTATCTTTAAAATATAAATATATAATTAATTCAAACACTATAATCACCATGTTTAGTTGTCTCATACGAGATGTATAACACGTCATAACACCTTTCCTTATTATCCTAGCTAGCCTACAAAATAATTGAAATACATATTTCACTAAGCCCATAAGAAATATAAATGTTTATGTTCGGACGAGAAAATAGTTTTCGTGTATTCTGCATTGTCAATACATGAAAACAATATACAATTTAAATTTCAATGATCACTCTAAGCTCAGGTAGAAAATATTTCACAGCGTTCAGGGCGTACAAGTGTGCACTTAAATTGATTGATAGTTAATAATTAATAATACTTTTTTTATATACGGTTATAAACTATTAAATAACCGTCCAAGTGCAAGTCGAATTTGTGCAATTAGTGTTCCGCACGTTGATTGCTTTTGAAATAAAAATGTTTGTTACGGAGGTATAAAAGTGATCAATGACTTCACAAAATACACCCCAAATGAGTTTTTAACAAAGTTTTTTTCCGATCTTTACTGAAAACTGATGACCTTGAAATTTAGGTTTTTTTATATACCAAATAAATTATTAAAGGTAATGCACTCGTAATAATTTTCATCCAATCTACACCCTGTGGAGAGTATTTCAAAATTTCTCGATCAGTACTTTTCGAAATAAGGGGGGGAGGACAGCAATTTTTCGCAATTTTTTAAAAATAATAGTTTCGAAGAAAATCGGGTGTGACAGACGGACAGACGGACAGACACCGAAGTGACCTTATGCTCCGCCCGGAACACTAAAAACAAATTTGGAAAATATCCAGCTGTTAAAGATAATATATACTTTCTTTTTAGTATTCTGTACGGAACACTTACAAGATCACTTCGGTGTCCGTCTGTCTGTCAGTCTGTCTGTTACATCTGATTTTCTCCGAAACTATTTGATATAGTAAATTGAAAATTGGCATTAATATAAGAATTGACGGCCTCATCAGAACCGTGTTGTTTTGAAAGTTAAATTTTGATTTAAGCGGTTAGTTTTGGGGGGTGAAATAGGAAGTAAAAAAAATTACCAGATCATCGAGTGGGACGTCAAATGAAAGCTGGTAAAAATATGAGTTCAAAAATATATATAATGTAATACTTGCCCACACTTTTATTTGTATTATTTTTAAAAAAATTTGAAAAATCGTTATCTTCCCTTTATCTCGGAAAGTACTAATAAAAAATTTTGAAAAAATTCTGGCATATTCTTCATAGGGTGTAGATTGAACGAAAATTATCAGTGCAATACCTTTAATAATTTATCTGGTATATAAAAAAATTGCAAGGTCTTTAGATTTCAGTAAAGATGGGAAAAAACTTTGTTGAAAACTCATTTGGGGTGTGTTTTGTGAAGTCGTCGATCATTTTATACCTCCGTAACAAAATTTTTTATTTTAAAAGCAATCAACGTACGGAACACTAAGTTCGCAAGTCCAACTTGCACTTAACCGGTTATTTATTAGTTAAGGCGGCGAACCAAGGAAGCTTTTTGTATTTTAGAGGTCTTATTATACTATAAATTTGATAGATTCAATAGTAGACGATACAATCGACGAAAGACGAAACAATGTGCCACGGTTCAGCCGATACTTAAAAAAGGCAAGAAGACCTTACCAAATAACTACCGACCAGTCGCACTGCTTTCAATATCGAAAGTCATGGAAAAGGTTATCAATCAGCATCTTCTAAAATATCTTGAAAGATTCAGTATTATTAGCAATCACCAATATGGCTTCACAGATCAACAGGAGATCTTCTGACTTATGTAGCACATGTTTGGAACAACGCAATTGAACACTTTGGAGAATCTCGAGCGGTTGCTCTTGACATATCCAAGGCATTCGACCGTCTCTGGGGGGATGGACTGTTGGCTAAGCTACGCCCTTGTGGTATGTCTGAAAAGTTCTGTTTGTGGCTCTCATATTTCCTCAGTGAGCACCTTCACAATCAACGCCGGTGTGCCCCAAGGGCTCCATACTATCTCCTACTCTCTTTCTCATTTACTTTAACGATCTGTTGGAAAAGACCGAGTTTGGCACGATGGACTGTTGGCTAAGCTACGCTCTTGTGGTATGTCTAAAAAGTTCTGTTTGTGGCTGTCATGTTTACTCAGAGAGCGTTCTTTACGAGTGGCGGTCGACGGATTTCTTTCTAACACCTTCACAATTAACGCCGGTGTGCCCCAAGGCTCCATACTGTCTCCTACTCTCTTTCTCATTTACATTAACGATCTGCTGGAAAAGACCGGGAATCCAATCTACAGCTTTGCCGACGACAGTACGCTTATCTCTTCATTCACTTTGAACGCTCGGACATCGGCTGCTCAGGCGAATATCCGCAGATAGCAGGAGGTCGTTCAACTTAACAAAGACCTGGAAGAAATTCTATATTGGGGTGACAGTAACCAAGTGGAATTTAACGCTACAAAAACCCAGGCGGCAGTTTTTTCTAAAAAAGTTAACCTTGCTGAACCCGACATAGTTATGTAGGAGCACTCCATTTCCCTAGCATCGTCGCTCAATTTGTTGGGTGTTAGTTTGGGAGCAAATATGTCCCGGCATGAACATGTTGCAGGCATAGCAAGAAGAGCTTCTCAAAAGTCAGGAATATTATTTCGAACCTGAAAGCTTTACACTCCACAACAACTATTAATTCTTTACAAAGCTCAAATTCGACCAACTATGGAATACTGCTCCCATGTTTGGGGCTCCGCTCCCAAACATACACTGCATTTGTTGGATTCTGTTCAGAGAAGAGCTGTTCGTCTGATTGGAGACCCGGAACTGACCGGCGGCCTTGATTCGCTGGAACATCGAAGAACGGTGGCGACTTGAGTCTGTTCTACAAGTATTTTCATGGAAAGTGTTCGATGGATGTAGCCCGCTTAATTCCTCCCAAAGCGATGCATGTTAGAAATACACGTCGCGCTGATGCTTTACATCCGTATGAGGTTCAGCTTGTTACTCCGAGTACAACGCTTTTCAAGCAGTCTTTTATATGGAAAACATCATCCCTTTGGAATAATTTGCCCAGGGTTGCGTTTCCCACCGAGTACAATTTACAGCGATTCAAGAGCAACGTAAATCGCTTTTTCCGCACACTTGCCGCTCCTGGAGTGCTTTAGGGACTTCCCTGCAGCACGTGTGCTAGACCTTTAAAAAAAAAATCAAACATATCTGATAGAACATTCGTTGAATCATAACGTTTTTAACGCACATGTATGCGGAGATTTGAGGTAACGTTAGAATTAAAATTAAGTCAATCAATCACGCACTATGATTTTTCTATTATATCTTTAAGGAACCTAATAATTTTTGGGGATTTGCGGGGGTTTGTATATGGTTCCAAATACTTTTATTATTTTAAATATTTATTATAAATATATATATATATCTCCATGAAACAGTATGTCTTCGTATTCTTCGGTTCTGTACTTCGAAGAATCGGAAGAAACTGAAATTGTTGATGGCGGTGAGCTCGGGTGAAGGGGCGCCACATGTTTAAGAGCTGTAATAAAATAATAAATATATATTACTTAAGAGGTAAACAAAATTTTCGATTTTCATTTAAAAACCATGTTCATCGTCAGAATACTGAACCGATGTGATTTTAAATCATAATTAATACAGACTTGATGAAAAATAAATAAATATTTTAAAATAAAGTTTAACTCACCATAACGGAGTAGAGATTGGAGAATCTGGCTCAGGTGAAGTAAATAGGTTCCGCGGGAGGATTCGGATGTAGAGGCAGGGGTATGATTATGGGCTGTAATAAAATAATAATTATGTTACTTAGAAACCTCCTTTGTCTTTAAAATAATAAAATAATTAAAATGGTGTTATAATTAGTGCATACTTTTCATGTATATAATAAATAAAAAATAATGGGTACCAGATACAGAGGTGGGTACATTTTATCATAAAGTCCGTCTTTTCTAGGTACAAATCCTTTTTAGTTATTGTAAAACAACTAAAAATGGACGAAAAGTCCATATTTCAGCAGTTTACCAGCTGTTCTCTTGTTTGTCAACTCTATACTGAGACGCGTTTCGCCGTATCACGGCTTGTCAGTCAGGCTATGATTGACAAACAAGAGAACAGAATTTATTGGTACATATCCCAGAAGTTACGGAGTACGATGGTAGGATACAACAAATTGTACCAAGTTATTTCACAATAACTATATATGTGTGAGGAAGATCCCTCGAAAAGCGCTACCTGCTTTTAACCGTTGACTGTGCCAACCACTCTGTCGGCTCGAAAGCTGCTGTGTCAGCTTTCGATGGAGTAATAGGTATGCGTATTTAATACAATTCGTATAATCCTTTTTCGCAAAGTAATGGTCCATTCAGCTACCCCATTCCAAAAAAATAACCCTGTAAAATTGTTATAAAGAGGTCACCACCTCCTGTCTGTTTCCTACAGCGTCAAAACATGTAGGTCACAGAGAGTGCCCGCAGGAATAGGAGGAAATGTTCAAAAGTGCCTCTGAACATAGGAAGCATATTTTTTCGTTACATATGAGGAAAATAAAAAAAAGTAATTAGATAAGTTAGAAGAAAGGTTGAAATAATAATAGTTAAAAAATAAAATTCCCAATAATTTCTAATAAAAAATTGTTATATCAAAATCAACCTTTGGTTGTACACCCCGGAATAATAGGAAAAAATAAAGGAAAAAAGTTAGCACCATGAAAACTGTTTCAACTGTTTGAAGCAGTGGTGGAGGAAATATCTTTAAAGTATATACGGCATTCATAAAAGTTCAGATCTCTAATTACCTAAATTTTAAAAAGTTACAATTGATGCTAATTAACAAAATAATGTAATTATAACAGATATCTGAAACATCTTTGACAATAAGAAAGACAATACCCAATTATATTATACACTGGTTAATCGTTGAATTAGTTAGAAATCCATATTCTTGTGTAAATGTATAAAACTCTTCGGAATATAACATAATTATAGTTACGACTATAGGTAGGAGTCATGTTCAAGAAATATTTTACCGCTTGATTTTTCCCAGAGCGGTTTATGCTACTACCTTACGTAAGCTAATATAATACTATGCTAAAATTTGAAAATCTTCGAAATCATGTCATACATAGACACTCGTAATAGTTAAACAAAAATCACAAAAATAAAAATAGATGTTTCATTACATTACTAGTTGAAACCAAATAGGAAAAATCGATCTGTATAAGGTACAGGTATTTGTAGGTTGTATGTGTCCTTCACGAATATACATGGGAAACCAAAACTTGGCAATCCTTTATGAAAGAAAGCTTAAGGCAGAACATATAAAATGTAATTCTGTGATACAAAAAAAAGGATATACACGTAAACATCGAGAATCTTCTATAAATAATTACACTAAAGCAGTGAATATATTAGATCCCAACAAGCTATTCGGCATAAAATATATCCCAGGTAATATAAAAATAAGTCTACCATATTGACATAGGGGTACACCTCAAAGGTGGAGTATCACCCTGTAAATAATATCAAAGTAAACTCCTACAATACCAGGTTTATATTATTGTAAGAGTGCAAGGGAGAGTGTAAAAAAGTAATATTCGTAAAATACCCAAAAATCGACATCATTAGATGAAAATCACTGCTAGTTACAAAGCAACTAAGGACATCGACATCATAGATTATGTACTTGTGGTATGTTAGCACGTAGTCTATCTCATTTTTAATTTTACCTTCTGGGCTCATCTAGGTCCACTTTTTGCTCGGTCTTTTTTTAAAACGGGTGTTCAGTGCACAGAGTTGTTCTTTTTCTAAGTAGTTAGCCAGCATGTTACCTGCTCTATTCCTAGTATCAAGAGCAAATGGACCTATATATATATATATATATATATATATATATATATATATATATATATATATACATATATATATATATATATATATATATATATATATATATATATATATATATATATATATATATATATATATATATATATATATATATATATATATATATATATATATATATATATATATATATATATATATATAAGTATAGTTAAATCTACGTAATGTAAACAAGCCAGTCTGCCTGAAAATAATTATAAATAAATAATATTCTCCTTCTCATATTGCATCGTTCGGCCTATCCTAATTTTTTTCAACCAGGCCTGGAACGGGGGTTTTTCTATACATAAAATGCGGACAGCTAACACAGCCGTGCTGTGGAGGAAGAGCCCTCGCGACGTCTTCATTTTATTTTTACCTAAAAAAAATTAACGAACAGTGTCGTTGCTTTAATTAGTGGGATTGCCACTGGTATATTTTTTCAGTTCTAATGGAATTTCCATTAGTATTTTTAAACTTATAGTGGGATTGCCATTATCCTGATGGAAAAACTATTAGTATTTTTATCCTTATAGTGGGATCGCCACTATCTCAATAGACACTGGTGAGATCGTCAGCAATCTTCTCTTAACTCTATAGTGGGATTGCTACTATCTCAACAGGCATTAGTGAGATCGTCACTAATCCTCTTTTAACCTCGTAGACTGTTTTTCGCAGATCTAATAGGATTTCAATCAGTTTTTTTTTCCCTTGTAGTGGGATTACCACTATCCTAATGAGAAGGCTATTAGCATTTTTTAAACTTATACTGGGAATACCACTATCTCAACAGGCATTAGCGAGAGCGTCACCAATCTTCTCTCAACTCTATAGTGGGATCGCTACTATCTCAATAGGCATTAGTGAGATCGTCACTAATCCTCTCTTAACCTTATACTGGGATTGCCACTATCGCAATC